>JAPUBQ010000023.1:10870187-10876032 GCA_035578125.1 Mellilla xanthometata | reverse complement strand
ACCAACCGTCACAGAGAAAAGACAAAAACAAAATCGAGGTATTTTTCCAAAAATAATATCTCGAAATCGAAAGCGATAAGACCCCCCTTTTTTGGTATCAAAAAATAGAAGATTTCAAGCACTAGCGAATAGTGAAAACCGCACCCGCGCGCGATCAACGGTCGCGGAGATACAGCCTTTTCCGTGAAGAGCGACCGTTGACCTACTTACGTCGACGCTATAGCGAGTGGGCCGCCCCAGTGGGCGGTGACGTCACGGCCGACCGCCCTACCACGCCTTACCAATCAAGCTGAGGTTGCAACACCCACACCGCTGCGGAACTACTGCTGGTGCTAGGCGATCTCAGCGACCTGGATAGCAGAAGTGGATCAGCTGGCTCGAGGTGTGACGTCACTTGGCTGAGTGGCTGGCACCGGTGTACAAAACTTTCGGTGGTGAAATCTTTAGTTTATTTTGACTTTAAATATTAATGTGCGACTGTTAGATTATAATAACCACTCCCCTACCCTAACCTCTAAATACCCCTACCCCACCACCCCGCTACCCCGCTACCCCCTTTGTTTCTGTTGGTACTATGACCTATATTTATTTAATTATTGACTCTTAAAAATTACTATTATTACTTATAATTATTATTAATATTTATTATTTACTTGTTTTGCTCGTTGTACGTTTTGTATATCAACAGAAAGAGAAAATTGCGCTTAACTTCACGCAAAAAACCCCGTTGAAATCGAAGCAATAGTTTACGAGATATAAGCGATCAAAGTTAAGCGTAATAACATAATAATATAAATAACAAACCGGCGCTCGCGAGTGAACAATAGGCGCCGCATTCCACAGCCGCGCCTCTCGCGGCCACGCCCGCGTGACGTCACGGCCGAGCCCTCGGTTACTATAGCGGGTTACGGTCAAGGTCGGGCTTCTATATCTCGGCCATTTATAGAGATACAGACCTCGGGTTTTCGGCACTGGACTCAGAATCCTTGCGCCTCTCAGGACGAGATATAGAAACCCGCCCTTCTCCCCTCACCCCGCAAACTTTGACAGCCCGCAACTCGGGAACGGGGGGCCCGATTTGTTCCGGGTTTTCACGTTTAGACTTGTGACTAGGCAGGGAACTTGTATATATTTAGGTTAGGGATTTAATTACGACATTTAATTTAATTTTAAAAAATTGTATTAATATTTTGTTACTACAATACATTAAAACTGTGCTGACAGGCGCCATATACACGCCTTATTAAATAGTATAAACGTTAATTGTATAGAAACCGGCAAGGCGACGGAGTGCTGGCCGAGGTGTACGTCTGAAGTCCCGGGTCGCTCGCTGCTGCTCCTCTCCACCTGGAACAGTAAATTAACGATTATTTAAGTTACCAATATAGTTGCGGGCACTCACCTTCCGACGGGCACTGTGTCACGTACGAAGTCTGCACTGCATCTGAAACAAAGAAAACACATATAATTAAAACAAGTATTAAAAAGAATTGTATAGACAGTAAAATATAACTTACCTTGTATAATTATAAAGCACTATAAGCTGCAGTGCAACTGGCGTAGATTAAGTTTGGTATGGGCAATATATTTTGACAGGCGCCTTATACACGCCATACGTGAATACTACTGACCTGCCTATACTACCTTACCTGTGCGCCTGTGGCATCTGCAAGCTGCTCCACTTTGTATTCTAGAATATAAGTTGTAGCAGTCACCGGGGAGCGGCCGGAGTCCCGTGTCGCCGTCGGCAGTCGCGGATACCGGACACGAACTATCGTTAGTGATACTGCACCCGGCGCCGTCTCCCGCCGCGCGCCGCTAACTGCTGCACCTGCAAACAAAGTAAAATACAAATATTAATAAATTAGGAATTAGTTAGGTAAATATTGATAATATAAATTGTAATACTGACAATACCTGTCCGCTGGGCAAGATAGAATTGAAATAGCGTTGACATCCACCGTGTAACACCAACATAACGTGGCCCGTGTACCGGGCTCCACTCGCTACCGGATTAGTTTTCTCTGTGAAAACCATTTTACCATTTTATCATTGACCGTAGGTTTATTGACCTACGTTTGTGACACGGTTTATTGACCGTATAGTTAGTAAGAACAGACACACGGAAGGATGTTCCACACACCAAAGACGAGTAAGCCCGCTGAGGCCCGCCAAATATCGCAGGACGAAGGGGCGGGTCCGTCAGGCGCCCTACAAAAAACCGACGGAGGAGTGCGGAAGAGTATAGGCGAATGGGAATCCGGCCAGCCACGGAAGAGCATATCCCCGTCCCAGAAAACCTTCACGGTGAGCCCGCCGGGACCGCGGCCGGCGACTACGCGGCAGCCGCCCGCCGCGGCCGCGACCGCCCCACCGCCTGCAGTGAGCCGCCCAGCGCGACCGGCCGATACTTCTCCCAAGAAGATCGCCTCGCTCGTGGCGCCGAAGACCAAGCAGGTCGCTTCCACCAAGGCGCAGATGGATACGGTGGGCAGTCCACCCATACCCACCAAGTTCGCCGACCGGACCGCAGAGGCGAGGAGCTGCCTGACCAGGATAAAGACGAGTCTCGGGAAATCTGGGAACATAAAAAGGGAAATAAAAAGTGACGTCCAACTTGCAGCCGAGCGCCTTTATGAGCTTGTGAAGGAGCTCGACGCGATAAAAGGCCAAGCCAAATCAGTAACCACAGCTACAACCGCGCAACGCGAGCCACCCGCTGCAAGCTTGCTTGCAGCTGGTGGCTCCCGATCCGCGGGTCTCTTCTCGTTAGAGAGTGACTTTGAACGAGAACAGAGCAGGTTGCTGAAGGCGCTGAGCGACCACAGCAAATTAATGGAGGACAGCTGCAGAAGGATAGAAAAGGCAAAGGAAAAATCAGGAGACGGGAAGGAGGAAAAGATATTAACGGAAAGGATAGAGGCATGCAGTACATTAGTTAAAGAAAACAGTGGGAAAATGGAAGAACTAAAGGAAGTTATCGGAAAGCAGATCGGGCTCTTGGACTCGACCACCTACGCGAGTGTGGCGGCGGGCCGAGCGGCGGCGTCCGCCCCCGCGCGGGCCGCGCTGCACTCGGTGGTGGTCACGTCCAAGAATGATAAGGAAACAGGGGACGAGGTACTTGGAAGGATCAGGAAGGTAGTCAATGCGAAAGAGGGAGGAGTTACAGTGGAGCGAATAAGGAAGGCTAAGGATTCGAAGATTATTATGACGTGTAGAACCGAAGGAGAAAGACAGAATTTAAAGAACAAACTCACCAAGGCAGAAGATTTAAACGTGCAAGAGGTTAAAAACAAAGACCCCCTGCTTCTGTTCAGGAGCGTCTTTCAGTACAATAGTGACGAGGAGGTGCTGAAGGCGCTCAGGAACCAGAACAGGGGTATCTTTGAAAAAATTGCAAAGGATGAGGATAGATGCGAGATCGCTTATAAGAAGCGCACAAGAAATCCGCACACTAGCCATATAGTTATGAGGGTCTCCCCAAAATTATGGCAGGCCATGATCGCGGCCGAGACAGTACACATCGACCTACAAAGAGTGAAAGTGGAGGATCACTCCCCACTGGTACAGTGCTCGCTCTGTCTCGGCTACGGTCATGGCAAACGCTTCTGCAAAGATACTTTGGAGAAGTGTAGCCACTGTGGGGGCCCTCATATAAAAGCTAAGTGTGCGGAATGGCTCGCCGACGTACCACCATCCTGCTGCAACTGCGTGCACGCAAAACTCACAGTGACGGATCACAATGCGTTCAGCTCGGAGTGCCCAATCAGACGCAAGTGGGACGCCTTAGCCCGGTCAACTGTGGCGTACTGCTAAGGTGGTCCCACGAGCTAACACCGCAACAGTCATGGCGAGGCCATATCTTGTCGCACAAGCGAATCTACGTCGAAAACGTCTGGCAACTGACGAGATAATGCTAGAAGCGTGCAGCAAGAAGATGGCCTTCGTGATGCTCCAAGAGCCGTACGTCGGGGGTGAGGGTCGAGTGAAGGACTACACGGGGGCGAGGGTTTACCAGTGCACGAAACCTACAGACAGACCGGCCAAAACAGCAATCGCAGTCTTAGACCAGGACCTCGACGTCGTGCAATACCCCGATATTTCCACCCCTAACATCACTGTGGTGAAGATCGGGACGAAAGCCTGGGAGATACTCGTCATATCCGTGTACTTCGAACCCCATCCCGAACCAGTCGAGCCATACCTCGAGCAACTAAGAGGTATAAAAAGTAAGTTCGACTTACCTACGATTATGGCGGGCGATGTTAACGCGAAAAGCTCTTGGTGGGGCAGTGACCAAATAGACTCACGAGGCGAGGCTGTAGCGGGAGAACTCGAGGAAATGGGCATGCACGTATTAAATACTAACACCATACCGACCTACTTTGACGTTCGAGGAGGTACAGTGTACTCGAGCTTCGTCGACGTGACGGCTTGCACGGTGGACCTGCTGGACCTGGTGGACGGCTGGACTCTTGACGAAGGCATGACGAGCTCGGACCACAACACAATAGTTTTTAAAATCAATAATATTAGATCAAAAGGAGTAAAAATAGAAAGAACGACAAGATTATATAATAGTAAGAAAACTAATTGGAACCTCTTTCGTACAAAATTGACTGAATTGATAGAAAATAAGCAAATAAGTAGTAAAGAATTTGAAAAATTAACAAACAAAAATGAGTTAGAGAATAAAATAAATACATATATAGATACAATTAAAGAAACATGCAAAATTATCATACCTAAACTAAATAATAAACAAAAAATCAACTTACCGTGGTGGTCCGAAGAGCTCGCCGCGCTGAAGAGGGAAGTCGCTACCAGAAAGCGCAGGGTCCGCTGTGCTGCACCGAGACGCCGCCAGATGGTCGTCGACGAGTACCTGCGAACAAAAGAAAAATATGAGCATGAGGTCAGGAACGCCCAAACCTCCAGCTGGAAGTCATTCTGCGAAAGACAGGATGGAGAAGGAATGTGGACGGGAATATACCGGGTCATAAGGAAGACCACAGGACGCCAGGAGGATCTACCGCTCACAAAAAATGGTGTCACACTCGGACCGAAAGACTCGGCCCGTCTAATTGCCGACACCTTCTATCCCCCGGACGAACCAAACACGGATAACGCTGTTCACAGACAGACCCGAGAGGAAGCAGAAAAAGTAAACGGATTGGCTCATGATGAGAAACATGACCCACCTTTTACTAACCAGGAGCTTATGGCTTCTGTGAACAGCTTCAACCCGAGGAAAGCTCCGGGCGCAGAGGGCTTCACAGCCGATATATGCCACCACGCCATCACACAGGATCCGGAAATTTTTCTATCACTGGCAAACAAGTGTCTGGAGTTGGGCCACTTTCCCTTGCCATGGAAGCAAGCCACTGTTGTGGTCCTGCGGAAACCTGGCAAGGAAAGCTACACAGAACCCAAATCATATAGACCTATAGGACTGTTGCCAGTGATGGGAAAGATCCTGGAGAAAATGCTGATAGGCAGGGTTAAGTGGCATATTGTCCCGAGGCTCAGCAGGCGTCAGTATGGCTTTATGCCACAAAGGAGCACCGAGGACTCCCTCTATGATCTAGTCGAACACATTCGAGTAAAGCTCCAGCAAAGAAAGCTGTTAGTAATGATATCGCTAGACATAGAGGGAGCATTCGATAGCGCCTGGTGGCCGGCCATAAGGACGAGGCTAGCTGAGGAGGAATGCCCGGTTAACCTCAGGAGACTCCTGGACAGTTACCTCCAGGATAGGAGTGTCCAGGTGAGGTATGGGGGCGAGGAGGTCACCAAGGACACGACGAAGGGATGTGTTCAGGGCTCAATCGGGGGCCCCATA
>JAPUBQ010000023.1:10517687-10865187 GCA_035578125.1 Mellilla xanthometata | reverse complement strand
TGATAAAGTGCCTGCCAAACCGTCGTCCACCCAAGCAACAAAACTTGGGAAAGGCGATCAGAGCCTGGTGGAGAGAATGCTGGGGGAGCACATGACGCTGCTGAGGGAGAACTCCGAGCTGGCCAGGCAGCTCAAGGAGACCCTCACCAGCGCCGAGTCCACCCGGTTCTCTGAAGCTCACGCACAGGCACAAACCGAGAGCATGGAAGTGCTCTTGGGTGAAGTGCGTGAGCTCCGCCAGGTTACTGAAAGCCGGACATATGCCAGCGTGGCGGCGGGAGCAGCTGACTTGTCGGAACCAGCTCGCCCCCAACAGAGTGCAATGCACTCTGTTATTGTCAGGATCTGGTTCTGAACAAGATCAGGAAGGCAGTAAATGCGAAAGAGGAGGGCATCCGCATTGAAAAATGTAGAAAGGTCAAGGACGCAAAGGTGATAGTCACATGCAGGACGCAGGATGAGAGGCGGAGGGTCAAGGACAGACTGTCGAGGGACGATGAGCTCAGCGTCGAAGACATCCAGAACAAGGACCCGCTCGTTGTAGTTCGGAACGTTCTGAACTACAACAGCGACGACCAAATCCTTAGGGCTCTTCGATGCCAGAACAAATCGCTCTTCGGCAGTCTGACCAAGGACGAAGACCGCCTCGAAATCGCGTACAAGAAACGTGCACGGAACGAGCACACGAGTCATTTGGTGATGAGGGTTTCGCCGAAGTTGTGGCAGGCCATGACCGCGGCCGGGGCAGTGCACATAGACATGCAGAGGGTGAAAGTGGAGGACCAATCCCCACTAGTCCAATGCTCGCACTGCCTCGGTTTCGGTCATGGTAAGCGCTTCTGCAAGGCAGACAACTTGTGCTGTAGCCACTGTACGGAACCCCATCTCAAAGCAGACTGCCCGAACCTGCACGAGTACGCGATGTGCGTAAACTGCGTCCTGGCAAATGAGAGTGATACCAGGCACAACTCTTTTAGCGAGAAGTGTCCGATCAGGGCCAAGTGGGATGCCTTGGCCAGGGCGTCCGTGGCATATTGCTAAGGATGCCCTGGTCTTTCCATCTGCTACCACGCACTACGCGATGGAAGCCGATTCACGAGAACAGAAGGTAAGCTTTTCTTGTCCCGTAACTGAGATACTCAAACTTAGACAGCCTGCAAAAATTTATGTCAACAATCAAAAAGCACAATCGGGACAGATTTCATGGCGAAATCAACCCTATTGCGGCTTCAAAATTTATTCTTTGGTTTTTATATTATATTTCAGATACAAAAGTCCACCGACAAGATTCAATCGGGAAAAATTTCATGGGAAATTTACCATATTGATGAGTCTGGACGCACCAAAATTTAGTTTAAAAAATTTTCAAAATTGTATTTTTCGAATTCTTTGATGCAGAATGTCTAAGTTTGAGGATCAAAGATGGGCGCAAGAACAAACAAGATGCTTACCTTCCAATCCTGTTTCTCGTAGAGGCTACACACCATCGCAGAAACGTGCGATACTCAGCCTGGCAGATCACGAAGCACCTGAAACAAAAAGAGCAAATTAATAGGGCACACAAAACTTCAGTGACGAGGAAGAGAAAAATATCTAGTTGGCATAAAATCAGTTGTGAAATAACATTAAAAATAAGGAAAGGGATTACTACAGTTAATTTGATAAACCATACAATGATTAAAAGCATTGCTTAATATATATTAACTTATATATTCTGCAAACCAACAGCAAATAATCAATTTTAAATTCAATAGTAAGTAATATAAAATAATTCGACAATACGCAAGTAAGTAGACTTATAGTCATACAATCAAAACTGTAGTAAAGGCAATAGAAAACAAGGTCCCGGATCATCATGTCTGGGGTATTTGGTGGAGGAGGACGGCTA
This sequence comes from Mellilla xanthometata, assembly GCA_035578125.1. Classification (NCBI taxonomy): domain Eukaryota; kingdom Metazoa; phylum Arthropoda; class Insecta; order Lepidoptera; family Geometridae; genus Mellilla; species Mellilla xanthometata. The sequence goes on along the minus strand of JAPUBQ010000023.1, from coordinate 10,863,299 downwards.
AAATAAAAAAAAACCTAACCTAACCTAACCTAACCTAACCTAACCTAACCTAACCTAACCTAACCTAACCTAACCTAACCTAACCTAACCTAACCTAACCTAACCTAACCTAACCTAACCTAACCTAACCTAACCTAACCTAACCTAACCTAACCTAACCTAACCTAACCTAACCTAACCTAACCTAACCTAACCTAACCTAACCTAACCTAACCTAACCTAACCTAACCTAACCTAACCTAACCTAACCTAACCTAACCTAACCTAACCTAACCTAACCTAACCTAACCTAACCTAACCTAACCTAACCTAACCTAACCTAACCTAACCTAACCTAACCTAACCTAACCTAACCTAACCTAACCTAACCTAACCTAACCTAACCTAACCTAACCTAACCTAACCTAACCTAACCTAACCTAACCTAACCTAACCTAACCTAACCTAACCTAACCTAACCTAACCTAACCTAACCTAACCTAACCTAACCTAACCTAACCTAACCTAACCTAACCTAACCTAACCTAACCTAACCTAACCTAACCTAACCTAACCTAACCTAACCTAACCTAACCTAACCTAACCTAACCTAACCTAACCTAACCTAACCTAACCTAACCTAACCTAACCTAACCTAACCTAACCTAACCTAACCTAACCTAACCTAACCTAACCTAACCTAACCTAACCTAACCTAACCTAACCTAACCTAACCTAACCTAACCTAACCTAACCTAACCTAACCTAACCTAACCTAACCTAACCTAACCTAACCTAACCTAACCTAACCTAACCTAACCTAACCTAACCTAACCTAACCTAACCTAACCTAACCTAACCTAACCTAACCTAACCTAACCTAACCTAACCTAACCTAACCTAACCTAACCTAACCTAACCTAACCTAACCTAACCTAACCTAACCTAACCTAACCTAACCTAACCTAACCTAACCTAACCTAACCTAACCTAACCTAACCTAACCGTGGCGTGGCGTGGCGTGGCGTGGTCGTTTCGTTTCGTTTCGTTTCGTTTCGTTTCGTTTCGTTTCGTTTCGTTTCGTTTCGTTTCGTTTCGTTTCGTTTCGTTTCGTTTCGTTTCGTTTCACATCAATAAAAATTGTATGACAAATCATACATCTCATTTCGACACGACCATGACCGCGACTGCGTCTGCGATCCGTGCTTCACAGCATTCAGTTTTATGAAGATTAAACATTTTAAATTTAACATTTGTTTGCACATTACATAATATACAATAGCTGTATTGTGTGACTGGGTAAGTCAGTGCGCCTGATGGGAAAGTATTCATCGTATAACTCGGCGAACGGAGGGTCTCTCGGTACCGGCGTGAGTGATGTTTCGCCGGTGATTACTTTTCCATCAGGAGTACTGAGTCAACAGTCATTTTTTGGGTAAATTGTTTTATCATAATAATTTTATAAGGCGTCACCTGTCATCTTGCATCATCTTCTAATTTTCGCGCGACACAGTTTTATTCTTGTGTTACCTGGGCGCCTGCTCTTAGAGTGTAGTTCGGAAATATCTTTGTATTCAGTTAATCTCCTAGTAGCGTCACCTAAATAGCGTCAACAGAAATAAATTATTTGTGTAAATAAAATTGTAGTTATCGCGCTTTATGACACGCCCCGAGACAGACAGACAGCGGAGACACAGGGTTTTTGCCGAACGGCACCTTAAAAGATTTACATCTTTTATTTTAGGACACAAGTGATATGAATGGCATAACAGCAGCGCCTGCCGGGATAGTATTGGCGCGGCGCCAGCCGGCGGCACCGTCGTGCGAGGAAGCAGTGTGGACTGTGTCGAGTCAATCACTATTCCTTCAGGCGCCAGCGGCAGCCGACTAATTATTCCCATCGTATACAGTCCACTAAGCTCCCATTGTCTCAATGTTCATAATAATTATTATAATATCGAACAACTTGTCTTTCAAGTTATGTGTGGATTTGCCATCCAGACAGTACTGGATCGCACGAAATAGGTTCGGCCTCTTGGGTCATTCAACGGTCGAGCAATGCAAAGTAAGAGCAGCACATTGCTCGCTCCCTGCCCCCCACACCACGACAAGGTGGGTTGTGTTACACACGTGGTGGCACCTAACTAGTGCTGGCTTAATTTTTCTAAACAGAAAATTACTTGAAATATAAAATGATCGCATTGTGACGGACCTCGCACTCGGAGAGTAGCGAAGGTGCGAGGGGAGGAGGGTGGGAGCGGGGGGGGGGGGAGACCAAATCCTTACTTTCAATTTAAATGTAAATGTGGAGTTCATAAAGTGAGTAGCGCGGGGGAGACAACCCACTCCGAATATAAAACAATTTGTTCAGAGCGCTCGTCGCGCTCGCCGGCCGCTACTATATATATTCTAACACGAGGAGGCTCGTGTGGGACTAGCTGCCTTCACTCCGCACCGGATGTCGCGCGCGGCGTAGGTCATCCTAGCGGCGGTGGGCGGAGGATCCCGCGGGAACGGAATAATGATGAGATTTACTTTAACGATAGAGAGAGTAAGCGCCACGAGCGCAGGGTCTTACAGTTACAGCTCCTGCCGGCCGCCGAGGGTTCACTAATACAACCGCAGAGAACAGCACAATAATAGCCCCGGGCGCGCGCGCAGCCGACACACACGAGTCTCGCGGGGCACTGCATGCTACACACACTCGGGCTCCGTACAGTCAGCTCCCGCTCGCTGGCAGCGAGGTCAGTGTGGTGTGTGACACCGGCTGGCGGCGCCTCCACGCTGTAATGAGCTGCGCGACACATTTACATTTCGCGGTTTTTTCCGCCGCCTGCTAATCCCTCATTTATATGCGGCGACACGCTCGCCGCTGTGGCTCGCTGCGGCCCGCTGCGGCTCGCTGCGGCACGCCGCGGCCCGCTGCGGCACGCTGCGGCTCGCTGCGGCACGCCGCGGCCCGCTGCGGTCACTAGCTGGAGCCGAGCGCGCGAGAGTGCGGGAGGCGGGAAGCTGCCCCGCAGCATTGTAGCGGCCGAGTGTGCGAACACTTCTGTCTCCATCTATTAATAGTCGTTATACTTCGTGTAAATCATCTGCGGACTTATTTCATTCGGCGCGTTAGCCTCCGACTGATGAGTGCTGCCTTTAGTTATAAAGAACTTAAAAAATCGAAAAAAAAAATATATCCATTACTAGATCTGTGAACTGTAAAAGAGGCTAATGTTGACAAGGCATTAGGAAGCGTAAACTGGAATCGGGTGCTTGCTAATAGCGAAAGTGCAGGTGTGATAGTTCAGTCGACTATACACATTGGTAAGTGAGTATCTGTATTATGGGAGCGCCTGCTGTACTGGCTGTGCGGAGCTAGCAGGGAGTAGTGGGTGCGGTCAGGGGAGGGGAGGACGCTGGGCCGGGTGTAGGAGCCGTCTATACCGAATGACACAACTCTCAGAATATAGTTCGTTATAGTATATTGCCGCGTGGAGCGAGTGTCCGCCGCATCAGAGCTGGCGGCGCACGCGCGCTGCTTCCGGCTCGTCCGGGTCGGCGAGGTCTAGCGGCACCTTCTCGGCGTACACGACGGCTCTCCCCGACTCGGGCTCCTTGAACACGCCGAAGAGCGCGAAGTAGTCGTACTCCCTCCCGCTCTCCCCCTGCCCGCCGTCCCGCGCGATCTGGTTGAGCTCCTCCAGCAGGGCGAGGAACGCGTCGCGCGCCTCCTGCTCCTCCGAGGGGGCGATGGAGCGCGCGCGGCGCGGGGGAGGCGGCGGCGGCAGCGGCTGCAGGCTCACCTCGCCCTCGGTTTCATCCTCCCCCGCCAGCTCCCCCGTGAGCCCCCGCGTCGACTCCTCCACGGGCTTGGCGTGCGCACACAGCGCCGCCAGCGCCAGCAATACCTGCAACACACCGCGCGAGCTGGAGACACAGACAGCGGGAGCGGCGCCGCACCGGGTAGTGAGTACAGCATGCAGAGCCACTTACCGCGAGCTTCATGTTGATGTGGCTGATGTAGCGGACACAGTGCGGCTGCGGCGCCCGCCGCGCCTTATATCCGCGCCCGGCAGCGCTATCTGCTCGCCACTAATGACGTCCTCACATTAATTAATGACGCCATTACCGCGCCGCGAGCCCATCAACTAATTGACTGATACGTGACCGTAACGACTATTCGATCATGATTGGCCAAGTGCGTGTGGGACGACTCGCGCGTGAAGGGTTCCGATCTATTAACATATTTATAGAATTATATTTGAAGTAAGTACATAACTGTGAATACAAAATACAAATACATTTTTTTTATCTCAGCAAACAATTTATTTGCAACAAGGAGTAAAGTAAACATACAAATAGGTTGTATTTAATGCCGTAAGGAGGACATGTAATGAAGAGTCGCTGCGCTTAGCACTAGGTACCGGAAGGTCCTGTTATGCAGAGCGACAGTGGATCCCAACCACTTTCCCCATGACTTAAAGCAACAATAGTAGTTTTACCTTTTTTTTTTCTTGATATGTTTCACATTTCCTTTTAATTGTTATTTAAGTAATACATAAAATATTATGCAAAGTATACAAATACAAATCATTTATTGATAACACCAAAGTTACAAGTCAAATAATATGATATCAATACAAAAGTTTTTATGATATGTATCTATGTCAATTTTCAATTCTAATTCTAATAATATAATATCATTACAAAAGTACATGATATGAATCAAATGTCAATTTTCAATTCTAGATAATCATTTATATTGTACAACGTTGTATCTAATAGCCAGACCCTGAGTGTAGTGTTAAAGCTGGCGGTGGAAGGTGCATCCCGGACAGTCGCGGGTACGCGGTTGTAGATCGCGGGCCCCAACACGTAAACGGACCTCTCCTATTTCACAAGTCTATTCACCGGCGTTTTCAGTTGCATCTTCTTCACGTTGCTACGTAGATCCCACGTTTTATTAGCACCCCTGCGTTGAAATAACTCAAGGTGCGTGTGTGTGTGAAAAGTGCAACTTGATATATAAACTAGCTGACCCGGCAAACGTTGTTTTGCCTTATAAATTATTTATATTCTAGTTTCTAGACAAAATCAGTGCCAGCAAAGAAAGATAATGTTATAGTGTTTTATTTAACAAACATTAATTTGTTCTTCTTATATGGCACCGACTCCAAGGATACAGGATAAATAAAAATTGAAAATAGCATTTTTATAAGTACATACATCAAATAAACACTTTGATTGTACTTATATATTCTTGATTTGATGTAGGCATAAAATTATATAACACTTTTTAGTTACAGTAATAAATATTTATAAAAGTAGGTTTAGTTTTGAAATAGTTTTTTTTATAACCATTTCATTGTTAAATTTTTAAGGTTAGTAATGATATACGAGGGTGAATCAAAAAGTTCTTAGAGGTGCATATATATGAAACCTTTTTGGATCAAGTTCAATATTGAAATTAAAGAGTGTCTATCACACTATATTTATGCAGACTGTCACTTGTTTTTGTCAGTTCGTTCGCATGTAATAATTTTTTTTGTGCAACGAGTTGCTAAAAAGTTAAAATTATGGATTGGTGAGTTACGTGCGGTGATAAAATATCTCAGTTTGAAAAAAATGTCTACGAAGGAATTTTTTTTGGACATTCAGCAGACATTAGGGGGTGATGCTGTACCCTATTCTACGGTTGCGTACTGGGTGGCTGAATTTAAAAGAGGTAGATCAAGCTGTAAAGATGACCCGCGTTCTGGGCGGCCTTCAACCTCCGTTACAGAAGAAAATGTCAAAAAAGTTGAGAATCTGGTTTTGGAAGACAGAAGAATGACTATAAAACATATAGCTGAGATCCTAAATATATCTTTTCGTAGCGTTCAATCCATTTTAATTGATTCACTGGGATTCAAAAAAGTGTCTGCAAGATGGGTTCCACGAATGTTAACCGACGAAAACAAAAAGCGACATTTGGAAATTTCCAAGCGTAATCTCGAAATGTTCCAGCGTGATTCGGATAATTTTTGCCGTCGTCTTGTCACCATGGATGAAACGTGGGTCCACCATTTTGATCCTGAAACTAAAAGACAAAGCATGTCTTGGAAACGACCATCCTCTCCATCCATTAAGAAATTTCGAGTTGCTCCTACCGCTGGCAAAGTTATGGCCTCTGTGTTCTGGGATAGTGAAGGAATCCTTTTTATTGATTACATGCCAAAAGGCCAGACGATTACTGGACCCTATTATGCAAATTTAACCCCGAAAGTGCGTGAAGCGATTAAAGAAAAACGTCGTGGAAAACTGTCGTTGGGCGTGTTGTTCCTTCAAGATAACGCTCCTGCTCATCGATCGGAAGTTGCGCTCAACGCAATCCGCTGTGCTGGCTTCAATCTCCTTGACTACCCACCATATTCTCCGGATTTAGCCCCAAGTGATTTTCACTTATTTCCAAAATTAAAAGAGGAAATTCGTGGAACAAAATTTCACGATAATGACGCGGTTATAGCTGCCGAAGAGGACTTTTTCGAGGGTCAATAAAATATTTTTTTTTTCACAAGGAATAAGGAAGTTAGAAACGCGTTATTCTAAATGCATTGCATTGGGAGATTATGTAGAAAAATAAAATATTATTATTTAAATCTTTGCATTTTTTAATATTGATTCCAAGAATTTTTTGATTCACCCTCGTAATATTATTAAGTGGATTTCCGCAAAGTAACGCCTGAGTCAATAGGTTACTTTTTAGTAATAGGTAGTGTCATAAGCTATGACCCAAAACGTCCTAGGATCAATAGCGAGCGAAGCGAGCTGGATGTGAGCGTAGCGTGCCATGCGCGAGCGAAGCCAGCGCGAAAATTTTTAGCATAATAAAATATTTGTAGCGTCATCATCATATTTGTTGAACATTTTTGCTCGTACGTTCGGGGTCTAGTTTATTGGTACATCAATTTTTATAGCTTCTTCTTCGTAAGAGCTAAGTGATGAAGCTTTGCCGCCCAGAGTTTTTCAAGCCCTTGCCTTAGTTTAACGACTGCTTGTGATAAGAGGACTACAATTTAACGTATAATTCGTTTCACAGTAGCGCACAGATGAAAATATTTTTTTTTACAACCGTCATATGCATGGTCATCCATCCAAAGATTCGTCGCATGGACCGTTGCATAGTTTATTTAATGGAAGGAGTTTTTTTTTTTTAATTTGTGGCGGCTTGTCAAACGCTCCCCTCTGCCGCGCGCGGAGGTGCGCAATGGGAAAGGGAGGGGGAAAAGGAGAGGGAGAGGTTACGCAATAAAGCGATTTGTCATTAACACCTCTAACGATTTCGTTTTATTCATTATACAACGAATATTTTGGTGACAGAAGGTCAAAGCGGGCGGTTTAATTTGTCGCGGGGGAAGCAGCGCGGGCAGCGCTGGCGTACGAATATAAAAAAATAAGTAAACAAATAAATAAGGTTAAATTGCATAACTGACAGCTAGTTAGTGTTACTACATTAAAAATACATATAAATAAATAGGGTTCGCTTTTGTGGCCGTCAAGAAAATCGAGTCGTGCAGTATACTATCTGTATACAGCACGACTCGAACTGAAAATCAAGTCGTGCAGCATGCTATCTGCGTACCAGTTTAGCATCCACGGAATTCAGTGGTCACATGGGTGTGTGATAGTATGATCTGTGTGTGTAAGTATATGTGTGTTTGTATCTAAGTGTATCCATTTTAATAATTTAATTCATTCACTCGTGCAGGGATTGTTCTTAGTATTGGTAAGTTGATATAAGTTGATGTACTGCACTGCAGATAGACATATATATACTTAGTCAGGTCATAAGTTCAGTCACACAATAAAAACTTTTGGATTTAGAAAGCTGGCCACAAAAAAATTTATTGGATTCGAATTCCAAATTTTTCATGATAATAAAAATATGTACATTTTTAGAATTTTCTTCATTTTTAACTATGGAATGGACACTTAAAGCAGACCGTGTTGGGGTTATTGCATTGCATCGTTGCGGTTACGCGTCAGTTCAGATTTTCGACTTACTGAAAAATTTGAATATAACCAAAAGATTCGTTTATCATACCATAAAACGATACAATGAAGACTCTAGTGTAGATGACAGATCAAGAAGTGGTCGACCTCGCTCTGTTAGGACTCCAGCAGTGATAAAAGCTGTGAAGGCGCGAATTCAATGAAATCCCATACGTAAGCAGAAACTGGTGGCCCTTCAGATGGGGTTAAGCAGGACCACGGTAAACAAAAAGTATTAAGGGGGGAGGGGGGGGGGGGGGACTCTTAAAACGTGTTGTATCATATTATTTTTTTCCTCTATACTTATTATTAACTATAACTGATAGATCCTTAAAATATTCATATTAAAATATTTAGTTGAATATTAACTAAAAAAAAAATAAAAAATAAGAAGGACATAAATGCGCAGATTCCGATGAGTCCTAGCGCAGTAGCCAGCCAGCCAAGCAGCCAGGCGCCTAGACAGCCAGGCAGCCAAGTAGCCAAGTAGCCAGGCAGCCAGGTAAGGTAGGCGAGCTGAGATACAGACGTATTTTCCACGGCTTAATGTTCCCCGCGGTAAGGCGAGTACTCGGCGCCCGCTGCAGGTTGTGCTCACGTTATACTCCTCAGCGTGTACTCATACAGCGCCGCGGTACAGCACACACTCCGACCTTTCAATAAAACTCATTTTACGTTCCTTCCAGCAAATATATCTCAAATCCGGGCTACGTATTAAGCGTGTAGCGACGATTTCTCCAAGCGCAGTACATTGCTGCGTTCGTTTCTCGACACTGCCCCGGCCGGCAGTGTAGCCGGCGATGTACGCGCGGCGAGCCGAGCGCTCGCGAACGCTAGTATCCAGGTGAAAAGAAGTAGATCGTAATATTTTTTTTCATGTCGGTCATTTGTCTGGCGCACGTGGCTTTTTGCAGACATTAAGCACCTTAAAAAGGGCATTTACCGTTCGCTACGGCCGAGATAAACTCTGTTGTTTCTATTTAGCAGGTTAAATACAGGGATCCGAGGCGAGCGCCGGTCACGCGGCGAGCTCGCGCCGCTGATGATGATGATGATGATGTTGTAGATCGGTCTCCGTGTCTGAGACACCAGTACTAGTAAGTATGGTTATCAAGTAGTGCGGAGCGGAGTCAGGGGGGGGGGGGGGGTACGAGTAGCAGCGAGACGGCGACAGATTTCATTTGAGATAATATTGTTTTCACCAAACTTGAAAGAAGATCGCGCTCAAATGAATTTAGCCTTCTACCGTGAACGGCGCATTGTCTGCCGGCGGCGGGCCGGTGCCGGGCCGGTGGCGGGCCGGTGCCGGGCGGCGCCGGCATGTCGCGTCGCCTGCCCTGCGAGCTCCACTCCGCTCCAGTGAGCTGGCCGCGGCATCGCGCTGACATCATAGTCCGCTCTGCGAGCACACTCTACAGAGACTGCTAGCGCAACACATTTTTAGAGCGGGTTTAGTTCGTCACACAAACAACATGGATCCTATGACTTCTGGAAATTTACGAATAATATAATAACCTGTGGCATACAAAGAGTTGCATTCAAAATATATGGGAAACACAATTTCGCAAATTTCCAAAGTGGTTGAACGAAACTTGGTCGTGTAGGATAAGGAAGGCTGTTCCGCGCTACTTCCCGCTAGCACTCCCGCATACAATACTGTGTGTGTGTCGACTCCCCTTAGCGGGGATATCATAGTATATGAACAAATATTATTTATGAAACTGTCATATTGGGTAAAGGTGTGTCGGCGCGGGCGGCCAGTGGTTGCCCGGCTCATATGATATATAATGTAACAAGACGCGATGAACAAATGCAATATGCTTCTACATGAGTGGTGGGAGTATCGCGGCGGGTTCCGTCGTGTGACGTCACGTGTCGTATTAATACCAGGCCTGTGTCACTCCGCGTGTAGGTGTTAAAAACATACCTACGGGTGGCGGCCACTCCGGAGTGGCCAATCTAGTAGGCTGCCACAAGCGAACGAAAACACACGCGTGCGCGCTATATGTTCGAGCACGTTCAACTTTATTGTTTGCTAAGTACTAGTTATTATTCTGTGTTATTTGACTGATTCATTATATAATTGCAAGATGGACACAAAACGAAAAAAAGCAAAAAAATACTGTGCAGTATTTAATTGTTTAAATACGGATCGTGATCGAAATTTAACTTTTTTTTTGTTACCTAAAGACGCTGACATCTATTTTGACTGGATTACATTATGAAATTAATTCAAACTACAAACCGTTTTTCCCCGTACTATTCCAATATCCTAAAAGTACAATAAAAAAGATATTTTAGTCGTTTCATTCGAGTTGCATTTCATTTGTCGTACATTTACGAACTTAGACTAAGAGCCCAACGCAAAATGTTTTCGGTGATACTATAGATGATACCTATGGAATTCTATTCGCGCTAGATGGCATATGAAGTAGTTTCTCGAAGTAAGCAACCATAGTCCGTGGCTCTTTCAATACCACAGAATAATAACTAGTACTACGTATAACCATGTACAACGTATTATGACCCGTAGCATAGTGAATTAAGGCCCATATTCCTTTGAAAAGAAATTGGTAGGCAACAAAATGATCACGTGATTGACTGGACCGCGAGGTAAATTAAATCATATTGTTTATCAGATTGAGTTCATATTTCTTTGAAAACCATTGCGAAGTGAAGCTTCTGTACGAAGTACAAGTTATTATTCTGTGGTAATACTTACAACATGTTTTATTAACTTACACTAACAATTTAACAAAGGAAACACCCGTTTCCCAATTATAGTACCACAAAAATATATCAAAAAAGATAACTGACCATACAACTCACCACTCTTATCATATTACAAAACCAAAACTTATTACGTCACTTACAATCACATATTAATTATATAGTTTGGTCAATTGAACAAAACAATCATACCAAATACTTATAATTAGCAGCCAGTTTTAAGATTATTTAAAAATTATATATTATTTGGTAGAATTTCGCAAAAGTAGGCAACACTAAAAGCCTCTAAGTGTTTAGCCAAAATAAAAAAAAACCGTGTCCGTTCAATTGTTATTGCTAAATAAGTTCCTTAAGTTTTATGTTTTTTGTCAGAAATTTAAGTTTCACTAAATTTTCTTATTAGTTTAATAGTGATTAGTATAATCCTACTAATATTATAAAGGCGAAAGTTTGTATGTATGGATGTATGGATGTGTGGATGTATGGATGTATGTATGTATGTTTGTTACTCTTTCACGTAAAAACTACTGAATGGATTTGAATGAAACTTTACCACAATATAGCTTATACATCAGAATAACACATAGGCTATAGCTTATACATCAGAATAACACATAGGCTACAATTTTTGAGGTTTTTAATGTGAGGTCGTAAAAAAAAAACACATTTTTTGCGCTTACATTGCAAACGCTGACTGAATCCTACAAGATAGATCAAAACAATTTACTACAGTATTGTACTACTTAAAAAGGTCTACAAAATAGTCCGTGATGGTATATGTTTATCTCTTAGGAATAACCCACAATAACCATTTTTTACCCTTTACTTTGTACGAGAAATAATGGCTTATTTACGAAGCGATTTTAAGCAATACAGTATTAATCCTTATCCAATTAAGTATCTTAAATACATTGTGCATTTAATAAAGATCAATATGGCTTTTTGCAGCATGTAAATTAAATAAATATTTTCGAAGATATCACAGATTTAAAATGCAGCGGCGCCAGGCGAACGGAGCGGGGGTAGGTGCGGTGGGGAAGAAGTGGCTCAACGCTGAGTGCGCGACCCGAACGCGGGCAGACGCATGAGGGCAGACGTCGTTGACGGTTGTGTCCGTTTTGCGAATTTTCAAGGCACTAGCAATTTGATAAAAACGTATGGTCGCCTACTTTAAGTAATATAGGCCTAAGGTTAGTTATTGCCAGGTTTCTTTTTGGTTAGGAGTAACACGTACAAAAAGATACTTCATTTTTACGAATTACTTCATTGATAATTCAATTACTATATAGATAGGTCACTTACAGTTAATTATAACAAATTATATTAGCAATAAATTAAAATTGCGACTATAATTTGAGATTTAAACTATCCTATCTCTCAAGTTGGATCGAACTGCACATGGTGTGCGAATTTTATTATAATCGGTTAAGTGGTTTAGGAGTCCATTGAGGACAAACATTGTGACACGAGATTATATAAATTAAGATAAGATTATTAATACTATATGTATGTTTTTTATTATTCTTTATTGTACACTACGTCCTTCTTTAGTCGTTTATAAATTCCTTTCCATCCAAAGGTTGCCTGGAAGAGATCGCTTTAAGCGATAAGGCCGCCAATTGTGGTACACTAATTTTAAGTTAATTGTCTTTTACTGTGCCTTTTTTATTTATATGTCCAATAAAGAATTATAAAATTTCCATGACACAATGTTAGTTACCGTACTCCTCCGAAACGGCTTGACCGATTTTTACCAAATTTCATATGCGTATTCAGTAGGTCTGAGAATCTTCTACTATATATTTTTAAGGCAAAACAACGTTTGCCGGGTCAGCTAGTTATAAATAAAGAGGACTGTCGCCCTGCAACACAGGCTCTCCCCGAGCCTTGCTGCGGGCTCAGGGGTCAATCAAGCGTACTAAATGTAATTTGTAAGTATAGTTTTTTAAGTATGTATTTTTCTCTTCTGTAATCTGTACGCATATTTATCTTTTTGAAATAAATATTCTTTTTTTTTTACTGCGAATAGGCCAGCGCTTGACCACAATTCACCTGATGTTAAGTGATATTGAGGTCTACGGTGGATCGCGCTTACCTAGAAGGTACCGGTTCACTCTCGCCTTTATCTTTATCTTATCTTTATGTGTGTGTGTGTATCGCTATGAGTGTGTGCGTGTCCCGGTGTGTCTGGCGGCGGGGTGGTGTCGCGTGTGAGGCTGTGTGATATATCGCGGGCTCAGTGTGTCAAACCGTCGCGTCGGGCAAACATTCCGTTAGAAGCGGCTCGCCGGCAGCCGGTGCCGGGCCGGCGCCGGGCGGCAGACACCTGCCACTGTGCGCTACACGCTAGTTATTTATTGGTAGCGATGCAGCAGCTCAGCGCATTATCAAAACTATACCCTTAAAGAATGCTCAGTTATCATCACAAACCTTGCATATTTTACATAGATTAGTCTATTGTAGTCACCATCTCGTACATAAAGAGGCAATTAGTATATAAGCTGTTACCTAATTCTAGTATGGGCATAATATAGAGAGACAGTATAATGATACTCGGAGTGGACGCAGTATTCCTCATCATCATCTCTTGCTCCGGAGCATGGCCAGCACACCCTGGTGTCAGCGGCAGCACTGAGCGATGACAGTTAGCGTAGAGTAGACACGACGCCACAGCTAGTAGTAATCGTAGGGAACACATGGCACAGCGCTATTCAGGGTACCTAGCTGGTGACTAGCGCGAGGGCTTCAACAACTCTGGCGAGTTGTTGTCTCGCTGTGTGCCGGCTACAGCCCCCCCCCGCGCCCCGCTACAGCCCCCCCGCGCCCCCCCGCGCCCCGCGGGCGGACCCCGCTAGTGCCCGGAAGAGGTTTAATGAGTTTTTGTTTCCTCTGCCCGCCGCCGCTCCGAGGTTATCTAAATAACTTTTCTCGGCGCAATTTGAAAGTAAAATTAAAAAGACTAATAAGTGAAAGTTGGCGCTTTGTGTCGAGGCCGGCGGTATTGGCTCGCGCTAACGCAACTCTAAATAACGGATAATTTATGGCATTCGTTTTCCGCGGTCCCTTTGTCGGCTTGCTAGCTGCCAACCCTACACCTTACATTACTTCCGGCACACTCAGCACTAGCGGCACACTCAGCACCAGCGGCACATTCAGCACTAACGGCATACTCAGCACTAGCGGCACATTCAGAGCAAGTATACAATGTCTTGAAATGAATGATCTTAGGATGGGTGACCGCATCAACATTGTCATCATCTGTACATCTGGGCGGCTACTGTGCGACAGATGATACAAACAGTCGTTAAGCCGAGTCAGAACCTCTCGAGCGACGTGAAAGATCTAAACACCATAGCCTGTACACTTGACTCATATGAACCTTATGACTCATATGAAGAAGAAGAAATCGACTGCCGTATTCAGATAAACATTCCTAAAGAAGAAGAATCCCTGCTTCAAATAGATGATCGTACTGTTGTTTTCATTATTTGTAGAGATCTTAAATTAATTAATGAGTTGAGCAGATAAGACAGTCTCGAGTTATCGTAACGGATCGCATCGAGAACAAACAACACTCGAGCAGCGAGGACAAACAATATTTTCTTAATATGTTAATGTTCCGAACAAGAGACAATAAAACATATTCCCGAACACATATATCGTCGCGCGGGGCGCGGGGAGCGGGGAGCGGGGAGCGGGGAGCGGGGAGCGGGGAGCGGGAGCGGGGAGCGGGGAGTGCCGACATGATGTATGTGTCGGGGAGTCCATACGTCAGGAGGTGCGGAGTGAGATGGTAATGTCGCCACGCACTATGTTTATAGACATCATGTCGCGTGCGCCGACAGGGAGCTGGAGTCGTGTCGGAGAGAGTGAGTGGACACAGTGGACACTCGCGGTCAGTGGAGATGAGTTCATCACCAGTCGGGTCGTGACGTTGTAAAGCCTGCGGAAAGTAAGCACGCAATCTAAAACTAAACGTTTTGCTAGTTTAATGTGAGTGTGTTTGTTTGTAGCTTCTTCCCGTCGCAACGGTTGAAGCGTGCTCTGTGAGTCTGGTGCGGGGATATAGTCGTTAAGATGACCGCTCTGGTTCCCGTAGGCAGTCACCGCACCCTCGCTAGCGCTCTCTCTGCTACCCGCAACTATACTTGTCAGATGGTTAGCGGTAGTCCATAACGCGATACTAATTCATATGAGAAGGATATTCCGCGAAGTCTTCATGTTAGCTTTGCTCTCCCGGCTACTGCTCGCGCAAACCTTTCCAAGGCGGCTCTATACAGAAACTATTGAAATATTAGAGAGACATCGAGGCACAACATTATTATTCTAAACGGTAACTGTATGTGCATTTATATGGATCTATCTGTAATGAGTAATATAAACTGGTCTATAATAAATTTCATTTCAGTTCATTTTAATTTAGAAATGTTAAACCGATAACTTTAAATCGGTGACATTTGAAAACTAGTAAAAAAAAAATACTTTTCCACACATTTTCTTCCATCAACACAGAATGTTGTATAGTTTTTTTGTAATCCTTGAGAGGTCGGCATAACTATTTGATAAAACATTTTTTTGCGAATAGTTAAAAGTTGTTTGTATTGAGTTACTGAAACCACCCTTCGAAGGTGCTGCGTCGCCCTGAACAGGCAGTTACATCTCATGACTACACTCGACTGCGCCTCCAGTACACACACACACACACACACACACACACACACACACACACACACACACACACACACACGCGGCGCCATACATCAGCGAGTTTGATACAATTTGGCGGCGATACTCGCCACTTTGATGTATTGCCGGAAAAATAACAGCAGCGGATTAAACGGCGCGACACGTCTCGTGGAGCCGCGACCCAATACCGCCTCTATTGCCTGCGCCGTAAGGACCAATACGGCGCACACACCACATGTATTTCCTTAAACCCGTGCGAGAGCGGGTCGCGCCAAATAGCGCCTTATCCCCGGGTGTCAGAGCGCATTGTGGCTTGTCTCTCGCAAGTTGTAATCGCAGCGCACAAATTATAGCGATTGTTTTTGCTGTCCTTACTTCTTTCCTTTCGTACGGGCTTAGAGGCTGAGCTCCAGTGTCGAGTGATTTCTAACCGTCGCGGAGGGCTGTCACGGTCATCAGAGCCGATATGAAAGTTTTGTGAACGAACTTAGCGAATAGAAGTCGGGAACGAGTCTATGTTGCGCTAGGGAACCAGGGGAAACTGACTTCATTGCTTTCAACACACTGAAACAAAGTGCCATAATCGGTACACATAAACATAATGTAGTGAAACACACGATAGTTGGTCGAACACTGATTTATTGACTGGCAACTTGTGGGTAGTCGCCCCACTAACTGAGTACATACATACAATATACTACACATAATACTTATTATAAAGCACTGGGTGTATTGTGCTGTCAATAAGCCCCCTTATGATCGTGAACTGAAGCAGCTGTCCCCGGCTCCGGTGAGATCCTTCTCATGAAGAAGCAGCCATCAATATCCGTGTCGCGGCGTGACGTCATCACGCGACACAAAGAGACAGCTTCCCGCGCTATACAGGAGTAAATCTCCGGCAATCCGCGCGCCGCGCGCCGCGCGCCGGGTGACGAGCGCTACATGTATAATATTACATACTTTACTGGGTCTCAAACAAACCTGGCTTTGGGTAATGGCTCCTGTAAAATGCTTAAGAAAAATAAAAAGATATTATTTTCAAGGCGAAATAAAAAAAACTTTATTGGTCACGAATAACATACGTTAAAAGCAAGTTATACTACGTGCATCAATTAAATACTTAAAAAGGTTAGTTAGATAAATTAATCGTATAAATTTAATTGAACATTCTACAATATGTATGATACTGCAGAAACTATCCGCCGTCACATTGCTCACTAAATACTTTTATCAAATTAGTATATTGCCGATAACAATACACTAATTTGATATGATCCTCAATAAATCTACAAAGTTAGAACGAAATCTGGCCGTTTAAAGTGGGTCAAAATCGCCAAAGAAGTCGGTTACAAACAAACATACAGGTGAAGCTAATAGAAAGCGTGTAAAATAAATGAATTCGTCAAACAGTAAGCAAATGGCAGGTTTCATGACAACAGAGTTAACAGATAGATTATTTAGCTGCTACTGTCTACTACAATGACACTGAACTCTAGCTGCTAACCTGCTATCTGTAACTACTTTTATATTTTAATATACCAAATTCATATGAACTAGTGTCCACGTTGAAGCACGCCAGACAGCAAGCCACGCGCGCCGTCATCTCCGGACGCTTATAGCTTACATCAGGAATAGGTACTTTAAGTTGTAAACAAATAAAAAACAAACAAATCTTTGGTCGACTAACCTGGTGTTGGCCTAGTTCTGGTGTCGGCAGTATGTAGACTGGCCGAGGGCCAGCCGATACTAGCTGACAGCTAGTTTGTGGTCACATAACAAACTAGTCCAACAAGAAGGTTCCGTATATATAATGCAATACTTGTGTAAACAAGCAGTGAGCCAGCTGCAGGTATCAATACAGATTGATCAAATTATTTTGAATTCAATAGTGCAAATAACCGGAATCCCGGGCGCCGGCGTCAGCTTTACTATCATCACATGATTCCGCTCGGAAATATTAATTGAAATAAAATATGCGTAATCCTCGACACTATGCAATACACGAGATGCACTCCCTGCGCTCGCCTGCAGCTGCTCTCTTCCCGGTATATGTGGACAGGAGATAATGGAATAAGTACTCGATGTCGGATATCGCGGGTAACATCTCTCAGGATCAAGCAGAGCGGCACTCATTTATAGCTCTACCAATATTATAATATAAATACACTTTATGTATTTTTATTGTTCCGTTAAACTTTTTAAAACTTTTACCTTAATCTATAATTTGCATATTTCTTTTCTCATTACTTGACAAGTATTTAAATAATAATTCGAATTTAGTTTTAGTAACAGAATAAGTTATAATTAAGTTAGTTTGAAAGTTTTGGATTATACACCCTAACTTCACATGATTACTCATGATGCTCAAATACGAAAATATATATAACCCCCTCGTCATACTATGTAGTATCCGCACGGAATGTTATTCTTCTTCTTCTCCTTTTCCATTTCCCTCTAGGTGGGGTCGGCACAGCCTGTTTTTCGCTTCCACGTCCGTCAAGCCGTCATCTCCGCACGGAATGTTGAAGCCAAATATATAAGGAACACGCCGCGTATCGCCGCCCTAACCTTTTCTTATTTTAGTGCGTGTGTATCTGCACTGGCATGGTAACACTAGAGGCGGGTGCAAGTGTCGCCGCGTGTCGCGTTATCGCCTGATGCCGGAACAGAGCAACCCGCCGGGATGTGCAGCTTCCGCCCGCCATCATAAATCCCGGCGGCAAGCTGAGCCGCGCTTTCTTATTGCGAGCTGAAATATTATTTTCAGAACTTGCACACTCACATTATTATTCATTTATATCAAGAAAATAAATATACATGTGTGTGTGTGTGCTGCGGGATCAGAACAAGCAGCTCTCAGACAATGTCTGGTGCGGGAGCAACTACTTCTCGACACAAGGTTCCTTCCCGTGCATTATTAGAGCACGTGGAGAAACTTTCATTATATGACAAACGATGCATCGTACCGATACAAATAATTAGCTTAAGTTTATTTAAACGTGCCGTTTAAAAAAAATTTATATTTTGTCGTGTCGTGGCCAAGGACGGCCGAGGCGGGATTGCCAGCTCACAAAAAAACTAAAAACCATAAAATGTTGCCTGTAGGATGAAGTACTACCTTGTTAAACCAAAAATAATACCATATCTGAAAAATTTTGTGACGAAATATGGGCGTGGCGATACTTTATAGTTTGCTATATCGTATTATTAGTTCCTGTGACTTCGCCCGCATTTTGTAATGAACGAGCAGTGAATGCAGTTACCATCCGCGTGCGACAAACATTGGTCGTACAATATGTATGAGTTGGCCGTGTTGGCCGAACATTTGTAACGTGTTTTTTTAAAGACGCAGGCGCTATCTAACTAAGGCGACTGACGGATAAAATTGAGATTAAAGTGCGAATTAATTATTAAGATTTAAATTTAAGTTTCCTTGTATCGTTTATAACCTTTTTCTTATCTCGTTAAATAAATTTATTTCAAACAATTTTTTGATTGTCTTCGGTATTTTTTTGGCGTCAATTTTAGTACATGTTTTAAAAGTGCGTCCGCCAGCACTAGAGCAGTATATTCTACTACATATATACTATATACATATACTGTACATACAGTATATATAGTATATACACTCGCAGCTATAACCGTTACATAAAATATTCGTCCGCGACGAGCACAAGTCGCGTCGCGCCGAGTAGCCAACGCTCGCAGAGAGATAGTTCCCGCGTGATGTATAGCGCGGGCGACACGCAGCTCGCGTTACGGCCGCTACGTGGCCTCGCTAACGAGCGCTGCGACCATATTGATGGGAACTACTCCTGTGATGTACATGTGTACGTGTTGCCAAGCGGGAGCTACTCGGTAACACTGTTTTTGAAGCTTTACTTTTTAATGTACCGGCTGGCAATGTTCCGGCGCACTCACTCTCTGGTGGACTACTCCCCGGCCGCGCGGTTGCCAAACGCGCGCGTTGCAGGCGACACACTCCCCCCCTAGATTTACACTAACTTCCCCCCCCCCCCCCGGCCCCCCACTGGTGGGGGACGTCGTGCGCTGCCAAATTAAATTATTGACACGTTCCGTTATTAACGCACTACAATTTTCTGCGGATGGCAGCGTATTTATAAATTAATCTTTCATCGTGCTTACATTATAGCTAACAAAGATTAACTTTGAAGTGATGAGAGCTCAGTACGTCAAGCGTTACAAGACGTAGAGTCGATCCCCGCAAATGATAACGAGGTTTATGTGGCTAGCGACGTCTAAAAATAAACAAGGCGTATTCGTAAAATGCCACAACTGATTGTTAAAGAACACATGTAATAATTATTTCGTTCAAACATGTTGGAACTATGTTATGCAGTTATTTAAAGTAATAAAGTGTGTAGCTAATAAACTCATTATAAGAAAACAAAAAGATCGTTTCATGTGTAAGTGCATACTCTAAGACAAATGTCAAGAAATATTTTTAAGTTAACTCTGGTGTCGTTCAAGCCGTCCGAAAGACTTTGACTTGGCTTAACGACTTCTAGTCCTATGGCTAACAGTAGGGATCTATATTTTATCGTGTCATTCGACCTATTGTAGCAACCAGGTGAAAATGCCACTTTTAAAAAACTGCCCAGTGCATGGTCACCCATCCAAAGGCTGTCTGCACCGATCTTTACCTCAACGGTCATATCGGATCACTTCAGGTGAGCATCAGGCGCTACAATAACACATTAGAAATGAGGCGTGTCACATCATGCTGATTGTCAGCGAGTCATTCCTCAATGAACAAAATGTATCCACGGACACGTTTAGCGCCATCTGGAAATGCTTTGCACGCACTGCGAGCTCCGAGTCTCCAGGCACCGCGCAGCAGCCGGTGTGTGGATCCAGCAGCGAGCTAGGTGGTCGCGTTACCTCACGCTGTACGCACGAGTGTAGACACGGTACTCACCCCCCCCCCCCCTCGGTGGAGTTCCCTCCAGTTAGCAAACAATTATTTTTGTTTAGCGTTGTATAATGAGGCTGGCGGCGCTCCGTCAGCGCGATCATAATGAATGGGCGGTTTGTTTCATCGCGACACTAACACCGAGAAGCACACAACACTATTTAAATAATTAAAATTATTGTAAAAGTGTGTGGTTTTAGTAAAACTTATACATGTATTCTAACCAGTTACTATATGGACTCAACAATAACTTGGACTTTTGTAAATTAACGTTTAAATGTATTCGTGACTATAAAGATGAAATGATTCCTAAGACAGTTCTGTACCACTTTTAATATTGCGTGTGTCTGTGAACGATCCCAGTAGAGGCTCGGGGGAGCGGGTGTAACGAGAGCTCGCTGGCGGCGCTAAGATTTCCCTCCGGGCGGCGCTAAGTTATCGTCCAATACACGCCGGGTATAATCCCTGACGGCGCGACATTACATTACATTACCCGGCGTCACACGTCGCCACCTAACGCATCTGCAAGCGAGCCTTCCACACGACGCGAGGTGAGCGCGTAGCGGCGCTACGCCGGCCGCGTAGCAGCGCTACAGCGTAGCAGCGCTACGGCGTAGTGGTGCTACGGCGTAGCGGCCAGTCTCGCGCGAGGAGAGGCGCCGAGCGGTCGCGTCGCTACGCTCCCGCCGGAACACGCCGCGGGACATTATAATGTTTATACGCCTTCAGTACTAGTGTACCGATACCATAGTGAACCAGTGTGTGTGTGTGTGTGTGAGACATGACCAACATGCGGAGGATCTGTCATCTCATGTTCAGGCTGCTGTTCCTGCTCGATGGTAAGCCGGGGAGCGGTGACGCGCTTACCTCGCGCACTCAATACTTTTAAAGTTGCTTTACTGGTGTATAGTTATATTATGTTAAGTTATCTTTCAACAGTTTTATATAGTAGCTTTGGTGATTATTATTTTAACTAATTATAACTAAATATTTTAAACCAATCAAATGAAATACTTTATTTAAGAAACATGGGTTCGATATATGCTAACAATTTTAAAGTTAGTATTCTCCGCCGATATTTTTTTCTAAGACTATGTTTATTCATTCATATCAAAATAAAGTAAACTATAAATTTAACTAACGCTTTGAAACCAACTCAATAAATTAATAATTATTCATGTAATATATCGTAATTACTTTAATGGAAACTTCATAATTGATATCTGATTAGATATATAGCGAGTAATGTATATAGCAAGATATATATTATAATTACTACTACATAGGATGTGATGTGAAAGCTGTTTCCGTTTCCGGGAAGACTCGTTTCGTTAAATATAAGAGAGTGTGCGTTGTTGTGGATATTATAATATAATAATAACAGTATTATAATATTGTGTCACCGTCTCGCCGGAAGCGCTCATCGCTAAAAACAAAACATGATCTAAATGTAATTTCCGAATCATCGCGGACGACACAGGAATACTACTTCGCTGTCATTTTACAATTAATGTTGAGAACTCGGTCGCAGAAGATCCAACATTGTGTTTCGGCAACTACTTAGAAAGTCAGTAATATCAGACTAAGCATGCTCCACCGGCAGTCAGAGGTCGCCGGTTTGCGAAGTTACTCGATTTAGTGAAAAAAATGTTTAGTTCTGAATAAAAAAATACACGAATTGCTTAATTTACTTAATGGTTCGTACATTTTACTTTACATTATGTTAGCGGTGTGCCGCGCTATGTATAATATAATAAGTATATGTATTTATAACAGATATAACGCGAGAACTGAAGCTCTACTAGAATCGCCAATACATCGTGTTTAAAACAGATTATATATCTGAACAAACATTTAAGTTCCATTCTAAAAATTGTATTTGTTTACGAAAATGTTTCTGCAAGTATAGCCTGTGTGTGTGTGTGTGTGTGTGTGTGTGTGTGTGTATGTGTGTGTGTGTGTTGTTAGTATCAACGTGTGCAGGTGGTGCTAAGTGATTTAACATTCATAGTAACAAAATATTCCCGAAGTATGGAATGTGTTGTATTTACTTTACTATACATTGACTACAAAATGTCAAAACTTGTTTATGATTCCGAGTGCGCCACGTGTGGCTGGGCATAGGCCTCCACTACTTGATCTCCGGAACAAATCAATTGCACAATTAATAATGTGTTGCAACGTGGACTCCGTATCTATATACATACATACCGTATATAACTAATAAACTATATGAAATTTACAAATTTTCAAGTTTTACAACTGATTTGGTAGTAAACACGCTCTTTAACATCAACCTTAACACGTCGCCAAAGCTTTAGAACTACAAATGTACGGAGCATTAGTTAAAGGTATTTAAAGATGTGAATTGTACAACCGAGCAAGCCGAGTATAGGTGACGCGGGACATGTGTTGGACGCACTCGACGACGTAATGTGACAAACCGGCTCCGCGGCGGCGGGCCGGTAGCGGGCCGGTAGCGGGCCGGTAGCGGGCCGGTAGCGGGCCGGTAGCGGGCCGGTAGCGGGCCGGTAGCGGGCCGGTAGCGAGCCGGTAGCGGGCCGGTAGCGGGCCGGTAGCGGGCCGGTAGCGGGCCGGTAGCGAGCCGGTAGCGGGCCGGTAGCGGGCCGGTAGCGGGCCGGTAGCGAGCCGGTAGCGGGCCGGTAGCGGGCCGGTAGCGGGCCGGTAGCGGGCCGGTAGCGGGCCGGTAGCGAGCCGGTAGCGGGCCGGTAGCGGGCCGGTAGCGGGCCGGTAGCGGGCCGGTAGCGAGCCGGTAGCGGGCCGGTAGCGGGCCGGTAGCGGGCCGGTAGCGGGCCGGTAGCGGGCCGGTAGCGGGCCGGTAGCGGGCCGGTAGCGGGCCGGTAGCGGGCCGGTAGCGGGCCGGTAGCGGGCCGGTAGCGGGCCGGTAGCGGGCCGGTAGCGAGCCGGTAGCGGGCCGGTAGCGGGCCGGTAGCGGGCCGGTAGCGGGCCGGTAGCGGGCCGGTAGCGGGCCGGTAGCGAGCCGGTAGCGGGCCGGTAGCGGGCCGGTAGCGGGCCGGTAGCGGGCCGGTAGCGAGCCGGTAGCGGGCCGGTAGCGGGCCGGGTGTCGCGGGGCTGATGTCGGACACATTACTCTAAGTGAGAGTAATGCGGCACATTCCTCAATAGTGTCACTCCTCTCCTCCGCTCGGACACTCCCACCCAGCCCGCCGACACTACCTCACCCGCCTTATTGACTCGATGAGTTATCGCGCTCAATAAATTACGATTTTATATTAAACCAGTGTCAATATCTGTGCCAAGATAAATTACATTTAAGAAATGTTTCATCAATTAAATTTGTAGTTTGAAAATGGTTCAATTACTTACCGAACGGTCCACCGACTAAGTATTTGGAAACCATACAATGAGTAATGTGAAAAAATCTCTTCACTCCTCTACAAACTACTCGACCAAAGAAAAATGTAAAGATATACTTAATGTTGTAAAAGTAATCCGTGTGAGTGTATGCGGTGCTGGCGGGATGGTGTCACGCGCGAGCCTTATTGCACTCCCCGCACCCCGCGCCCGCACCCCGCGCCCCGCGTCCGCGACCCCGCGACCCCGCACAGAGTATCATACTAATATTATAAAGAGGGAAAAGTTAGATCGTTTGACTGTTTGTTTGTTCGATGCGACTAGGTTCCAAAACCACTGGACCGATTTGAAAATTTTGGCCATTGAGAAATAACATTATCCCCGAGTAACAATCAGCCACCATTCACTCAGTTAACCGATATGTGTTTTGGTCAATTGCCACACTACACACCTCTTCCTGTACTTGTATCATCACCCCAGCTCAGTGCTGGGCATATGCCATCTCTGCACCACGTCTGCGTATATCTGATCTGCTAGTGTACTTTTTTAAATATGAATATCTCATCTCACTCCTTACCGCAATGTTGTATATAACTTGCAGATTATGTAGCTTCCCAACAACGGTGAAAGAATTTTTTAATTTCTATTTGCGTCAAACATACAAACAAAAAATCAACTTTTTCTCTTCATAATATTGGTAAAGTTATGTATATATATAAGCATTCCGTGGCTCCAGAGTCGAGGTGTTTCCCATCAGTGGACTTGTCATATTGTTTATGAACAGACCTTTTTCAAGTGAGTGACTCCGCGAGGTATGTTATTACAAGTTGCCGACGGCGGGCCGGCCGGGGAGACAAACTAATGCAAGAATACAACTTTTCCTTGACACAGTAAGACAAAATGATCAGGAATCCAAAGTTGCAGTGCACAAATTAAACTGAAGGAAATATTTTAAAATGTACAAATGTTTCAAAAGCAAAAGATACAGGCCGCAATCTCGATTTGCAGCGCCATCTAGGTTTCATCGGTAATGATGGCAAACTTCTGCGCCACGCTTTATTGTATGGGAAACAATAATTCTTTCTACTTGTAGTATTCTGAACCCTTTGAATATGAAGTTAAATGCGAGCCTTTTGTGTCGTGTATCATTTGCAATAGACACATACATGTTTGAATATTCTCATGAGTAGCTCCCGGAGCGGCGACAAGCAGGTGATCAGCTGATGTAGAGCGCGGGCTGCAGGCGACCCGCCGCGCGCTACTCCATCAACATCTCTTTACCGTAGCCTGAGTGGGACCCGCGGCCTTATCTCGCCCACTGAGCTACATTGTTGCGTTGAGGGAGGTGTACTCGTACTCTCTACTCGGGACGAGCTCATCATTACCCCGCGAGAGGACCCTCGGAGCGGCTGAGGGCCCTCGGGGACAGGAGGGCCTCCTACTGGGAGCTAACATTATCAACACACTCGCGGCGCACAACTTATATAAACTTAGGATTGAAAGCAGGAAACCTTTTTTATAGTAGTGTTGTGCGTAGACATATTGTGAGCTACAGATATATGATTACGAAACTCTCATTTAGATAATGTATGTGTGTACTCGTAAGTCCATTTTACTAGCATAAACATATAGCTACTAATACTTGTAATGTAATCCGGTAACTGATATTTTTACATGAATACTATATTAAAATTTAACAAAAAAAGTTTTGTATTATGATTGTTTATACTCGTATATGTAAAAATAGCTAGAAGGCTGTGCGCGTAGAACGATCATTTTTAGATGGAACCTTTTGTTGTAAGTTTGCTCCCAACTCTCACAGATTGTTTGAACTGTGCTTGCTCCGGACTGATTCAATCAAGTGCCCGACCTAATACAAGTGTATATATATACATACAATGGGACCTGCACAAAACATCTGTTTGTCACAACTTTAGCAAAGTTTACCCATCTCTTGTTCTCTTTGATCAGGTTTATTTGACTACTTACTGAAAGACTTATATTATGATAAAGATTAGTAAATCTAGTACTTTATTCAGAAGAAAATAAGGCGATATTTTTCCCCTGGATAGGTTTACATTTGACTACAGCTAGCCTGATGTAAAGCTGCGCGGTAGTATACGCCTCACCTGCACTCCTCCCGGAAGTACAGGTGAGGCCGGGTGGGAGCGATTAGTATCGCATATAAACGATTCAACCCTTCCGTTCAATCGCTCGAGAGCGGAACAAACCTCTCAAACATAATGCGATTAGTGCGCTTACTATCACGCAAACATACCGTAACCGCCGCTTCCGGTCGCCTCTCTCCTAAACAAATTATATTTGACTTGATCTCGCCGCGCGATAACACACCTTAACATTAACTTGTTACAATTGCTTTTCAGTCGACGATAGCGCAATATCTGCCGGAGTTTATTCAAAGGATTTTATCATTTAAGTGAATGTAAATAGAGTATAAGTTGGCTTGACGACGAGAGCCCGAGTTCCGATCTCCAAACAATAATCCGCGTAAATACTGTAAGCCCTTCCGAGCGCCGCGGAGCCTCGCGCTACACCGCGACACGGAAGTATGAGCACGCGGGGTACGAGGTATGAGCGCACATGAAACTTACTGCGATGTCTTAAGGCGATTCTACGTGTAATTATAACCCTAAGATTTTCAAGTAATATTTGTTTCGGGCTCAAATATAATTGTGAAGAGTTGTTTGTGGCTCTCTAATATTGGTATTTATTTCTCGTGTAGAACTGGGATCGGCGAGCCAGACGTACTGACGCGCGTTATTATATAATTCAGCAAAAATATAATATCAATAAATTGACTCTCTCTTAAGTAACTGGTTACATGTAAATGATCGCAGCCGCCGAAATTCCTCTGAAAATCCACAACAGCTTTTGTAACATATTATTATTTATTTCACACAATAACGTAACCACAGAGTGAGCGATACTTTGGCCGAAAGTGGAGTATGCCTTGTCCGGAGCTACTGGTTCCTAAGCAGCCTAGCGGATCGCACCGTTACGTGTTTGCGAAAAGATATTCAACTCGAGGATATTATATATAGCTGTAACAAAGCTCCACTGCCAAGCTAAAGCTCCCTCGTGATTTTTTCCTTACCGAAAGCTCAAAGTCATTAGCAGGAATTGAATCCACGTCGTGCAGGATATAAGGCGCCGCTCGCCGGAGCGAGCAGTCCTCGCTGCGTGAGATTGCGGAAGTAATGCGGGTGTCGGGCAGCAGTAGCGCGCTGCGTGCCGCAAGTAATGACACATCCACTCGTCGCGTGTTAATGTCGCACATAAAAGGGTTCATCCAATGTCGGCAGTCATTCCGCTCGCGAGGTATTCAAGGCGAGCCCTTCCCTCTCCCCCGCTACACTACAGCGTGCTGCGTGCCCAATGTGTACACATTTGTTTCATGTTGTAAGATAAACTTTCACCTTGTAGGTCTCAATTGACTCCACAGTCTACACGTCTGAATCGGAGAGAGATATGATAACTGGACAATCGAATTTTGAAAACTACAAACTATACAGTTTTATTAAACGGGTTTTTTTGTGTAAAAAAGTTTTTTCAATTTGTAGTAATCACTTGACACCACTTATTGTGATTTCGCTCTGTCGGTTATCATCGTCTATACGGATTAAATGAAATAAATAAGTTGACCGCTCGTGCCGTATCGTCCCGCAGAGAACATTGTAGCCTCGAAATGAAATAAAACGCGTTGTAGAGTAACATAATAATATATAGAGTAGATAGTGTGAGGAGCTGGGTACAGAGAGCACCTCGAGACGGGAGCCGGCGCCGCGCCGGGGGAAATTACCGCGACCATCGTCCGGGGAGCTACCGCGCCGCGCCGCGCCGCGCTATGCTCGCACGGTACAGTTACTGCACTCCCATCACAGGGAACACGCTGGTCAGCTGTTGACGATATTTAATAGCTCGCGCACCACACACTGCGACTCAGCTCTAGTGGACACCAGCCAACATGCGCTATATGTGTATTATCACATGTCACCATCACGTGTGTCATTGTTCTGTTACTTGTGAGTAAACTGTAACTGTCATGCCAGTACAACGCGCATCAATAAAGAAAACATTCAAATTATTTCTTTATTGATGGGAGCTCTAGACATGAGTGTGCGAGTGAAGAACGAGCTTTTTTCACATACAAGTTATGAATAAATACTTAAATCTGTGATGGTAAACAGCCCGCTAGTTAGTCGACATATAGCGCGTCAAGCCGAGGAAGGTATTCCCTGTAATAGATTGAATTCTTGCTCGTTATTGATTGCTTTGAAGTCAGCTTCAAAGCTCCAGACCAAAAATACTTCGACAAATTACAATATTACTACACCGGGGCCCGCGCGTTCCCTTCGGACTGGTTTCATCTCGCGCCACGAGGCGACCTGCTACTCTAGCTTATATTTAACACAACTCATTTTAGGAAATACTGCATTATTCTAAATTACTTTAGGACAAATCGAAAGGTTCGGGAAAGGTATTTTCGTGTTTACAGCCATGTCTCTTGTAGCTGTGATTTATCTAGAACTGCACGTCGAGTGAGTGGAACAGAGCATATATTATGATAATACCGTCGGCAGCAGACAGAGGGCGGGCGGGCGCCGGACTCTCATTAAGGCGATATCATCCATTCGAGCAACCATTCCCGGGAGACAACGAGTTAGCTTCCTAACCCGAGCTGTACGACTCGCCTGATTATAACACTAGTACTATCTGCGTATTACTTGTCTTATACTGGGCTAGCGGTCACTACGCCGCGCTACGTCCACAATAACAATTTCTTAATTGTACTGCTCTTATGAATCACCAAAAATTATTATTCTTAACAAAAAGCTGTATTGTGCGGCGCAAGTCCAACATCCCTACATCAAACGTACATACATACTTATATAGTGAAACAAAACCAACCATACGGTGTATTTGTATCTGATTACTGCCTGATGTTTGATTGGCTACTTAAATTGAAGTTCCAAACTTTCGTACAAGATGCTTTGCATCCTTTATTTTGATACCTTTATTGTGAGGACTGCGAAGCTTTGGAACTCACTACCTGAGTCTCTGTTTCGGCCAGATGATGATGATGAGAATGAGCTCTCCATTACTGATTGTTCAAGCGGAACAAAGAGATGTAGCGCTCGCACAGACTCGATAACTCAGACTGAGCACGCGACGGACAGATAATACATTCAACAATACTAATACGTAAGATATTTTTTTTGATCTCAACATATGCCGGACGATATATTATATTTCGTTAATATATAGCCTGCACTTCTGACAAAGAACTCTCTGAAAGATATCTCCGGTGGCAAATTATAAATTAATGTGTACTTGATTGATGGAGCGAAGCGATAGCATGGATCTCAATTAATTAGAAAAAAACGACGTTCAACGATAAACAACCTTTCGTTTTGTCACAATATTGAGTAGGCTTGTTATTTACACATAATTGATTTTTGTAGTTTTTTAATTTTATTCCATAATTACAGAAAAAAAAACTTAACGATAATAAAAAAAAAACAAAACACTAAATTTTTACTAAATATAAAAAAAAAACCGCTTAATTGCTACCATTCTCATAGCATTTAGTTATGATAATATTTATGTGTATTCATATGTGAAGCTTCACATACAGTGTTGACGCGCGGTCTGGCGCGTCGCATGTCCTCACCTCGAAACACATCTCCAGTCCGGACAAATTGTATCTCTCCCAACATTGAGAATATATATACTTCAAAAACATACTTACCTTACCTTACCTTATCTCGTATCGGTACTTCATTATGTATAATCGGAAGTATAGTAAAGTGATTCTACTCATAACTCGGCGCGCTCTGACGACTCAAATATAATCCGGGAGGATTACAAGGTTTTCTTACCTTCACGTTCAGAGCTCCTTCATTAAGTATTTAGCTGTAACAAATAACGTTGAGGAAATCAAATTTCCGCTTTTACAGAAGATAATATAGAGATGACTTACCTAATGCTTACCTATATTATTCTCGTATTATTGAAATAGAATCGCCGTTCGATCAGTCGGCGCGTACCGAGCGGTGTGGGTGGAGCGCGCTGTCGCCGGAGTTATCATAATGTAATGGTGTAACAAGCTGATATTGGAAGGTTCGCGTGACGACACCACACCCGTAGCATTCAGCGGGAAGTTAGAGAGTGAGATCGCTCCTCTCTCGGGGACCTCTGTGAAGGCCTGCTGCTACACACTATACCAGCGAGTGACACTCGCTGGAAACAAATCTGCTTCATTGTGACGGACCCTACATAGTCGTATTACTGATGTCCAACCATTGTGCCATTCGCAGTGTCCTTTGGTCTACATCAATAACTAGTTTTTCAAGTTATGTGTGGATTTGCACTCGCTTTACGGTGAAGGAAAACATCGTGAAGAAACCGACATGTTTGGGGACCACAATATCCGAAGACGTCCCAGCGGTGGGAACGGGAACAGCTGCTCATGTGTGTGTGTGTGTGTGTGAATGTACGCCGACACCTCAGTGTTATGGTCCGCGGGAGTGAGTCTTTATTAAATATATGTCGGACTGAAATCCGATTACATTCCAGAGAGAACTTTTTCAAAGGTCTAGTAGAGAACAAACTCGTTTCAAATATTGCTTTGTGAAGTACACACACGGCTGAACACAGTTATTATACTGTGTTGCGAGTATATACAGTACACGGTATATACACAGGTAGAGCATATGCTTTTCATAACAATACTTTATTTCATATTTCAACCTCTTCTTCTTCGTGTAAGCTGTGTGGGTAAGTCCCGGTGTAGAGAGATAAAGCCGCCCGGAGACCTCATTCTTGGCTTTACGAATATTTATGATGGCTGCCAGGACCTACATTTAACGTGTTATCCGACCCATGTTAGTCAGATCCAGATAAAAAAGTTTTTTTTTAATGACAATTATCCCTTTTAGCCGAGCTGCAGGCGCTATTAAATATTAAACTAATTTTAACGACTCTCTACTTAGTCATTGTTTTTATGACAAATTACTTAAAATGTAAAATTTATTATGAATACAGTCTATATCAAAATTCAATAACTAATTTAATGAAAAAAAAAGAGAGAGAAGAGAGAAATTGAGTCTATATCGGATTTGAATATACGATAAAAAACCTAGCACTCGAATATGTAAGTAGGTACATTGTACATAGATATTAATCAATATGTATATATAGACAAAGATTTGAACATGTGTATACGTAGTGTTACAAAAGACTCCTTAAAAAGCATTATTTTACAAGTTTTCATTTCTCCGGCGGATTTGAACCAATACTTCCCATCGGCTTGTTCCCCGCGGACCCAGAGAGTGCTCCCCGCGGGGACTGGAGCGCGACCTGACCGCTACCACCCACGTACAACTTTCATTACTTACTAATGATCGCCAATTGGTTAATTATAACGGCGGCACGCTTCCAATATTTTAATCAAACAATTTTGACCTCTTGATATTTTTAAAGCGTTTATTTTTATTTGTAATGTTATTTTCTATCAAATAAAAATATTAATAACAGATTATTTATTATTGACGTGACAACGTCTTAAATTAGGTTGCGGCTGGGATTCACTTATAAAAAAGTGTAACGCCCGGTAACGTTACGATGAGTCACTGAACGAGAGAGAGGCCCGCCGAATGCCTTGCGTCTCTCTCCCACTCAACTATGATCGGTCTGCCGCGCGCGCAGCACGCGGCAGACGTTGTCACGTAAAATCTTCGCCCGTAAAACCGACTTTACAGGCAACCATTTTTTTGTTATATCTCTAACACTGAAGTACATATTGTAAGTTTACTGCTACATCGAGTGTATTGTTTTCTTTGTTGTTCGTGTCACAAAATAAATGTTTCATTCGTTTTTTCAAATTAAAATTCATACTTTTGAGCAAACTTGGAATGACTATAAGTGTCAAAGGTTAACTCAATAACATTTTGTACTCAAGTAGTCATAGAGCATTAAACACAACGAAGCAGCTTAAATCAATAGGAAAACCTATTTAAGGCAAGGACTTTGAATTTTTTTTAATCATTTATTTAATTTTATACAGGGTTTTAATAAAATGTCACCCTTGTGACAGAGACTTTGATATTTCTTGCTAAAAATATATGTTAATTTATTTCCCATAATGACAGGAATAAAAAAGCAAAGTCAACAGAAGAGTAGCGTGTATGTTAGTATACAGTTCAGACGACAATATTATGGATAATGACGTGCCAGTTGGCGTACATGAATTTGATAGTGACGTGCAAGGCGATGTTGCGGCACTGGTGTTTGTTGCAATCTCCACGAGTGGGGACACGCAGTGGGAGCCGCGGGCGCGCGGTTCCGCTCGGTTAGTGCGGGTAACGGGCGGAGCGTTCCGCCGCCAGAATATAAAACTTATGAACTCCCTCCGCTTCAGATTTAATCTCCCGATTACTGATCTCGTAAATCACTTTTATCCCACTTCGCCAACATTCTGTCATTATTTATATCTAAATTATATCTGCTGTCATTTTCCTGAGATACATTCGCAATTTCGTTTCATTTGCTTCTTTTCTTCTCTTTGTGTAGAGACCTTATTGAAGTTTAACCTCATTCAAATGTCTGGAGACTGTGAGAAGAGGCGAGCATTACGTGTTTGTAACATTTAGGCCTCGTTTACATTTTATCGTAAGTTTAGAGATGCGCGACATCACGATAACCGTTCACTTACGATACTGTTTGCGTCACGATACTGACGATAAAGTGTTTCCTTTTGTTATTTCATAACTGCGTTACTCACGGGGGTTTTGATATTCTAAGTGAACGACACTTCTCACATAGTTTTAGTTAGATAAGAAAATGTTCATATTGAACAAAAGGGAAAGAAATTAATAGTATCGTTACACGGTGCGTCAACTGCACTCCACTGCTCTCTACTGCCTTCAACTGCTTTCCACTGCCTTTCAATGCCCTCCACTGCACAATGTGTCAATACATACATTTATCTCGTAGTTAATGTATGGTGAGTATGAATTGACTAAGAATGTAAGCTTGAGTCACCCCGACATTTTGTTTCTTGTTACAATACTTTGCACAAACATGAACGCTTGGCACTTTCTCTAAACTCTCTGAAGATCAACTTATTGTCCTGTACTTGTGTTAATGAATAACCCGCTGTAGTCCCCTCCATCCCTCGCTAGCGATGATAACGTGTAACAGGCAGCTCGCCGGCGTCCCGCAGCTCACTGACTCGAACACTTCACAATATTTCCGAGGAATCTGATATTTATTCCATTCCATAATGACTATGGAAGTATCGATTACCTTCTCCCGTCTCTAGGCAGTGGAAGCTTTATACAAATCGCGAGAAGTTCCAAACAAGTTTAAACTGTTTTCGTGAATTGGAAAACTCTTGTTTTTGTGATCTCTGCGCGGGAAAATATTAATTATTATTATAATTATGTATTTCGGAATGTAAACTATATTACGTCAGACATGTACCTCTCGCCACTCCTACTCGCGAGAAGAACAACGCTTTCAATACTGATGCAAAATAATAAAGTTATGATAATAATGGTTAAGAAATTATATCTGATACTGAGGTATTTATTAGTAAGTATTAGTTACAACAAAAATTGTATAGAATATATGAACAACATTTTTGCGACTTTATTAAGAGAGACATTAGAAATGTGCTAATGGGCATTCTTAGAGACTTTACGTAATTCGTAGTTTATGTTTAAGCAATACTATTTATTAGTTTAATGGACTAAATTATTATGGGACATTCCCTTAAAAAAAGTTGGAACAACAAACAAATGTAATCCCGGGCGCAGTATATCGGCGTGTAAACGTCGTGTCGATCATCTCCCTTGTAACAACAAACGGTCGGCGAGTGGAGCGCTCCTCCGGGAGCCCTCCTACACCGACCGCTGACTGTTATTCTTTTGCAATACACCTGTTCTCCTCCCTTTCTCTCCGGCGGTATAGCCGGTGCGCGCGAGAGAGAGAGCAGAGGTCCCGCGGGAGGCATCGCGCCGATATCACACCTCGTTATAACTCAAACGCCGACTCCGGGGCAGGGATGTTGCTTTACGGTGACACGCCGGGTGGAGCGGGCCATGTCTGGAATTATATGGAGAAAAGTATTGTCATAAAATTAAAACTTAATTGCTTTATACACGTATTGTAATATCAAACTCGGATTTAGACAGGATTGCATTTACATATGAATTAACAAGTTAAATTTTAAGTTACCTACTTTTAAGTAGTTTCTTTGAGCCTTGTAAGTCCTAAGGGAACAGATGGTGTCGCAGTGCACTCAAACCATGCGGAGGATAAATACTTTGAAATGCTCTCTTTCACGCACTTTTTAAATAATGCTGTGTAGCGACATGACACTGCGTTGATAATACGTATAACACGTTTACATTGGAAACATTTAGATTCTCACTGTGCGTGTCCGCATGGTGGAGATAATATTTTTTATAATTTATTACGACACATGTTGCGGTTTTGTTATTTGGATTTGTTTTCACTAACTCGCGATATACAAACTTTGCAAGCATACACGTGCGCGTGGACACAACACGCAGATTTATGATCACAATAAAATAAAGTAATGGCAGTATTGCTGTTGTGTAGGTCTTGTTGTCGACACTAAATACATTTCATAACTTCTGTTGTATGTCTTACTGGAAAGTTTAGGTTTTCAATCATTTATTAAACACTTATAAATTAAATGTAAAAATAATCAGCTCATATAAACGATTCATATTAAGATATGAGCCACCACACTCATCCACAAACTTTGTATTAAACTGCACTTAAATAAATCAAAAACCGCAGGTACGGGTATAAATAAATAAATGTCGCTTATAAATGCCGCCTTATCAGATAATTCTGAAAAACATGACCTCTATAATCTCCCGAACAAAGATAATAACAATTAAAGCTAGTGTTGCCCTGTAACCCTCTACAACTCTGCGCCGGCGAGCCAGATATCTGACTGCTGTAATGACCCCATTACCATAATAACTGTAGAACTGTGCGACTCAACCCTACCACCTTATCTCTATACACATAAAGCTCAGAATCGCGCGCGCCTCGGAGCCAGGTACAACAATGTAAAGACAAAACGATGATAAATTAAGTTCAGGTAAGTTATGTACGTTTAGAATAGCGCCAGAGCTGAGAGTTGGTCGTGTGACGCTTTCTTATGTTGACGTTAGTGACGGCAGCTCTACAGAGGTAATAACTCGTATGTTCGATTCTCATAAAGGTATTATTGTGTGATGAGGGTAGAACTACAAAACCTGCAGTCCGCGCGTCGCGGCCTGAGGCAGTCACTCTGGAATCGTATGGGAGACAACCCGCGCTTCTCATCGCCGCGCCGTAGTACAGAGTTACTCTTTAATATATCCTAAATAGTGTCGCGTCGCTTCACCGACGAGGATATTTTTCTGTGCCGTGTACAGTCAATACTGTTCTGCATTTCAACAAGGAGCTTGACGATCGTTATCCACCGAGCTGTCGCCAGACGCGAGGAATTAGAAATTAATACAAACTGCAGACAAACAACTCGGTATTGTGATCACGTCATGCTCAATAAAAATATTGATGATCACTATTGTTGACTGTTATAACTAATGTCAATTACGTTGCTCCAACTACAGTAGGAAAACATACTAAATAAATCAAACTACATACCTCTATTTGCTTGAGAAAGGGAGATGACTAGTCATACTCTACTAGTCCAGGCAATTCAGTTCTGCGTAGGATGTAGCGGCGCGCTATATCTCTACAGGAGGTGAATTGTTGTCAATCTAATTCTTATACCTTCATCATATTAACTCTCTATGTAAGGGTTGACTGAAGACTTTGCTTATTTTTGTTTTCTGATGTATATGACTTTACCTATGAAAACTGAAGGAACGCGAGTGTAACTAGTGTGAATAGGTAGTAGTGTGGCGGCCGGAGTCCCGGTATTATCGCCGGACGGAGGCGGATGTGACGTCACGGGTGTCGGACCCTGCTCAGCCGACACCTCTAACATTACATCATGTAGAGTTACATCATACTACATCACGCTGTACAGGGCTAGCGCTTACAGCTTACACACAAACTACTATTGCCCAGAAAAGTCTGATTTTACACAAATACATAGTTTAATAACGACAAAATGTAGGGAGAACATTTGTTAAGGTTCAATTTCTAAAGAGTACCAATAGAAACTTTTTACTAAAACTTTGTTGTTCGCCCGTCACGATTAATTTCAACAAACGAGTTGAAAATTACCAATAATAACAAATACCAAACGAATTGGGGCTCCAGATCGGACAATAAATTGTTGCTTTGATTTTCTGGATCTTAATAACAATAACTGGTGGACTTTTCAAATATTCCTAAAATAAATATACATAATATTTATTTAGGTGGGTCCCACACAACTGACGTATTTTTCTATGTATAATGGTAGGTAACCTTTCAAGCACAATCTGACACAAGTGCGTGTCAGATTATTTTTATTCGGAGTTGGCACAATATAAGTGTGTTCAGTATCTGGTGTTGCGACCCTCTCGCAATGTCTCGCAGCGACATGTACAATTAATTATTTGGCCTCTCAACGGACACTTAGCACGATACTGAGGATAACCGTAAAAGAAACACTTTACTTTGTCAATCACATTTATTGATAGAACACCGTTATGGTCGGACTCTAGCAAGCGAATGCCCGACCGAACTAAGTCTCGTTACACCACAACTTGAGTCAAATGAGCGTCTGTGAATATATTTCGCTAATAACTGTCAGTTTGAAGGCGGAAATCAAACGAGCGTCCCTTCAAACTGGCAGTCAATAAATAGTCATTTGACCTACTTATAATATAGATATAAATTCAAAATGACAAAATTAATTAATGTATGTACTATGTTGGTAACACTATGTAATGAGTAGTCCTGTACAGCGTGAAGCAACAATGTGATCCAGCGCGCGCGCGAGCGGAGCCGGCCGCTCACAATGAGTTATTAGTATTACAGTTTTGGAGAGAGTTATGAAAAATAACATCATTATAATATTACACTTACAAACTTTCCGTGTTCAATATAAACCATGTAAGTAAAACATATGATACTTTTCATTTTACCATATCGGCACATATTTACAGATGTAATCTTTTTAGATTTAGTTAAGTTTTATGTTGTACATTTTTACAACTGTACAGTTTGTATTAGATATTTTAATATTTTAAGTATGTACATGCAATCCTAAGATTACGGACAAGTACATGAAAATTGTCTACAAAAGGCATATTTAAATAAAATAAAAATATGTCCTACCCCTTCGCCCAAACGTGCCAATCAGACAGGCAGCGTTCCCCCGCTGCATGTCAAAGGAATGTTGTTTAGATGCTATTGTAGCCATCCTCTGTAGCATTGCTACGCGTGTCCGTAGATATGCTACAGAGTACTGTCCCGCTACGGATATTGTGTTCCAGCTACAAATTTTCGTCGGCACATTTTTACTACAATTTTTTTAATAAAGTTGTGCAGTGTCTTGATTTTACGAAGTTTAGCGTCGACAACAATCTGTTACATATTTAAATAACGTCCGGAATGACGTATTGAGGTGGGTTTACAACTTTGGCCGACTCCTGTAAAGATATTTAAGACGAGGCCTCTCGCTGAAGCTTTGACTAAAATATGAACCAACTAAAATGAGGTTGTTTATACTTCATAAAGAATGCCGAGCTCGCGGCGCAAACCTAACGTGATGGTTTAGAAATACTGTTATTATTTAATGAAAACTGCCTTAATATTATGACCAAAATGGGAATTCCTATTTATTCCACGTGTATGTCGGAGAGCCACTGGTCACCCTCTCTAGACTACTTATCAAAGCCCTATTATATCATTCTGTGTAAAGATATTATATCTATCAAGTTTAAAATTAGCGGACGATTTCTTCAGTAGCCATCACAACCGCGCTAGCGGGGCAAGGGGGGGGGGGGAGATATGGCCCCCGGGGGAAGAGGGGGATATTCGAACAAACTTGAAAGAAAAATAGCTTCTGTGATGTCGTTTATTCTAATTTGAAGAGCCGTTTACGTGTTCCGTGGAAAACATAACATTCATTAAATGGATATGTTTTGGAGCTACTTGTAGTTAGAAATACTTTTCCAGCGTGTTTAAAATAACAGATATGTATTTGAACATTTCATCATATTAATGTACGTAAAAGTTCTTGTTAATTCAAATCATCTGTTTGCGTACAAACGCCGAGTAAACCTGTGCATTAAGGAGTGAATGTTTCAACATTACTTGATGTTCCCAGAGGCTAAAGTCTAGTGTGACACTGTATGTGTGTGTGTGTGTGTGTGTGTGTGTGTGTGTGTGTGTGCTGCATGTCGGCCCTCGCCTACTGCCGCCTCGCATATCTACCGCACTATGTGACGTCACTTGATAACACTTAAGAGAGCTACAAGAAGTCATTACAAGTGTAAAATTTGGGGGTCTTCAAATCTAGAGTAAATAGGTTCCTTCTAGGCAAGCGTGTTACATCTTAGACCACAGCCAAGCTTAACATCAGGCAAGCTGCGGTCAAAGGTAAGCCTTATCATCAATAAAAAAATTAAAAAAGTGTGTGCAGAGTTACTATAAAATGAAACAACATGTATCAGGAGTTTTGGCCGCGTACTAGCATTTTTGTTCGCTCCAGATAGGTTCTGCGTCCGACACTTGCAACTTTGTAATCTTATCAGAGTAGTATGGAATCCAGTGAATAATTTAGAATATTACAAATGCGTGTGTGGTTAAATAATCATTAAATAAAAACAACATGTATTTCTTTGTCTTAATTAACAAATAGCAAGTTTATGTAAGACAGAGTGTATAACGCGTGTGATAATGTATAATGTTCAGATGTAAGAGTTCAGTAGAATACAGTAGCAGTAGTGATGGCGGCGTGTTGTCGTTTGTCATGGTGAGGTACCGCGCCGGGACACGACCCGCACCTCCCGCCGGTCACTGTGTCACGCCGTGTCACACCGTGTCACACCGTGTCACACTGTGTCACACCGTGTCACGCATCAAGGGTTGCGGTGGTCAGCTCTCGGCTTGGTTTTGCATCGAGTGCTGTCTCTCTTGTAACGTGCGAGTTTACTGTTTGACGCTAGTATTTGTGGGTATAATAGTATATTACTAGTTGACCCAACAAACGTTGTTTTGCCTCACTAGGGGGTATGGAAAATAGATAGTAGCCAATTCTAAGACCTACTGCATACGCATATAAAATTTGGTAAAAATCGGTCAAGCCGTTTCGGATGAGTACGGTAACAAACATTGTGATATGGAAATTGTATATATAACAAGATTTAAGATAGTCCGCATCTGTTAATTAGTTCGCTTGTCGCGTCGCGCGGACTCGCTCGCAGGTTGTATTGTTCCACACACAGCCGGCTGTATGTGCTCGCCTGACGATATATATCGGACCCGGCGACTCCGCACCAAATTGCTGTTTTCCTTTTTCAATTTATTAACGTTCTTATTGGAAAACATCATCAAATAATTGAGTTTTTTTTAATAACTGGTATATCCTCTTTCGGAAAATCTTTCGTTAATTGTATAATCAAACTCTGTCTCAGTGTTAATTTGCTTTAATTATATTATAGGTTTAATTTGTGTTTCAAAAACAATTATTTTAAAATATCAATTATGATGGTAAAAAGTTTATTTAATTAATTAAAATTCGAACAAGGAACGCAAATCGATTAGGTGAGTAGCATTGAGTCGATGATAATGACATGAATCAAGCGAGCAGCAATCAGGCGAACCGACGCGAATATAAAATGGAATCAAACAAAATAAAATAAAAGCGAAATGGAAAGAATAAAATGCGGATCAAATGAACCGGAAGCAGCTTGTTAATAACCGAATGATATTTTGCGATTCGCAGACTCTCGCTATAACTTTAAACTCAGAGTAGAAACAAGACAGAGCGAAACATTTTCTCTTTCGTATTCTTGTAAATACCTCGAGTGTTATTTAAGCGGAAGGTGTATGCGTAGTCTTACTATACTAGAAAATCATGTTGCCTTGAGAGTATGATTTTGAGAGCTTACACTTCAATTGTTTTTAATAAATTGTTAAAAACTAAGTAACATTTGATTAATAACTTATTTTTGTGCCGTTATTACACCTGCTTATACTGTATATACCTACTAATTAATCTATACTTTAATTATTTTTATTAACTCTGAATTTGTGTTTTATATAAATTTGTATAATTGTCAAGCCATGCGTACAGTTGATATGAAGCGGGAAGTCGTGGCTAGTTTACTAATGATACTTTCATAGTATCGAAAGTATCTAAACATACGCTGACGAAAGTGTTAAATACAAACTACAGGCAACAGCTCGGTATTGTGATCACGTCATGCTACATAAATATATTGATGATGACTATTGTTGATTGTTACTAATGTTAAGTTTCTCTAACTACATGTACAAATACATTAAACTAACTCTAACCGGTAGAGAGAGAGAGGGATGACTAGTCAGACTCTACTAGTTCTGGCAGTCCAGCGCTCACGTTTGTTTCTGCATAGGTTTTAGCGCGCTATATCTCGCAGGAGGTGAATTGTTGTCAATCTAATTCTTATCTTGTACCTTCATCATATTCACTCTCTATGTAAGGGCAATCTGTTGAAAGGAAGACTTTGCTTATGTTTGTTTTCTGATGTACGAGTAAATGACGTTATGAAAACTGAAGGAACGCGAGTGTAACTAGTGTGAATAGATAATAGTGTTGCGACTGGAGTAGCGGCGTTGTCGGCGGGCGGAGGCGGATGTGACGTCACGGGTGTCGGACCCTGCTCAGCCGACACCCAGCATTACATCATGTAGCGTTACATCATACTACATCACGCGGTACAGGGCTACTGCTTACAGCTTACACACAAACTGCTATTACCCAGAAAAGTCTGATTTTACACAAATACATAGTTTAATAACGACGAAATTTAGGGAGAACATTTGTTAAGGTTAAAATTCTAAAGAGTACCAATAGGAACCTATTACTAAAACTTTGTTGTTCGCCCGCCACGATTAATTTCAACAAACGAGTTGAAAATTACCAATAATAACAAATACCAAACAAATTGGGGCTCCAGATTGAACAATAAAATGTTGCTTTGATTTTCTGGATCTTAATAACAATAACTTTGACTTTGACTGGTGGACTTTTGGAATATTCTTAAAATAAATATTAAATATTTGTATTCTTGGTTCCCACACAACTGACGTGTTTTTCTATATACAAATAAAGGTAGATAACCCTTCAAGCACAAATCTGTCTCGCACTTAGAACATTATTTTTATTCGGAGTTGACACAATGAGTGTACACTATGTAATGAGTAGTCCTGTACAGCGTGAAGCAACAATGTGATCCAGCGCGCGCGCGAGCGGAGCGCGCCGAGGCCGCTCACTATGAGTTATTATAGTTTTGGAGAGAATTATGAAAAATAACAACATTATAATATTACACTTACTAACTTTCTGTGTTCAATGTAAACCCTGTAAGTAAAACATATGATACCTTTTCATTTTACCATATTATATCGGCACATTTGTGCGTGGGACTTGGATGTAATCTTTTTAGATTTAATTATGTTTTATGTTGTATATTTTTACAACTGTACAGTTTGTATTAGATATTTAATACTTTAAGTATGTACATGCAATCCTAAGATTACGGACAGGTACATAAAAATTGTCAACAGAAGGCATAATTAAATCTAAAACAAAACATGTTCAAGCCCCTTCGCCCAAACGTGCCAATCAGACTAGCTGCGTTCCCCCGCTGCATGGCAAGAGAATATTGTTTAGATGTTATCGTAGCCATCAGTATCCTGTAGCATTGCTACGGACACGCGTAGCAGTACTACAGACTGTTCCGCTACATATATTGTGTACCAGCTACAAATTTTCTTTTGCCTGCACATTTTGATTACAAAATATGAGAGTAAAGTTAAGTGGTATTTTGGTCTTATGAAACTTTGCGTCGACAACAATCTGTTACATATTTAAATAACGTCCGGAATGACGTATCGAGGTGGGTTTACAACTTTGGCCGACTCCTGTAAAGATATTTAAGACGAGGCCTCTCGCTGAAGCTTTGACTTAAATATGAACCAACTAAAATGAGGTTGTTTATACTTCATAAAGAATGCCGAGCTCGCGGCGCATACCTAACGTGATGGGATACACCATACCGCACCATACAGCTAGCTATTAGATCTGCAGGTCGCATAAGCACACGGTTCAGTATCTCTTTGATCGTAAGTGGAACATGCATAGTTTAGAAATACTGTTATTATTTAATGAAAACTGCTTTTACGAGTATATTATTATGACCAAAATGGAAATTCCTATTTATTCCACGTGTATGTCGGAGAGCCACTGGTCACTCTCTCTAGAAAACTTATCAAAGTTCTATTATATCATTCTGTTAAAAGACCTTATATCCATCAAGTTTACAATTAGCAGACGATTTCTTCAGTAGCCCCTTCACCGTGCTAGCGGGGCAAGAGGGGGGGAGAGATGTGGCCCCCGGGGGAAGAGGGGGATATTCGAACAAACTTGAAAGAAAAATAGCTTCTGTGATGTCGTTTATTCTAATTTGAAGAGCCGTTTACGTGTTCCGTGGAAAACATAACATTCATTAAATGGATATGTTTTGGAGCTACTTGTAGTTAGCAATACTTTTGCAGCGTATTTAAGAAACGGATATGTATTTGAACATTTCATCATATTAATGTTCGTTAAAGTTCTTGTTAATTCAAATCATCTGTTTGCGTACAAACGCCGAGTGGAGGTAAACCTGTGCATTAAGGAGAGTGTGAATGTATCAACATTACATGATGCTTCCGGAGGCTAGAGTCTAGTGTGACTGTGTGTTTGTGTGTGTGTGTGCTGCATGTCTACCGCACTATGTGAACTACACGTATGAGAGCTACGAGAAGTCGTTACAAGTGTGTACATAGTTACTATAAAGTGACGCACACACTTACAACAGTGGCTACGGTAGGCTTAACTTATTAAGACTAAAACAATTTTTGTTTCAGGAGTTTTGATAAACCGCGTACTAGCATTTTTTTTTCTTTCCAGATAGGTTCTGCATCCGACACCTCTAACTCCGTAATCTTATCAGAGTATTGAATGCAGTGAATAATTTAGAATATTACAAATGCGTGTGTGGTTAATTAATCATTAAATAAAAACAACATGTATTTCTTTGTCTTAATTAACAAATAGCAAGTTTATGTAAGACAGAGTGTATAACGCGTGTGATAATGTATAATGTTCAGATGGAAGAGTTCAGTATAAATTAGTATATATTATATATTCAGTATATAGTAGTGATGGCGGCGTGTTGTCGCTTGTCACGGTGAGGTACTGCGCCGGGACACGACCCGTGCCTCCCGCCCTCACTGTATCACACCGGTCACCGTGTCACGCCGTGTCACACCGTGTCACACCGTGTCACGCATCAAGGGTTGCGGCGGTCAGCTCTCGGCTTAGTTTGGCATCGAGTGCTGTTTGCAATGACACACGGTCTTGTAACGTGCGAGTTTACTGTTTGTCGCTAGTACTAGTGGGTATAATAGTTTATTACTAGCTGACCCAATAAACGTTGTTTTGCCTATCTTGGGGGTATGTAAAATATATACTAGTAGCCGATTCGCAGACCTACTGAATACGCATATAAAATTTCGTAAAAAATCGGTTAAGCAGTTTCAGAGGAGAACGGTAACATTGTGATATGGAAATTGTATTTAAAAGAAGATTTAAGATAGTCTGAATCTGTTAATTAGTTCGCTTGTCGCGTCGCGCGGACTCGCTCGCAGGTTGTATTGTTCCACATACACTCGCCGGCTGTATGTGTTCGGCTGACGATACATATCGGATCCCGGCAACTCCGCACTCATTTGCTGTTTTCCTTTTCAAGTTATTAACGTTTTTATTGGGAAACGTCATCAGATAATTGAGGCTTTTTAAATATCTGGTATATTCTCTTTCGGAAAACCTTTCGTTATAGTATAATCAAACTCTGTCTCAGTGTTAATTTGCTTTAATTATATTAAAGGTCTAATTTGTGTTTCAAAAACAATTATTTTAAAAATTCAATTATGATGGTAAAAAGTTTATTAAATTAATTAATATTCGAATAAGGAACGCAAATCGATTAGGTGAGTAGCATCGAGTCGATGATAATGACATGAATCGAGCGAGTAGCAATCAGGCGAACCGACGCGAATATAAAATGGAATCAAACAAAATAAAATAAAAGCGAAATGGAAAGAATAAAATGCGGAACAAATGAACCGGAAGCAGCTTGTTAATAACCGAATGATATTTTGCGATTCGCAGACTCTCGCTATAACTTTAAACTCAGAGTAGAAACAAGACAGAGCGAAACATTTTCTCTTTCGTATTCTTGTAAATACCTCGAGTGTTATTTAAGCGGAAGGTGTATGCGTAGTCTTACTATACTAGAAAATCATGTTGCCTTGAGAGTATGATTTTGAGAGCTTACACTTCAATTGTTTTTAATAAATTGTTAAAAACTAAGTAACATTTGATTAATAACTTATTTTTGTGCCGTTATTACACCTGCTTATACTGTATATACCTACTAATTAATCTATACTTTAATTATTTTTATTAACTCTGAATTTGTGTTTTATATAAATTTGTATAATTGTCAAGCCATGCGTACAGTTGATATGAAGCGGGAAGTCGTGGCTAG
Source organism: Mellilla xanthometata (assembly GCA_035578125.1). NCBI lineage: Eukaryota > Metazoa > Arthropoda > Insecta > Lepidoptera > Geometridae > Mellilla > Mellilla xanthometata. The sequence continues at coordinate 10,818,803 of JAPUBQ010000023.1, read as the reverse complement.
TTTACTAATGATACTTTCATAGTATCGAAAGTATCTAAACATACGCTGACGAAAGTGTTAAATACAAACTACAGGCAACAGCTCGGTATTGTGATCACGTCATGCTACATAAATATATTGATGATGACTATTGTTGATTGTTACTAATGTTAAGTTTCTCTAACTACATGTACAAATACATTAAACTAACTCTAACCGGTAGAGAGAGAGAGGGATGACTAGTCAGACTCTACTAGTTCTGGCAGTCCAGCGCTCACGTTTGTTTCTGCATAGGTTTTAGCGCGCTATATCTCGCAGGAGGTGAATTGTTGTCAATCTAATTCTTATCTTGTACCTTCATCATATTCACTCTCTATGTAAGGGCAATCTGTTGAAAGGAAGACTTTGCTTATGTTTGTTTTCTGATGTACGAGTAAATGACGTTATGAAAACTGAAGGAACGCGAGTGTAACTAGTGTGAATAGATAATAGTGTTGCGACTGGAGTAGCGGCGTTGTCGGCGGGCGGAGGCGGATGTGACGTCACGGGTGTCGGACCCTGCTCAGCCGACACCCAGCATTACATCATGTAGCGTTACATCATACTACATCACGCGGTACAGGGCTACTGCTTACAGCTTACACACAAACTGCTATTACCCAGAAAAGTCTGATTTTACACAAATACATAGTTTAATAACGACGAAATTTAGGGAGAACATTTGTTAAGGTTAAAATTCTAAAGAGTACCAATAGGAACCTATTACTAAAACTTTGTTGTTCGCCCGCCACGATTAATTTCAACAAACGAGTTGAAAATTACCAATAATAACAAATACCAAACAAATTGGGGCTCCAGATTGAACAATAAAATGTTGCTTTGATTTTCTGGATCTTAATAACAATAACTTTGACTTTGACTGGTGGACTTTTGGAATATTCTTAAAATAAATATTAAATATTTGTATTCTTGGTTCCCACACAACTGACGTGTTTTTCTATATACAAATAAAGGTAGATAACCCTTCAAGCACAAATCTGTCTCGCACTTAGAACATTATTTTTATTCGGAGTTGACACAATGAGTGTACACTATGTAATGAGTAGTCCTGTACAGCGTGAAGCAACAATGTGATCCAGCGCGCGCGCGAGCGGAGCGCGCCGAGGCCGCTCACTATGAGTTATTATAGTTTTGGAGAGAATTATGAAAAATAACAACATTATAATATTACACTTACTAACTTTCTGTGTTCAATGTAAACCCTGTAAGTAAAACATATGATACCTTTTCATTTTACCATATTATATCGGCACATTTGTGCGTGGGACTTGGATGTAATCTTTTTAGATTTAATTATGTTTTATGTTGTATATTTTTACAACTGTACAGTTTGTATTAGATATTTAATACTTTAAGTATGTACATGCAATCCTAAGATTACGGACAGGTACATAAAAATTGTCAACAGAAGGCATAATTAAATCTAAAACAAAACATGTTCAAGCCCCTTCGCCCAAACGTGCCAATCAGACTAGCTGCGTTCCCCCGCTGCATGGCAAGAGAATATTGTTTAGATGTTATCGTAGCCATCAGTATCCTGTAGCATTGCTACGGACACGCGTAGCAGTACTACAGACTGTTCCGCTACATATATTGTGTACCAGCTACAAATTTTCTTTTGCCTGCACATTTTGATTACAAAATATGAGAGTAAAGTTAAGTGGTATTTTGGTCTTATGAAACTTTGCGTCGACAACAATCTGTTACATATTTAAATAACGTCCGGAATGACGTATCGAGGTGGGTTTACAACTTTGGCCGACTCCTGTAAAGATATTTAAGACGAGGCCTCTCGCTGAAGCTTTGACTTAAATATGAACCAACTAAAATGAGGTTGTTTATACTTCATAAAGAATGCCGAGCTCGCGGCGCATACCTAACGTGATGGGATACACCATACCGCACCATACAGCTAGCTATTAGATCTGCAGGTCGCATAAGCACACGGTTCAGTATCTCTTTGATCGTAAGTGGAACATGCATAGTTTAGAAATACTGTTATTATTTAATGAAAACTGCTTTTACGAGTATATTATTATGACCAAAATGGAAATTCCTATTTATTCCACGTGTATGTCGGAGAGCCACTGGTCACTCTCTCTAGAAAACTTATCAAAGTTCTATTATATCATTCTGTTAAAAGACCTTATATCCATCAAGTTTACAATTAGCAGACGATTTCTTCAGTAGCCCCTTCACCGTGCTAGCGGGGCAAGAGGGGGGGAGAGATGTGGCCCCCGGGGGAAGAGGGGGATATTCGAACAAACTTGAAAGAAAAATAGCTTCTGTGATGTCGTTTATTCTAATTTGAAGAGCCGTTTACGTGTTCCGTGGAAAACATAACATTCATTAAATGGATATGTTTTGGAGCTACTTGTAGTTAGCAATACTTTTGCAGCGTATTTAAGAAACGGATATGTATTTGAACATTTCATCATATTAATGTTCGTTAAAGTTCTTGTTAATTCAAATCATCTGTTTGCGTACAAACGCCGAGTGGAGGTAAACCTGTGCATTAAGGAGAGTGTGAATGTATCAACATTACATGATGCTTCCGGAGGCTAGAGTCTAGTGTGACTGTGTGTTTGTGTGTGTGTGTGCTGCATGTCTACCGCACTATGTGAACTACACGTATGAGAGCTACGAGAAGTCGTTACAAGTGTGTACATAGTTACTATAAAGTGACGCACACACTTACAACAGTGGCTACGGTAGGCTTAACTTATTAAGACTAAAACAATTTTTGTTTCAGGAGTTTTGATAAACCGCGTACTAGCATTTTTTTTTCTTTCCAGATAGGTTCTGCATCCGACACCTCTAACTCCGTAATCTTATCAGAGTATTGAATGCAGTGAATAATTTAGAATATTACAAATGCGTGTGTGGTTAATTAATCATTAAATAAAAACAACATGTATTTCTTTGTCTTAATTAACAAATAGCAAGTTTATGTAAGACAGAGTGTATAACGCGTGTGATAATGTATAATGTTCAGATGGAAGAGTTCAGTATAAATTAGTATATATTATATATTCAGTATATAGTAGTGATGGCGGCGTGTTGTCGCTTGTCACGGTGAGGTACTGCGCCGGGACACGACCCGTGCCTCCCGCCCTCACTGTATCACACCGGTCACCGTGTCACGCCGTGTCACACCGTGTCACACCGTGTCACGCATCAAGGGTTGCGGCGGTCAGCTCTCGGCTTAGTTTGGCATCGAGTGCTGTTTGCAATGACACACGGTCTTGTAACGTGCGAGTTTACTGTTTGTCGCTAGTACTAGTGGGTATAATAGTTTATTACTAGCTGACCCAATAAACGTTGTTTTGCCTATCTTGGGGGTATGTAAAATATATACTAGTAGCCGATTCGCAGACCTACTGAATACGCATATAAAATTTCGTAAAAAATCGGTTAAGCAGTTTCAGAGGAGAACGGTAACATTGTGATATGGAAATTGTATTTAAAAGAAGATTTAAGATAGTCTGAATCTGTTAATTAGTTCGCTTGTCGCGTCGCGCGGACTCGCTCGCAGGTTGTATTGTTCCACATACACTCGCCGGCTGTATGTGTTCGGCTGACGATACATATCGGATCCCGGCAACTCCGCACTCATTTGCTGTTTTCCTTTTCAAGTTATTAACGTTTTTATTGGGAAACGTCATCAGATAATTGAGGCTTTTTAAATATCTGGTATATTCTCTTTCGGAAAACCTTTCGTTATAGTATAATCAAACTCTGTCTCAGTGTTAATTTGCTTTAATTATATTAAAGGTCTAATTTGTGTTTCAAAAACAATTATTTTAAAAATTCAATTATGATGGTAAAAAGTTTATTAAATTAATTAATATTCGAATAAGGAACGCAAATCGATTAGGTGAGTAGCATCGAGTCGATGATAATGACATGAATCGAGCGAGTAGCAATCAGGCGAACCGACGCGAATATAAAATGGAATCAAACAAAATAAAATAAAAGCGAAATGGAAAGAATAAAATGCGGAACAAATGAACCGGAAGCAGCTTGTTAATAACCGAATGATATTTTGCGATTCGCAGACTCTCGCTTTAACTTTAAACTCAGAGTAGAAACATTCCGGAGCGAAACATTTTCTCTTTCGTATTCTTGTAAATACGACTACTTCTATTTATGTTGGAGGTGTATGCGTAGTGTTACTATACTAGAACATTCTGTTGCCTTGAGAGTGAGCTCTCGAGAGCTTACACTTCACTTGTTATTAATAAATAAATTGTTTAAAACCGAGTAACATTCGATAAATATTTTATTTTTGTTTTAATATTTTTTTGTTGCACATGAATATCATTTTGGAAAAATATGTTATTTTAAGATTTGTACATAAAGTGCCCAAAGTGTTCACTTGACCACAGCTCTGGCTACTTAGGAGCTGTTAGCCAATAGCCGTCTCCGTACCGCAACACAGGTTCAAACCCCGCTTCACATTCTTTTTTTGACGTGACAACGTCTTAAATTAGGTTGCGGCTGGGAGTCACTTATGAAAAAGTGTAACGCCCGGTAACGTTACGATGAGTCACCGAACGAGAGAGAGGCCCGCCGAATGCCTTGCGTCTCTCTCCCACTCAACTATGATCGGTCTGCCGCGCGCGCAGCACGCGGCAGACGTTGTCACGTAAAATCTTCGCTCGTAAAACCGACTTTACAGGCAACCATTTTTTTTCAACGGCCGGGTTTGAAAGCTCGTGAATATTTTAGATCCTTAAAATGGCAACTGATGTCAAAATGAAGCCACACGTGAGATACACTACAGAGCGGTGTGTGGTGTCCGCTTGGTGTCTGCTCGCTGGCTGCTGGCGCCGGCTCCGGACAACGTTTTAATTTTTATACAAATTGCTTGCAAATTAAAATGGCGCCGCTTCCTTCTCCGTTACCGTACACCGGTACTGGCAGTGACGGAACTCTAACGCTATGTATTATTCCAACTTGTTTAAATAATATCCAATAATTGTAGTGTCTCTTATTGTTTTCCATGACATATTATTCTAGCCACGGGGCCTCAGTACATGTACACACAGCACTTCTCTGTAATAATTTTACATTTTCATGTCAAAACGCAGCGTTACATACAATTTGTATGGGACTTTTTTTTTATCAATGATATTGCTGGCCTTTACTCTGTTTTTGAACTAAAGTTGTTCTTACTAGGTAAGTATGAAATCTGTCCTTAAATGGTTTGCGTAAGCTAATCCTGTATAACGTAGCGTGTACAGATATGCAGGCGTGTAGTTCCCGGCGTCACGACTAATATGCCTCAAAGAAAAGATATGCGACACCTCGTCAACACTATAAACAGTAAGGACTCTGCTTCGTTCCAATTGTCTCGGGTTATTATAACGAGGTCACGGTTTCATTCTAACAGATGTTCACTTATTTCATTTTCTTTTCTACTTTTTTTCAATGAATATTTCCTAATTTTGAAAAACAATAAGCTAATTATGTATGATTGATCAGAGAGGATAAATTAACATTTCATTATTGCTGGCAACATTAAACGTAACTCTTTAATTAAAGCTTCTAGAAATGCAGACAATTTAAGTGAAACACGAATAAATTAATCACCGCTGCATAATTACACACATACAAACACTTGTGTTAATAAAAATACAAAAATCATGAAGTACCCTGCCTGCTGTCCTTACTGCATCTTCGACATAGTTCCCCATATCACTTGACACCGTGAGAAACAACCCCCTAGTAGCGGTAGAGACACCGCGTACCGCGCGACACAAAACTCGTTACAATATTTGTGTTACATTCAATCCTCACCTTCCCAGAGCAGGTTCTACGTCCTACGTCTTTACCTTTGGAAGTACACCTTGTGGTTAATTCATTGATTCTTAATAAACATTAATTGATTCGTTCATTACGTTGGATATTCATTCATTTTATTCCGTGCTGACTGGTGTAATATGCATTATAAATAATATATAACCTAGAACAGGAAATACCTGAAGATATCACACTAACAATCCGCTGTATAACCGTACGCCGGTAGAGTTGTCCGCAGCCGTTATCACAACCTGCTATCGCGAGCTATCGGCTCTAACTGCTATCGCAATAACGCTATTTATGTTATAACTGCTATCAGTGTAAGGCTGAGCTCACACTCACACTCGCCAACTACGTACACTTGAATTGGTATATTTACTTTTTACTTGCTGTTAATCTTTACATAATGATTATATCCCTTTTATAAAAATACTATTATAATAAATGGTATACCAACAATTAGCTGGAATGATGCTCGACACAGTAATCTTAATTAATATACATAATCCAGTTACTATAGCCGGCTCCTTCACGTCCGACGTGTTCAATTCACTACGATTCCGTGTCAGGATAGATACGATATTCCTATTTCCACTTGCCGACACTCTTCTCGCGCGATGTGACAGATATTTTCTCTCACTCTAACACTCGAAACATCAGTGGAAAAATTATGATATTGTGGATTTACAATATCACATTTTTACGCGCTTTCTATTAGCTTCGCCTGTATGTTTGTTTGTAACCGACTTCTTTGGGCGCGATTTTGACCCACTTTAAACGGTCAGATTTCGTTGAAACTTTGTAGATTTATTGAGGACCGATGATAGTACACTAATTTGATAAAATTACGGTTTTCTATAAAAAGCGTGTTATTTTTTTTAACTATAATTATTTCCATTGACTCAGATTCAGAAACATTTAAACTCAAATGGTGGAGGAACTATCACTTTAACAGGTTTTTCTTCATTTTTAAGTGCTACCGTAATGTTCACTCGCAGTATTTTTCTCTTCATATTTTGTAAATATCTCTTTAATTTCCTCAATCTTGAAAAGTATAACTATTGAAATAAAGAAACAAGGATTTAATAGTAATAAGTTTATAAAATATTATATCATCGAAGTTTTCAAAGAAACGTAGTGACCTTCATTATCTTCAATAAAATATGTTTTATGAATAATCAATCCAACGTCAAACTGTCCGACAAATGTTTTCTTTTTTTGCGGTAAGTTAACCTCTAGAAATCAGATTAAAAAATAATGCCGACTAACTAAATCACCGCGTGACTCTCAGAAAAAACTTACTATTTGATCGCTGTTCGTAGCAATAAAACATCAAGGTTTGACTGACACATGATAGACAAACAGTCTATTTCATTTTATGTCAATTTGATATGAAGAACATTAGTTACAAAACGTTGAATTTGAAAATAATTCTTGTTCTTTTGTAACTGTTATTTTAGTTTTGTAATGTCATGTTTATTTTTTCAGGTAAGTTTGGTGCTATTAGCTTTCTACAAATTACGCCGAGGCAAGTAATCATATAAATGTAAACTCTGCTCTAGTAGGTACTTCAAAGAAAGAGAATCTCTTCTGTCTATTTCTCTAAATACTGAGGTACACTTTCTTACATAAAGTGCTAATTTCAGCATTAGCAATATGATCATCATGATCATCTTGATCAACCTTGCTAGTAGTCCCGGGTCACGTGAACGGAATGGTTCCTCCACGGAACCTGTATCTATAGAAACAATCGTTATATATGCAAGATACACGGTAAAAATGAAATGTCGTCATTTTATTTTTCGCTGTAATAAGTTGTAATTCCTATCTTTTGGGGCAAGCTCTGAAGCACGATTCACACGTATAATAGTAAAATCCACTTTATAAGTTTGTGACGTCACACAATATTGCATGTATGCTGAGAGATAACTATAACCTCACTGTCTTCAAGGCGAGAGTGAATCGGCTTATTCTAGGCAAGCGCGCTCTGCTCTAGATCGCAACAACACTTAACATCAGGTGAGTTTTGATCAAGCGCTTGCCTATCCATTAATCAAAAAAAAAGATAAGTCATCATGTTCTAGTAGCGAGTACTGGCAGTGGGCGATGTAATAATTGTGTTAATATAATAATCAAGAAGTTGCCAACTGGATTTCCCCGTCAGCAGGCCGCGAAGTAAATAAGTGTGTGAAGTGGTTCGATACAATCCCCAGTAGGATAAACTCTGCCCGCTCCCCCCGCGCCCCGCGCCCCGCGCCCCGCGCCCCCGCGGCCATATAATCACTCATTAAATGTACATTTTAATGAATTCCGCTTGGAAATTGTTTCGCCGAGATACAACAGCGCGCAGACAGCGCCCCGCCTGGACACTGACGCCGGCTCGCGCTGTGACGTCACGCGCACTCTCACACACCCCTACTTCATTTATGTTTTGTAAAATTCAGAAATTCAAAAGCGAGGTAAAAATTATATAAAAATAAAATAAAATAGCCTTCATTGCTGTTTTTCTTAACTAAAAATTATAAACATGCCTACTAACTAAATACTTAATTTATTAGTATATGGTATTATCTTAACTAATTATCGGCAACTAGAATTTTTTCTGTAACAGCTTGTCTGTCGACAAAGGCCTCCTCTAAAAACTGCCACTTATTTCTGTTCCTTGCTAAACGGGTCCATACCGGACCAGCCACTTTCTTCAGGTCATCTTCCCATCTTTTGATTTGTCTGTCTCTATTTCATTTGCAAAGAAAAAAATATATATTATTTGGCACCAAATAGAGCAAAACAATAAATAAGTTGAAGTTTAATATTATAAAGTGTTAGGGTTTGTAATTTTTTGTAATAATTTTCGTTTAAAACTATCTTTTAATTATCGGTTTTCATGTTTCGTTCAAAAATATTAATCGATTATCGGTTTTCTAACTTTATTAAGTCCTAATATCTGGTATCACCAAGGTATTAAAAAAAGGCACCATGATGGTTGGCAGATCACGGGAGAGGCATTCGGCTTCCAGCTTCGGTACTAGTCGGTTCTGCTTATAAGTACATAGTCTGTTTAAAAAGTAATAAAAGTAAATTGATTTAAAGTCTTCCTTCGTTTAACTCTTTTCGGAGGCTGTCCACTCTAAAAAAAGTATTGTTTAGCCATCGGTCCGCGTGTTTCCCTGCTCCGCGCGCGGGGTAGCGGGGGGTGTGATCGCTCGTCTCAATATAATAATATCGCGGGATCGATTTAAGCGTTAATTGCTTTGCTTATTTAATTGTGGCGGGTTCGGTTGCCTGACGACCGGTTTGTTTCCCGCACAGCTCAGCCAGACTAACTACGCAAACAATCTATATTATTGCTACAATAATTGAGACGCCCACACGCTCACGGAAACTTTCTGAGCTATATATACCTACCTTCGTTTAGGTAAATTTATCCAAGCAATATAATATGTTTGTACTAAAGCAAACGAGTAAAAGTTTGTGAGACAACTTGCTGTATTGCTTTAGCTTCTTCATCTTCTTTGATAAAAAAAGGTGAAATAAAATACTTTGAGAGATAATAAAACAATAAGTAATGAATAGATTTTTGAAACAAAGAGTTGTTTGTATAGTTGGCATAAGTAAAGAAATCATATGAAAGTGTTTCTTCTCTCGCTCGCGTAACGTGATGAGTTCTTTAAATGCAGTTATGACGTAGAAGGTAGGTGATACAAGCAGATAGTAAGCATGGTGATTTTCAATTTTATTTGTCCTCAATTTTCAAATATTTTATATTTACATCAATGATTATCTTTGCCTTAGACATGTCTTGTACATGGTTAAGTTTCTCTTAATACACGAGATATAATCTGCACAGCTGCTGTCCTACAGAGAAGGCAATATTTTATCATATCCTAAACCTTATTACGATGCAATAAAACTGCATTTCGCATAAATAAGTACTCATGATTCGCGAACATTCCGTAAATCACTTGAAGACGCAGTTCAGCGCTTTTTGCGCTTTCTTGTGCATTTCTGCAGCAATTTACTGAGAATTATAATAATGGGAAACTGGGATTTATACAAGTCTGAATACATCGAGACGTTAAACTCGGTACAGCCTTAACCTTTCAAATTTATCTTTGAATATATTTTTTTAATGTTTTCTATTAAATAATTTAATGTATGTAAGTAATTTGAAAAAGTAATAAACAAATTATAACACTAATGATTTAATGTTCATCTACTGACTACCAATCAATCCTCGTAGAATACAAATCAAATCATTTATTGACTTTAGTCATAAAAATGTATCAAGTTAATAAATAGTTGACAAGCTGCGGCCTGCGGTGCTATTTGTGTTAATCCTGGATGAATCGTAACCGGTGCGCTGATCTAGGGACAAACTTATCTCCATACGAAGTGTTCTCAAAGTCTCGGTACCGTCGTTTAAACCTAAAATATGATAGTAACAAATACACAAAAACCAGTGAGAACAGTTCCATGTCGCGGCGAGCGGTGTTCTAATTAACATTCACGTCACTTTCAAAAATAAGGTCCAATTTAAGCTTCCCAATCAGCGCGCGAGTGCGGCCAGCCGGCACACGCCGCCGACTCAATTATCCGGACTAAGGCCGGGACTCCACCAAAGCAGAGATGTGTGCGGTGTGCTGTGTGCTGTGCGAGAAGAGATGTTTTTCAGCTCGCGGGACTCCACCAAAGCGGAGATGTCTCACATCTCTCGTCTCCACTGCGCGTCGTCCGCGCACAGCTCACATCTCCGCTTCCATCGCGACATACAAATATTACACATCTCCGCACAGCGATCTCCACTGAAGCTGAGCGGAGAGGAGACGTGTCAATAACTCAATTCTATTGGTTGTTTAAAAAACATCTCCTCTCCGCTCGTCTCGTCTCCGCTTTGGTGGAGTCCCGGCCTAATTATTAAACTAAACGAAGAGAGGAACCGGATGCCGCAACAAAAACTACAACGTGCCTTCCGGATGTTAAGGTGTGAACACACCGCAGCGACGCGCGACATCTCTCGCGAGTCTCACGAGTTGTCTCGCGAGTCACGCGCCGCCGCGGTTACGCCGCGCATAATAATGTAATAGGGTTAATTAAGAAAAAGATGTTTCGGAAAGTACGGGGTGGCGCTTACTTTTAATTTAAATTACACGTCGAAAGTTAATTTGTACATTTCTATTAAAATACGTTTGTAGCAAGAGATAAAATTATGATAATGAGTTCACTCGTGCAATTCTGTCCAAGTATTTATTTTGTTCTGCAGAATAAGTGAACCATAAAGAGTGTAATAAAATTTTATGAAGCTTTTTTCTATGTGGCGTTACGAGTTTTTCCGCGTTCCGCTCGGCTGTACCGCGGAGTGAGCGCAGCCTGTGCGAGTCGTTCCGGGACACAAATCGAGTTTCCCCGCGACAAGTGGTCTGCCGGCAGTTGGCCGCCGCCCAAACCCCCGCACTGCAGCGCGAGCTGCTTTTGTTTCCGATTTTTTGCTCAACCGCTCCACTGGAAATATTATGCTTTGAGCGAAGCGAGTGCTTACCCATTGTAGGAATACAAACAGAACGACTTGCGGTCAGATTGTAGGTATACTCGCACTGGAAGAGGTTTACTGAGAGAGGATAGAGAGGGTTTAAGGTTTTATTTTCACAGTGAAAATGTTATCATAAACATACAAATAAACTCTCTCGTTTTATATTTTTCTCTTAGTGAGAGCTTAGTGAGAAAACTTTCTAGTCTGTCTATAAGGCCTTTTATAAGGCTTAAATACTATCGGTAATACGGCTAACAGATCTTGTATATGCGTAATTAGCTATGTAACTTACATGTGCGGCTACCATTAAAATCTAATTATTTGTTTAATTATATTTGAAATATAATTGTTGGTACATACAATAGGCGAGTCCATATTATTGGCGCAGGATATTATACATTATTTGAATGTCGTGTAATAATACATCGTTATAATAATTAATAAATTATATTTTATTGTAGTTAAAGGTTCCGTATCATCCATTGCCTGAAATAAAGTTATCATTATTAAGTTCGATGCTTGCGTCATCCAATTGACGATTAATTAAATCAGTAATGATGTACTTTGATTAGTACATGTTCTAACTGACTAAATTAAATGGAGGAAATAAATTCTTTATTAATTGATTTATAATGCACATTAAAAATATATAACAGCCGGTCTGCGCGCACTCTAGTGTAGTTACCGATATCTAACTTAAATATTAATATACTAGCTGCGGCCAGCGGTGCTACCCGCCTTAATCCGGAACAAAAGGAAGTTTATCCGGGATAACTACTTTATATCCAAGGTCTAACCTATCTTCACACAAAATTTCATCAAAATCGGTTCAGTCGTTCAAAGTGAAGAAACACAAAAACAAACACTTTCGGATTTATAATAATATTAGTGGGATTAGATAGATCTGTTTATATTTCTCAGTAGCACTACACCTATTATACAACAGGCAAGTCTTAGCAAAATAAAGTTTTTTCAAGTTGTCGTAGTAACTCGCAACTAATCTGTGCTGCTACAGAATAGAACATAATATCGGGTGAGTCCTGTGCCAACCAATCAAAGAGCGGCCGCGGGGAGGGGGGGGGGGGGGGGGGGGCAATTATGCTACGCGGGAACTTGTTTACGAAGATCACGGCCACGCGACACGGACTGCTCTTATGCAGAATAAATATAATATTATTAATTAATTCATTAATATCAGAATAATCCATCCATACAATTCAAACAAATATCAATAACATACAATTAAATTCAATGAACTTAAATAATATACAAATCAAATTCAATATTATACATGATGTAGGCTAAAGTTATAATAATTATTAAGGATGTTGACGACACTTGACGTGACCTTATATCTTCATTATACACTATTCTATACAAACTTCTTCTTTATTAACTTACACTTACAACTTTACAAAGGAAACACCTGTTTCCTAATTATAGTACCACATAAATATGTCAAAAAACATAAATGACTATACAACTCACCTCTCTATTATATTACAACACCAAAACTTATTACGTCAATTACAATCACACATTGATTGTATATTTTGATCAATTGAACAAAACAATCATACCAAATAGTTAACAGCTAGTTTTAAGATCATTTAAAAATTTTATATTATTTGGTAGAATTTCACAAAAGTAGGCAACACTAAAAGCCTCTAAGTGTTTAGCCAAAATTAAAAAAAAACCCGTGTCCGTCCAACTGTTATTGCTAAATAGTTTAAGTTTTTATGTTTTTTTGTCAGAAATTTAAGTTTCACTAAATTTTCTTATTAGTTTAATAGTGATTAGTATAATTATAAATAAAGATGACTGCCGCCCTGCAACACAGGCTCTCCCCGAGCCTTCCTGCGGGCTCAGAGCTAAACCAAGCGTACTAAATGTAATTTGTAAGTATAGTTTTTTAAGTATGTATTTTTCTCTTCTGTAATCTGTACGCATATTTATCTTTTTGAAATAAATATTCTTTATCTTATCTTTATATTTGAAAGCGTTTTTAGTATCACAAACAGATCTTTTTAGTACTAAAATGCTTGTTAAATTTAGTACTACATGTATGAAGATATGACGTATGAATGTCATGATTATAGAATATATTGGTAATTTAGTGTAGTAATAAACCAATATATATTTATTTATGTCCCAATTATAAACAATTTCGTGCGTATTTCTTGTACTCAACTAATTAATTAATTGTTATACAGCAAACACATTTGTTTCGATATCTCGTTTCTCGGTAAACATATTAACAAATGAATATCGTAAGCGACACACAAACATTAAAGTACTATTGATTATATGTATCTGGTAAAAGCTGAGGCTTTCTCTGGCAATGAGAGATTTGTATAGATTACAATTCAGCACGCTAGCCCTGTGCGTGTTGGTGAATGATTCTTGGAGCATTTCTTAAACTTATTTAATGTTCAATATAATAGCTTAGAGCGTGGAACAGAAAGTAACGGCCCAACATATGACGTCAACCATTAAACAAAGAATCCAACCCTTCCCTGGATCTTGTAAATAATTTGGTGACAATCCTCTCTCGGCTCTAAACCTAAACTTGTTACAAACAATTTTAATTATCTTTTCCTTTTGTCTATATATTGTGGCATCACAGCTGGACAAATATGTGACCCTCAGGTCCCACACTGACCCCGGTCGCGGGCTCATGACCCCCCGGTCCCAGTGACTCCGGTCTCGGTGACCCACTCACTAACTAGAGGGTTGTTTGTTCGGAACGCATACCATGAAGGGTTAATTATTGTGTGCGGAACAATGATAAGAAGTCATAGGATTGTTAATTTTATCTTTTATGGGGCTGCCTCGCTTCTGTAGCGCATCAGGGATGTTTGCTGCTGGTTGCACCAATTGTTTCCCCGCCACTATGCGGCGCGCGGTGCGCTCCCTGGTGCGCCGGGTGCGAGTCAGCCCCAATGCCGTCTTAGCTATGATTGCTGATAGATACGATTGTCAGTATATAAATAATGGGTGCCTAAGACACTGCGCGATATCCATACTTGACAAATAAATAAGAAAAATAAAATGTACCTCACTACTCTGCCCTGCGCCTCACCACTCTGGAAGAAAGGAGGTTAAGTGGGGATCTAATAGAGACTTTCAAAATTATTAATGAGTTCTACAACCTTCCTAATTTAGCAGATTGCTTTAAAAACTGTAATCGTTACGAGCATAGCAGAGGCCATAGCCAAAAAATCCAGCTGGATCATGCCAACACTAATACGGGGCATCATATACTCAGCAACAGAGTGGTTCATAATTGGAATAAGTTGCCCGAGGAAGTAGTCAGTGCTACATCAGTGAACAGCTTTAAAAACCGGCTTGATAGCTGGCTGCAGAAAACAAAAGAATCTCTTGCTAACTTGTGATTAGTGCACTAGTGAACTTTAAACATTGTCATTGAACAATGGACATTATGTGATCTATTAAAAAAATAATTTCAACTCAGTGTGATATAGGCACATCAGCATAATGCTGCTCGCCTATAAATCAAATAAATAAATAATGTTTTTTTTTGTAGATTAAATGTAATATTATGTTTATTAATTGGTAAATTGTAATTTATAATTCTCATTTTTATTTTATTTATTTTTATTTATTTTATTTTATTTTTGACATTTTATAATTGTATAGTTTTTGACATTATATAGGTATTTTCTTTAACTTGTATGTTTGAGTCCTTGTTACTTGAAATTAAATGTTTTGATTTTTGATTTAGTTAATGAACATACAAGCAACTTCCAAAAATATAAATTGGTTAGTTGCGTCGGTTGCTTCTTCACACTCTATAAGAGGAACCGATTTGGATAAAACTTAGTTTTCTAGATTTAGTTTAGACCTACTACTGGTGGCTACTTTTAATTCCAGATGAAGGCAGGTGAGACCGCGAGGCAGCGGTACTATATGTATCAAAGAGTACAATACTAGAACTAATCATTAGAACAATACTAGGTTGTTGTAGAAACCTGAATGATCACTGTTATTGTTTCAGAATAATATAAAGAAGAACTAGTACAAAGGCAGATAACAAACACATCCCTGCAGCCGGCAGTTCTTTTCCAAACCTAACGTTAACGAAGTAATAGTCAATATTACACTATAATGCGAACAAAAGAGAACAAGTATCAATCTCTTTCCTTGTTCTTTAAAACGACTCTCAGGAAGAGAATTCCCTTTTTTTTGTTCGTTTCCGATAAAACTAAGGAATAATTTTAATTTGCCAGACAAGAGATTAGTCTTCCACTTAGTGAGTGTTTCCATGAACTACCGGGAAGCGTAACTGGTGACATATTTTGTAGGACTCAAGAAAAAGACTTACTATATCAGTGTTGACTATTTTATAGTCAATGCTATAACTGTGTTATGTTTGAATATTGTTGTTATTATCAGATGAACTATATTCGTAGTCCGTATCCGACCCTCGGTCGCCTTTAAAGAAATTGATTACCCTAAGAAACCAATGCAAGTAATAATAATGTCTTTTTAATTACATATATATATTTTAACCAATATTTTTTAAATTAAATAGGTCAGATTATCGCTTTTATCAGGCTGGCAAATATTCATAATTAAAATATATTTTAATCATCATCCACAGCTATTACACATGATATCTCAACACTGCTGTGCATAGGCCTCTCTCTAGTTCTTTTATCAAACCTACTATACTGTATTTTGGTTTATTAAGTGGAAAGGTAAGCACTAAGCCGGTCAAGTTCGCTCGTGGAGGGTGTGACTTAGGATGAACAGTTTAAACACTTAGCGTCCTAGTAATGGATTATCCGGAGACACTGTACTAGCGCTGACTCACACAGACAAAGCCCCAGCCTCCGATGCTTTGCTAGCTAGGAACATTACTGAAAATTAAAAAAAAGAACACATCCTTCGAAACCAATCAGAAAAGAAACTCGCGAAGAACATTCATTAACCATTTTTGACGTGACAACGTCTTAAATTAGGTTGCGGCTGGGAGTCACTTATGAAAAAGTGTAACGCCCGGTAACGTTACGATGAGTCCCGTCCGAAGAGGCCCGCCGAATGCCTTGCGTCTCTCTCCCACTCAACTATGATCGGTCTGCCGCGCGCGCAGCACGCGGCAGACGTTGTCACGTAAAATCTTCGCCCGTAAAACCGACTTTACAGGCAACAATTTTTTTTTATAAAGATGACGGAGGATTCTTTTAGTACGTACGAGTATATTGACTGATGCATTTTTTTTATAAAAGTATAGTAAGAAATATACTATTTGGCTAAGATTTCACACATCATATTTATAATTAATCAATCTTCAAAACATTTATTCGGTCAAAAAATTGAATTACACTGCCTTGTTTGTGAATGTTAACAAACTTATGTGCCAAGTCTCTGAAGTGAATGGCGTAATTATCTGTGTGGCATAACAATAGTAGCCGTCAATACAAAATTCAAAATAATTTATTGGCACAAAGAACTTACATGTTTAATACATTAGGCTCTAGCTGCCAAACTACGCGTTAGCCCGTGCCTTGGCAGCCAGTCCTTCCCAAGATTTATCCAATATATTAAATACACATTTAGAATAAAAAAATAATAATATCAATATACTGTCACAGCTCAGTAAGCTGTCAGTATATAAAGTACCGCCCGAGTCTCCGCAGTAGCCGCACTGTGTAGCTCTCCTGGTGAACACGTGACCTGCAACTGTAAGGCAGGAGGGAACACTAACACGGGCGAGGATGGAACTTTCTAGAAGTAAGGCTTAGTGTAGCGAGAGGTACTACTTTGCCGCTTTAATGAAATACAATGTTCCAGATAGCACTGTTTCATATGTGGTTAGAACATGCCTGCGTTTGATCAAATATGATGATAAAATACCTATAATATGGTATTGTAAAATGTAAAATACCTAATATGGTAATAATAATAAAATAAAGAAATAAATAATAAACTAGTTACATTAAAATTAGATAATAACAATTATACTTACATGTAACAAAGTTGGTACATTTGATATGTCATGGTGATCTAACTCCGCTCCGTGGAGCTCGAATAATACAAATAGACGGTGAACGTACAATCACAGTTATCGGAAACTAACATTCCTGGACAAGTTTATTTCCATTTGCAGTTGGGACCGACAGATAAGTAACGTTCATCCTATGTAAAAAGAATGTAACGGAAAGGCTCCGTGAAACAGCGATGTAGTATGCTCTAGCTAATAATTAACAATTAGCATTAGCCACGAAGTATGTGGCACAAGTACCTTGCATAAAAACACATATCGTCCGTGAACTTCTGAAACCTCCTAACTTACTTTTAAGAATTTGAAAACTTAAAACTCGTAACTTCCGTCCAATAAAGAAAAGCTTAAAATAATAGCTATGCAACATTAGTAGTAAAAGCATTTAAAAAATGACCAAGTGTTTTATTTTTTATTTTTTCAATAGTCTTCACGGTGGCTAAATAAATCAGTTTATTGTTCCTCTTGTAAAATGTGCGTAGGTATAATCAGATATGATATCTCAGAAGTTCACGGACGATATCCAGTTTTTCCGCACTCACCCTCCTGCGATGCGATTTAAAATCCTAAAACTAAGGGCTAAATAAAATCGAAGCCTCCCTCATGATTAGTTGTGTCGACAGTCAGGCAGGTCTCGGTAGCGCACCTCTCTACATGTACCTATACTGTATACTGTACATTACCACAAGCAGACCCGGCGCGCGGCGCGGGTGATGGGGGCCGCGATACAGTACCTCACAGTACTAGGGCTCTGTGCACTAACATATGGAAATAATAAAGTAATACGTCTGAAATATGGAAAATAAATAAATTGAGATAAGATAAATAAATAGAGTACCTATGCGTAATGTTTGATTCAATATACTATATAATATTGATTTTATCCTAAAGTTGAAATATCAAAAGCTTACAGACTTACTCGTCATGTCATTTTTTTAGCTAATTATCATACGAGTATACGAGTATATGGATGGTTTACTGAACGAATTTCTACATGTCTAACACTGAATTTACTGGTAGATTATGTATTTCCAAACAAAAAAAATGCTGAATCACTAAGAAGTTAAATTTGCCAAGACATTGAGAATGTTTTATCATTCCCACGGGGGTGACTCTCAACAAACTTTCTATGAACAGAAAAAAAAAAACAATTTGAGGAGCATCTCGAGTAGCTATCTTATTACGTTACGTCTAGACAGAGACGTTGTATAAGCAATTGTTCCCCCGAGAGTACGGCGCAGTACGATAATAACGGTCTGTGCCGAGCTCAACTACTGTTTCACTCTTATATGATGACGTCTACTCACATTTGGACGTTTTGCTTATCTAAGTCGTTTGGTTATTCATTGGATATCAATTGTTGAAGGAATTTGGTCCATATTTATATGAAGGGAAGGTCGGTTTTAGAGGTTGTACGGCGTTGGTAGAAGGTTGTTTTTGAGATACACTTGAATTGGAAAAGATTGTGCATTTTTCATGACTAATACTGAAGTTTGGATGATGGTGGGATTTAATAATACATGGAATCCAGATATCCACTCGGCGCACTTAACGTGACTTTATGTTTTATGAGAATAACAGAATGTAGCACTGAATTTCTCTTTGACAATCTGAAGCCAAGAATGGCACATTTCCTTATTATGTAGCACATAACTTCATTTTGTTTAGGCTTGTAGTATCATGTCTATTGTATTTACTACCAAATGGTTAGCGCTTGATACAACTTGAACAGCTGATAATAAATAGCGCTGTGATGTATATCCCCGGGAGAGGCAGCTCGCCGGACACGTGACATGTTCGTTATTATCGCACTTCGTATCTGCAGGAGAAGTTGACATTAACCTACGCTCACTCATGTTCCTTCATTACATGTTACTTTAGTAATTCGCTCTGAAATAACAAGCACAGTGATATTATTCTGCAAAGTGGAAAACTACTGACGCGTCTTGGTGACCCCAAAAAATCTGACCAGGGCATAACTTAAACAGTAAACGCTATACTTTGCACAAAATTTAGATTAATTTCCCAAAAATATGAATTATTGACACATAGTTGTAATAGATGTTTCTTGTGGCGCCCCCTGGCGATTTGTCAAGAATATGAACCAATCAAATATTTTTTTACACATTACGGTTTAGAGTTAGCGGCACCCTGGCTTGTGGTGGAGTATGCCTAACAAATAAATAAACATTGGTGTGCACAAGTACACCGACAAACATTCCCTGACCCCACACGTATACGCTGTGTCCGTAGCAGGTAAACATATACAAAAAAATCTGCCATTCTCGGAAATAAAGCACGTAGCAAACATCAGTAATGTCCGCGATACACACGAAATAAAACCAAGCGCGAGCAAACTGCTGACGTCACGCGGACAGACAGACAAACATGCTAGCGGCGAGTGTAGGGCGCGGAGCGAGATACTAATTACATTTACGGTCGCTCAGTGGACGAGTGTTGTGGCGCGATACTTGAATACACTCCACGGGGCTGTTATTGCTTTTCTTCTGCAGAGTGCGAGCGAGTGAAAAAAAAGTAACCAGACCCTGGTGTCGACAGTTTTCACGCCGCTCAAGGGTGTCCGACATGGCATAGTAGTGACGCCTGTTAGATGAAGACTTGAACCGGATTATTGTGGATTTTAGGGTTATTTTGCGGAGCTGTAAGGGTTTAACTATACCCATACTTGTTAGTATGCAATCAAGCAGTAGTATGCGAATAATATTATGTTCCAGTTACAGGACTTTATTTCCAGGAAATCAGATTTAAAACATAATGCTCAGCGTGACTTGTAGGCCAAGAAATGCTTTTATACCGACAGGAATAAATGAGATTGATAATAAGACTGCTAATATATTACTTTTAACTTTTATTTGATAAGTTTTGATACGAGTATTTATTAATTCTTTGAGGAAAAATATCCCTGCTGAAATAGCTGCATGCGGCATGTGTGAAAAAAAAGTAATATGGTGTTGGCATGCGGTCCGGGTAGCTGTGAAGCCGACGTGTGACGCGCACCTAGTTACCCCGGATTGCAATCAGCTCCACGAGGAACCTATCTTTTGAAATGCATCCTGCTCGAGTACTATATCTCATTAGTACCGCACAGTTTGTTCATTAGAGAAATTAATCCTTCCTCGGAAGCCACATATCCTCGGTTTCCTCGCGACATTTTCCTTCACCGTAAAGCGAGTGCAAATCCACACTTCTTGAAAAACATGTCATTGGTGTAGGGCCGGAGTCAAACAAGGTGCCATCAAATTGAAAAGCAGACGTTTTTCCGCCGAGCCACAATTGTTTTTATGTTTTTTTTTTCATGTGTGTACTTTATATTAGCTAGACCGCAAGTTAAGTATTGTAGCGGTAGGAAAAACCAGTCTACTCTATCCAGCCTTGAAGACAGTATGGGTGAAATATGACTAATACTTTTGACTTCAAAGTTTCGGTAAATAATAAAAGAAAATAAATTGTGTTCATGCGGTGTGCTGCTCGGATAACTAGTCGTACTAGTTATGTTTAAAGAAAAAAGTTTCTGTCATCGTGCTTTTGAAATACGAATGTTTATATAATTGTTATAAACTCTATATAATATTATAGTAATTTGTTTTTAAATATAGAAATTTCGCAACAAGTTAGGCTCGTGCCTGTCAATGTAACTACCTAAAACTGTAACTGGGAATAATAAGCCATTTTTCTTTCTTACTTTCTCTCTTTATTATAGCTGGAAAGTCCACTCCGTGCGATAGAAAGATGATGGCTCGGCGTCAGTGTCCGCTGGGTTCTGTAGCTGCCAGCTCATTACATATTCCCCGAGCTGTCTGCTTAAATCTTCCTCGCCGGAACTTCCTGCTGTGATTAGGGATCCTTGGGGTATATTTCGTCTCATCCACACCTGTTATGGTGTCTTTTTCTGGTGTTTGTCTTTTACTACACTGATCATGGTGGTTTATCCATTATATGTGTGTTATGGACCGCGCCCTGTGACTTACATAAATAGATGATGAGAGATGGATACACTTTTTATGACAGTATAGAAAAAAATATATTATATAATTATCTTTGGATAAAAACCAAAGCTTTAATCTTGGTCTGGTGACGTCATTTTAATGAATGTTTCGCCTATGATTGGCTGGCTAAGGTGATTTGACACGATCATCCAAGCTAAGCAACAGTCGATGTGGATGGGTGACCATGCACAAGGCTCGATCCAAAAATTACAATTTCTATTGGGTAGTGCTTAGGTTGTAGGTAGGATGACTTTAATATTAATCTAGTACTAGCAATATTAGTTAATCTTAGTACAAGCAGTCGTTAAGTCAAGTCCTTACAGAGGCCTTCGGGCGGCTTGAAAACTCTCGACACGAGAGCTTGGCCACTTAGCTCATACGAAGAAGTAGAATGAGAGTGAATGAAACAATTTTTGGGTATTACTCTGAAATTATGTTATAAATGTTGCTTTCTAATTATTAACATTTTAATTGTTTTCTTTGACTAGATATATATTCTGCCACTAAAAGGAATCGGCACTGCACATTATGAAACATATTATATTATGTTTATACGGATCCTGTCCCTGCTAGCCTCGACTCACGCCTATCCTTTTCGCTAAGACATAATCTTGAAGAACTTGTACAGTTTTTATGA
Organism: Mellilla xanthometata; assembly: GCA_035578125.1. Classification (NCBI taxonomy): domain Eukaryota; kingdom Metazoa; phylum Arthropoda; class Insecta; order Lepidoptera; family Geometridae; genus Mellilla; species Mellilla xanthometata. The sequence goes on along the minus strand of JAPUBQ010000023.1, from coordinate 10,796,763 downwards.
CTAACTTTAGAACGTCTCGCGCATTATGTTAAACTGGAACGTAGCTAGTTAGTGAGCGCGGTCCGCCGCGGAGACAGCTCTGCAGCCAACATCACTCGGAATGGTTATCTTCCTATTTGCAGCTCGTTTGTTTCCGTCCGGACGAATTGTTTCCTTTTTATTTTTATGACAGTTAACGTATTGCCAGCAAACGAGAGAAACACTAAGAATGCTTGGGATAGACAACTAAATAGATTTTTTTTCAATTAAAGAAGCATATATTTTTCATGGATATATTTTTGTTATTAATTTGAGATATCTGTGCAAAAGTAACGCTCTACAAGCTCACAATGTTCTGTGTTACTGTCTTCGTCATGCTTCTGTTTAACGCGAGCCCAAGATTGAGTAAAACTCTAAGTTAAGTTCACTTCTTGTGAAGTAACCAACCGCAGTGAGCTAACTTCCTCCCTCAGTGCTGTAATTGGTGGCGATTCAGCGGCACACACGACTAAACTAAATTTAAAAATCCCCGTCTCTTTTCATCTTAGGTGGCCAGAAAGAGACGGCACGTTCTGAACCACACACAAAACAACTAAAATCACGTCAAATATGAAAAATGTAAGCGATTTTAGAGCGCACCCAATTGTATCAGCTCTAAATCTGACGTGTTTGACGTGATTTTAGATGTTTTGTCAATGGTTTAGATCGTACCATCTCTTTTTGGTCATTTATGACGAAAAGAGATAGAGCTACTTTAAATTTAGTTTAGTCGTGTGTGCCGCTGAATCGCCACCATTGTAACTAAATGTGTCGGCTGGCGTCTCATGTTATATTTACACAGAGTAGAGCAGCACAGAGTAGTGGCGGTGCGGAGTAGTTGAGGCGCAGAGTAGCGAGGCGCAGAGAACTGATGCAATTTTGATCAGGCCCGCGCGATGCAAAATGTAAAACCAGTTAGCGGTGTTTGCGAATGTGAGTGTACTTTACGTTGGCAAAAATCGCTTTTCAATGCACGCGGCGGAAAATAAACACGCGAATTCAATGGGTCAGCATAGTTAAGGTAAAAATAATGGCATTGAGTTATAGTATTGAGCGATTGCTCGTTTTGTTTTTGTGTGTTTGTGCTTTTGGATCGGTGAGAACGCAATTTGTTTGTATTTGAATATTGGGGAATTCGATATTTCGGCATATGTATTGCATACTATGTACAATATAAAACTGTATCTACATATTTATTATATCGACTAATTTATTTTCATATTATGTGTTTATTATTGGAAGTCGGTATTCGCGTAAAAGCCGCAACTTTAGGGCCAATATTAACATTACAACTAGTTTTTTTTTATATCTGAGATTGAGTCGAATATCCTTGGGTGGCTCGAAAACTCTTTAAATTATACATAAAAGTAAATGTTGATCGAATGCTTAATTAATTTATTGATATCGTTTTTTTATATTATGCTAAGTCAAAGTATTTTATTGATAAATTTTGGATTTACATACTCCTATATAATCTATTGACAAATAAACAAATTTAAGCGTCTATTCGCGTCCGCCATTATATTATCAGATATCGTCTCCGGAGCGGGTTAATCCGGCTGAGGGCAGATATATCCGGGTCCCGCGTAACGCCGGCTTACTCGCATCACTTTGAAGCAACAAAACTGCTTTACGTTGCTCAACATGCCGGTACAGCGGTACAGCGCTTGACAACATTATAATAACGCGCTTTGAGAGTGCTGACAGGATCCCACGAAAATAATATTGATACTGTTCATATTCCGATAGCTGGCTCCGACATTCCGTAATATATCCGTGCCTATCAAAAACCTACTTGAACTTCTTGGAATTACTTTACCTTGGCCGCTCAACTTTGGCTCTTACATTGAGTCCATAGCTCAATTGGCTGCCAAAAAGCTTGGTATCCTCTCGAAGGTGCGTCGGTACTTCAAGCCGGAACAGTTGCTCACTTTGTACAAAGCACAAGTTTGATCATGCATGGAGTACTGCAGGCACCTTTGAGATGAATCAGCTCAGATTATTTGGAGTACATTGAGCGGCGTGCCAAGAAGTTCATCGGTCAACCTTGTCTCACCAAATCTAGACTTCATAGCTTAGAGCACCGGCGTAAGGTTGCCAGTCTGTCGGTGTTTTAACGAATACATTTCGGGGAGTGCGCAACAGAGTTGCATAATATTATACCACCGTCTCCGTTCCATTACAGAACGAGCAGAAACTCAGCGAAGAGACATGTGTATACAGTTGAAGTCCCTAAGTATTGCATAAGCCGATTTGCTTCGACTTTTCTTGTGAGGACTGCAAACGTTTGGAATTCTCTTCTTGAATCTATGTTTCCTGAGAAGTACCACCTCTACTACGGGGGTCTACAAATCTAGAGTTAATAGGTATTTTCTAGGTAAGCGTGTAACATCGTAGACCTTAGTATTGTTTAACACCAGGCAAGCTATCCAACGCAAACCTATAAGTTGTGAAAAAAAAAACCCGAAAAACCGTTTCGTTAATGTCTGCATTCTCGAATCTTAATGGAATAGATTTAACATGGTCGTAAAGCGTTAGTGCGTTAGTAGTAGATAACCTAAGTAGGTATAACTATTTTCTTTTCAATGAATTTGTGACTCAAGCAAGTCACTGTCTTGTTTAGCCTCGCTCTCCGAACGACATGTGAGAAACAAACAAACAAATAAGCTGAGAGCTGCGGAAAGTTTTTAACGGTCTCTATGATAAGGAGTAGTTGGTGCTTTGTTCGCGGAGTTCGCTTCTGTTGTCTCTACAGTTGTAGTGCGGGGGAAAGGTAATTATTGTGCTTTGGCCGGATACTTGTTATATTGTTCACTAGTGGACTTTAACTTCTATTGAAGAGCAACTGTTAGCCAGGTTGAAAGGTTGTGCTTTGTAAAACGTAGGTTTAATGTCATCTGTAGACACGATAGTTTAGCCTATTAAGCCTCGAGGAATCTATAAGCGTTGTATCTGATCGCTTGCGTAGGACAAGTAATCTACTCAGATTACATTACTGTATATTAACTAAAACCTATTAACTAAAGAAAATAAAATGGCCAAGTGCGAGTCAGACGTACGAGGGTACGGAACCTTAACAAACAAACAAACATACACACCCTCCTATATTGGAAATGTCATACGTTGATGATTATGTACGTACCAAATTCAAGACAGACGATCAAAGTACGAATAAGTAAAAAGTATGTCTCGTTGCGGAATCGAATCAGGGGAAGCCTGGACACTAATCTCTAAGTCTAATAAGCCATAACCTATTGACACAAGCGTTACTTTGTAGACATTCTTAATACAAGGGAGAATATCTGAAATGTTTGAGATAAATATTTTGTATTTTCTTCCATCTAACGCGGCATTGTAATTATCACCATTTATTCGTAGATATCAAAACTAACCTATTGTTATGATATCAATATCCTGCACAGCACTAGCCTAATTTTATGGCGGAAAGTATTTTGGCATCTCTCGGCCAAATGACTTCCCGCCATAAACAGAAGAATATTCCGGTCCCCTCTCCCCTGGCGAGTGAGTCCGTGTCTCGCTAAGATATGATAATTCGTGATCAGCGCGCCCTCTCGCGGCGGAGAGTCACTCACCAACTTAGCTCCGGTGGAAGGAAAACTAACAAGTTGAAAAGTTAGCGCGTGTCGTCGTGTGTTCTCTCTACATGATGGAGATAATGAACACGCGACTGATTGTTGGTAAACACGCCGAGATGTAATGTTTCGCTTTCCCGGAATACTCAGTGTGAAATACGTCTGTTATTATTTGCCTACAAATTGTTGTTGCTTACAAATTATAATTGTTCTGTCAGATCAACAAATATACTCGTAAGGACGGCCTATAATTGCTGGAATATTTAACTTGTTCTTGTTAGGCTAAACTAAAACAACACTTTACAAATTCTTGTTAATCTAAAAGCTATTTTCATTACGTTGCCACTGCTAGAACTCGGAGTCTTTTCTCGCAAGATCTATAACTCGTATTGGAATGTGTGCTCCTCGGTTCATTCGGGTTTCCTCATGTTTTTTTTCGTCGTATGACGGAGTAGAAAACTCTGTACATTATATCAACTTGAAAACCAAATTTAAATTTAAATTATTTAAAGCTAAACTAAGAGATTTTTTTATTGATAAATCATATTATTCCATTAGTGAATACAATGATGATAAAAAAAGTACTGCATGTGGTAACTAATTGTATTTTTATACCATTTTGACAAGTAAATGTTTATTTACCATATATTTTAATAAATGTGAGTGTTCTGTATTCAATACATTGCGGGGGCTGACTCCGCGCCGGGTTCTCTCGATGAGGCAACACCTGATCGTACAATGATATACAAATATAAATAATTACTTATTTATAACGTTATCGCTGGTTGGGTTTATTATTTTAAAATTTCAATAATAAAATGGAATAAAATATCACAAGTAATAGCGTTAAAATTTCCTTTATAGTAACAAGATGTATTGAACAATTCAATGGAATGACAAAGCTAAGTATTAACATGAAATACGATCACCTGAACTAGCAATTTAGTAGAAGACAATCACCAACTCCCATCAATAGGCCATCAATACCTGGAGCTGTGCGGCGGGAACCCTCCGCAGCCGTTAACCTGTCACAAGCCTCAGGGAGCAGCTGCTCCTCTCCAGATGATGACACACTGCCCTCAAGCCTCGCTCGGCGCCCGGAGACGCCTGCCCAGCTTACAGGACTTACATACGAATACACCATCTCATTGGTATTGCATTCTGAATAATAGATATTAAAGGCAAGTGTTGCGACATGTCAAGCTATTATTATGACATGTACTCGCACCAGTCACTGACTTCAGAATGTAATTCATTTGAAGTAAATGTTGTATTTTAATTACCCAGTAATTTAGATTTCTAAGTATAATTTTCTCTTGGTAGCTTGAAAGCTTCTAAGCTTATTTATCATTAGTTATAGCGACAACGGATAATTTTAGTTTTTTTTTTTTTATATTACAGACAGACAGCGGAGGTTTAGTAATAGGATCTCGTTTTTACCAATTAAAAAGCCCATATATATCACCCAAAAAATATACTTCAAATATTTCAGCGAAGCTTTCAAGTACTCTTCTTCTACTGAATTACTTTGAAAGTATTAACGTACATAGCGGGAGGAATATATTGAAGTCAAAAAAAATATGGTTGCCTGTAAAGTCGGTTTTACGGGCGAAGATTTTACGTGACAACGTCTGCCGCGTGCTGCGCGCGCGGCATACCGATCATAGTTGAGTGGGAGAGAGACGCAAGGCATTCGGCGGTCCTCTCTCTCGTTCGGTGACTCATCGTAACGTTACCGGGCGTTACACTTTTTCATAAGTGACTCCCAGCCGCAACCTAATTTAAGACGTTGTCACGTCAAAACTAGAGTCGCGCGACCTCCCGAACACACAAGTAGAGTGCGAAGGGAAACTTGTTGGTATTTAAATTATAGTTCACCAATTAACCGGCTTGCAGAATAGTTGCCAGTTCAACTAATTAGTTACCAGTTCAACTAATTAGTTGCCAGTATATGGGATTGTTTGTATTACTTGAGTCTGCTTCTTAGAAAAGTTGTTTCAGTAGATTGCGTGAAAACAAGAATGTTGTTTCTGAAGCAACAGCTGTAGAGGATATTTTAATATTTGTTACTCTGTTCTAGAAATAACAAACCTGTTAATTACACTTTCACCAAAGATTTGGTTTGTTTTTCGCCCGCAGCGCGCGAAAATGGTTATATCTTATTTTTTTCATCCATTATTACTTTATAAAAATTAATCGTAATATTTGTTTCTTTTTGGCTTGGAGCTTCTAGAAAATTAATACAAAGAAATTTGTGGGTAAACACAAATAATTATATAAACACACCAAAAAGAGAATGAAATAAATAATTATTCTAAATAGCACATTGATAAATAAATGAAATATAAACATTCGCCTTGAAGCTTCGTTACTAATTCAAAATCTAATATTGAAGTCGACTGAAGTCAAATACGAAACCAATTTGGATTTAGACCTTTCACTGAATTTGTTTAAGAAAACTTGCTGTTGACGTATTTTAATATAATTATATAGTTTGCATATAATACGAGTATTTATGTATAAGGAGTTTCGTAATTCATCACTATTATTACAATTTGTAGCATACAGACAAAACATATAATTTAAAATAAATTTTAAAATTATAAAACTTGTTCGATTCTCATAAAGGTATTATTGTGAGATGAGGGTAGAACTACAAAACCTGCAGTCCGCGCGTCGCGGCCTGAGCCATTCATATATTAAAAATTCAATCGCGGTTAAATTAAATGGAATTTTCGAAACCTAGTCGTGCAGAGCCGGGGCGATTCTCAAGTGATGTATTTCTTTATTGAGAGGATAAATGAATATGGTTCCACGTAGCAGAGATATTTTTATTTGGCTCAAAAGCGAGCACATAGACACAAAAATAGCATAGATGCCGCTAACTCGCCTACATTTATATTCAACCGGTGCGGTCGCGGCTGCGGCTTCCGGATACGGTTGTTCAGTCACCAGCGAAGGTGCTCACCGACGGACGCTGCTTAAATTATCTGATGAAGATGTATAAAGGCCCATGATGAGCAGAGATAAAACTAGCGGCAAATCGTGTCTAATGCAAGAGGAGTGAGTGTTTGTGTTGCGTGGAGCGGCACGTAACGAGCGGAGTGACGACGGGGACAGTACGCCGCGTGCAGCGCCTCCCGCCGCGGACAGTACGCCGCGTGCAGCGCCTCCCGCCGCGGACAGTACGCCGCGTGCAGCGCCTCCCGCCGCGGACTGTACAGCGGGACAGCTACAGAAGGTTCACTTTGTGGGAAAAATATTTGCGTTATGTTTGTAGAAATGTTTTACTTGTTGACCTTAAGCAGGGGCACTTCTTTTTCGTATACATGTTAAGCGGTTCTAGTGGTAATGACCTTTGAGCCGCCGTACAGTCTCTGTCTTGGTTTAATAACGGCGTATATTAAGACTGACAGCCGGGATCTGCGTGCCATTCTAGTTACAGTAGGACCCAGATGTAAATGATAATACAGGGTTACAGGTTTTCCTGTTCATTTGGGTTTTATTTTGCGTAAATCTATTGTAGATGGAGGAAAAGTTCTAAGACTTTTAGAATATGGCGAAAAAGAAATCAGCCATACAAACAGTTTGTTGGAAATTTCAGTAGAAAAGTCTTATGGTCAAAATATGAGTGTGAAAGTTATTGTTTGGAAAATAAGCCAGTTCAAAGTAAAGGTGGATCATAACGAGGACTGTCTAAAATTATTTTTTGTCAAACAATTCGTGTAACAAGTAAACCTTCTGAGTCGATACTGAGCTATGTCGCACCACGCGACCTGTCACCAATTAGCGTGTCAACTCGTTACCGCGCCGGGAGGCGGGAGGCGGGCTAACGAACGCGCAGTAAACATGCGGACACACGCGGCAAACAACGCGACGCCAACACTACTAACCTGAGCTGAATAGTGAACCCGGCATGTCACACATACTCTGCGTTATATATAGCGGTACATTGCAACGTGTATATGTTGTGGCCGCATCGTAGAATTGCCCATTTCATGAAATGATCGGCCATTTCATGAAATGGTAGCATTTCATGAAATATGTCACTGTCCATTGGCCATATCGTGATGTGCCCAGGCCAGATCAATGATAAGAAATCTTTTGACGATAGGGCCAGCTGGACGCACTGCTATTTCATGCAATAATCAATACAACATTGTATTACTGACTTCTAAAGTTTATTCAAATGTAGTTACTTTCAAAATATGTTCCATCTACTGAATACAGTGTCGGCGCCATGTCGCTTGACACTCACAGATACTATCAGTCACAATTTAGCGAAACATTAAGTAATGAAGTTAATCTTTGCTTCAAGAACGATGAAGTTATCATTACGGTTGTTTAACATTTATTCTCTAACTTAGAAAATGTTAATATGATACTCTGTACCGCTCTTTCATAGACGGTGCGGCGGTAAAAGTTGTATGACCGTTGTTACAAAGCAGAATAAAGTAAGTGTAAAGTTTGATAAGGAGGTTTTATAAGGACAAGTAAATTAGGAAACGATTACAATGCGATGCCTGTCAGCTGCCATATTATAGATTCCCATTGTAAAGCCGTGACTTGCTAACGCCTTTCAAAACTCACTTCCCCATTCAAAATGTCCATACCCCCCCCTTTCCCTCTCCTCTCCTCTCCTCTCCCCCTTGTCCTGGTGATATAATAGAAGCCTCACATTGTATCGCGGCCGCTGTTGTTCGCGCCACGGTCGGAGGCTGTACAGTACTCCCTGTACTAACACTATGCTGAGTGCCACATTTGGAAAACACCTCGTATCGATAAGTTTACGAAACCGTAATGCGAGAATTTTCTCCTCTTGATTGGATGCTGTAGTCACGTGAGCCCTTACCATAACACCAAGTGATTGGAGGATACTCGCTTTAAAAAATAAGATATTTTTACATAATTATCTTTATTTTCGTTACATATTAATATTTAAAGACAGAGACACTTGACATTGAAAATAGACTGAGTCTAAACCGATATTCAAACAGTATTCGTTTTTATTTAAATTTTTACCAACTATTAAAAGCACAAACTGTATAAGCAATATATTAAGACGGAGCAAAATAAAATATTATGTTAGTACTTAAATGTTTAGCCGAGTCACGGTAAAAGCCAAAGGACTCGCATTACGGCCCCATAAAGTTATCGTTGCGAGGAACAAATCTCCCACTCGGCATACACACGTAGCTACACGCGAGGATATTGTTCCGGTGACGTGACATGACAGGGTACCCGGTATCATATAGAGTAATGTATTGCTTCATACTTTGACCAAACTCCTTATAGCTCTCCCTGTTATACATATTTCACGCACTCCCTTCCAGACTGTAATGAAACCGATATAGGTTGCATAGTTTGATTAAAACCTATATGATGTCAGGCATGTATAAAAGCTTATTTTGACTAAAGGGAAATCTTCATTAAGATACCCGGCTACAATGGGCAGCAGCTGGGTTATGTGGGATTTTTACCCACTAAAACCCCCTCGGTGGCTAGCCTCGATGCTTGATGAAGGGCTTCAGGTTCTTCGGTGGAAACACACTGAGGCCCTCCCAGCTTTTGCTCGAAGCTACATCCATATTGGCAAAGGCAGTTCTTTGCCAATATGGATAAATAGGTATTTTAGTTACTTACACTAGATATTGTAGCTCTCGGGCTAACATATGATTCCATCAAGATGGGTAAGTTGTCGTGCAGTTCTTTACCAATATGGATGTAACTGCGAAGCAAAAGCTGGGCCTCAGTGTGTTTCCACCCTCCCGGTCAGTATAAAAGCTAGCGAGTGAGCGAGACATTATAAGTCGGTCTCTTAAAAACAAATAGTTTTTAAATGCAATGAGTTGACAAGCAGCTGGACAAGTCGGTGGCACGACAACTTGCCCATCTTGATGGAATCATTTGTTAGCCCGAGAGCTACAATAGTATCTAGTTTAAGTAACTAAAAACATATTCTATACTTTTTACAAATCTTCTTCTTCACCTTATCCCATTTAGGTGGGGTCGGCACAGCAAATCTTCTTCTTCCACTCTCCTCTATCAGACGTCATCTCCACACTCAATCCTTTCTCTCTCATGTCTTCATTCACACACTCCATCCATGTCTTTTTCCATCCATGTCTTTCTTTCAAAGTATTTTATACTTTTTACAAATGAATGCACTTAAGTGTTAGAGTTTTAAATTTGTGCAGTCAGGGCGGTATTAAAAAATACATACAGCCCTAAGTTTTTCTTTTTTTATCAACTCCTGTTTTTTATGGCCATTTTAGTAAGTTAATTATTAATTTCATCCCTCTCGATAACTGATCAATGATAATGTTTTTAACTGTACTTAGGGCATAACAATATTTGCCGGGTCAGCTAGTAACTATATAAAGTCGAATCTTAAAACTACTTCCATACAAACTGGACAACACAAATTATTAACTATGTTATTATTTAAAAAAGTTTTAAAACATGGTGTGTATGTGTGAGTGCAAAGTAAGTTGTGACGTCATCAAGCAGTGCTCATGGCGCGGAAGATATTACCCAGATTGTTGTTCACACGCCGGGAAAACAATATATTACAGTGTAAACTCCATTTAAACGTCACTCGATTTAACGACAAACTCTCTGAAGAATCGAAATCAATTATTATTGGCTTTAGTTGGTTTAGCTTGCATTCCATACGATGATATGTTTTCTCCATTTAACGACCACTCTCTATAACGCCATGAAATGCACTGTCCCTTCAGTGTCCCTTGTATAGAGTTTACACTGTACTTTTAAGAGGTAAAAAAAAATAACGTCTTGTCGTTTTAGTATCAGCTTTTTTAACGACCGCAAATATTTCCAACAGCCTCCTCGAGAGCCAGTTATTCCAAACTAGGCATGCTCTGTGTGTGTCAAATATTTGCCAGTGAATGGTGTGGTACCGCGCCCATCTGGCCACATGAGGGTGAACAATGAGGGCAAATAATAACAAAACGAAATGTAATTTAACAAAACCATTTTCAGAGAAAAATCATGTTATTTTCAGCAAAACGAGAATTACAAGGATTTGGTGAAAATATTCATCAAAACGTCACGCGGCGGGACCCGCGCCAACCATTTACATTCACACAATGCTGAACAGATGTACAGCGCGATACTGTGGTTTACTGAGGGTTCCGTAGTCACTATTGTTTTCTATTAGAACCGTCTTAAACCTGAGTAGCTAGACAATTATGTAAAAAAAAAAACATAATGTGTCTGACTTTTATTACTGGAGATACTTAGTAAGAATCAAATATTCATGGCATTCATGAATTTTGACGACCAAATTGCATATCATGCCGGACTGCCTAGTAGGTCCTGGGTTCGATTCCCGGCACGGTCAACATCTATGTGATGAACTAAATTTGTTGGCTGTCAATCTGTGTGTTACATATGTATCGATATAAAGTTTGTATGTACGAATATGTATATGTAGTATAATAGTTGTGTTAGCAACCATAATACAAACTAGAAATGGTTCAGTATGGGGCTAACCAGGTTTGTGTCAAATGTGTACTAATTATTATAAAAGCTTTTATGGTTTACGTAATTCAAAGAAAATAACTAGTCTATATCAGTTAAACTAAAGTTTGTAATAGTTATTAACAAGCTGTAAACAAATAACAAGAAAAAAATGTGTCCCAGTTAAATTAACTATAATTATTTTGATATTGATTTTCTTATTGTACAATCGTACTACTATACGTTTTTCTAAAACAAAAATAAAGGATACAATATATTGAAATCTTTGATATTGGAGTTTGGATCCGCGCGGAACCCTATGAGGTCACCTTAAACGTTTGAAGTGATATTTATTGGCTTGTTTCGCCCTAAATATTATGGAAATGAGGTCCGATGCCAGATGACAAGAGATAAATTAAAGGAGCCGACGATAATGAAAAAAAGCGGCCATTCTCACGCCGGTGGTGCGGGGTGGCAACCCCGTGTTTATCAATGTTATTAATATTATATTATTTGTGTGTGTTGGTGCGTACTGCTCAAATAAGCCTCCACTTCAAACCGATATGCCCTCTACACTAAACCTGTACACAATACTTTCCCACTGCAGGGACTCGGAGCCTTCTCTCACGAGGAGAGAGATATAGGCCATCCACCACGATGGCCAAGCGTGGCTTGACAAAAGTCACACGTCTTTGGATATTGTGGTTATAAAATATGTCGGTTTTCTCACGATGTAGTCACAGTAAAACAATTGAAAAAATATGTCATTAGTGTAATACCGGGATCAAACCAGGGACTGTCCCCCCTGTTATCCCACCGAACCACACTCGCTTTTCCAATATTTGTAAATTAAAAATATAAATTATGTTTAATGATAATAAAAGGAAAATATTGTTAAAATAAAACAGCGGAGTGTAAACAAACACGGTCAAGCGAGTTCTATGATAAAGTGTGGAGACGAGAGATTGCTACACCGGCTCGGCTTGTCACAATTAGTACGCGACATCGGTTTGTGAAGTGATCACAATAACAATAATCAATCATTCAATCTCAGAAACAATTATAAAGCTGACACAGATAACGATCAAGAAGATAAGGAACAAGAGGGCGCCGCCTCCGAAAACAATTTATTCATGAAATTAAAAATGAAAGAGAATCCTCAGCGGAATTTAACCCCATTCCAACTTTGCTAATAAAAGTCTAGTATCGGAACCAGTTTAATACCTTCAAAGGCTTCGAAAGCGAAACAAATGAGCGCTCCATCGACTGTTCGTTTATAAATTGTGGAAGTGTATTGTTTATTGAAGCGGTCAGCCTCATTATTTTGAATCACGGCGATCATTTAGAACCGCGCATTTCCAATCGACTCGAGAAGCAACAGCCTGAAAAACAACGCCAAGAAAAATATAAAAAAATCTGGTGAAAACAATCGAGTCTGCGCCATTAAGCCTTTTAATAAAATCACATAAAACCTGTGCGAGAAGAAGGAGAGCGCAACAGAAGGAGCGAGTATTGTGAGCGGAGAGGAGCCGCTAACGAGCCGCCGCTGCTTAAAGAAGATAAATAATAAAAGGAGGCATGAAAGGAGCTCCCAGCGCGACCGATATTGTGGAGCTTTATATTTTCTCGCGGACGTTTTTTTTCACTTCATTCCGTCGTTTCCACTTATTATACTAGAGAAACTAAAAGAATGCAATTTACTAGCTAGGGTCTGCGGCGTCAGCCTTGTTATTTTGGGATAATAGTATTCTATGGTGCAAGGTCTAGGCTATCTCTACTACCTAATTCCATCCCAATTTGTTTAGGCGTTTGAGTGTGGAAAAGGTAAAAAACATAGATAGAGACAAATTAAAGCTATTGTAGTTATTCGTTAAATAAGATCACACTGATGACTCAATTTAAGAATGCTGACAGAGAATTAATTTAAATACATGTCACGTTACGATAGGTCACGTGACACTTGAGAATTATTCTATGAGCGTGTGTCTTTATACACACACTCACATCCAACTACGAAATCTTGAAAGGCAGGAAAAATAACCTCACTCATAAAAGGATATACAAAAAATATTTATTGACGTAAAAATAAATTAGATACAAAATATTAATAACTAGCAGCCTGTCCCGGGTTCGCACGAGCTATACAATAATCAAAGAGAAGCAAAGAAAAACAAAGCCTATGTATGTTACTCGGGGGTAACTCAATGGTGAAAGATTTTTTCAAATCGGTCAAGAAGTTTCGGAGCCTATTCGCGTCAAACAAACAATCAAACTTTTCCTCTTTATAATATTGGTATACGAGTTGATAAAGCTTCAGGTATGGCCAGAAAATAGTACATGATATTCTATTAAGTTAAAAAAAAAAGCTTTAAAACTCTCACAAACTCATATGGGCAATTGTACAAAAAGAATTTTAAAAACTCTAAAAGAAACTCGCCCGCTCTCTCGAGTACGTATCCTTTTCTCACTGGGGTTTAGTTTAATTTGAGTTTAGCAGTTTTTATAGAATACCCGGAGCTTCCACTGTGTGCTGAGCAAAGTTCGCGCGTTACTTTGAGCGCGATTTGCGAATCTCTTCCACCCAGGGAACACTTCTTGCCGACTCCATTCTATTCTATTTATACTGAGTGGGCGCTCATCTTTCTATTGACACTTTGTTTGAAGTGAAATGTGCTCTCACGTGTTATAATCAGAGATCTCAGTATGGGTTTGGTGTTTGGTTTATTTTTTCGTCATATTATCTTTGACCCGCAGTGTGAATGATACGGCGTAACGACTGTTGTACCGAGAAAACTGATCATATATCTACATTCTTACTAGTATATAGTAGATTCTAGTATAATATTATCACTCTACAATATTAATATGACCTCACATTTTGTTTGTAAACACCTCGTATCTGCTATGTATGTGGAACATGCTTCAAGCGTCGCTATATCAAGGCTCAGAGCGGTCAGAGTGCAATATAACATATTTTCAAAAATAACCTGCTTAAAAGATATTATCTACTTTTTTCAGTTTTATCATTCGAGTTTTAAAACGCGGCAACGTAATTAACTCGTTACATTTTTTATAATAGTTATTTTAATGGTTATTTTAAATTAATAGTTCTAATCTGATTTGAAAATGTGTGATTCAAAAACTTTAAACAAGATTTACATTTGAATATCTAGAATTATTTCAGCTTATTATTTTATATTCATTTATTTTGTGTAACATCTAAAGTCGTGGTTTAGGCACTTCGTTCGTATATGTATGCTGTTACATACATACCTATACTCTATCCTTCTCTCTCATGTCATGGTTGATTCAAGTCAAGTCACGGGACGATTATATTGAACGTCACGAAAAAGCTTTAGTCAACGTAATGAAAACTAATTGTTCGTACAGGGCGCTTAGCTCCGCGGAAAGTAAATGCATTAGCAGGAAAAATATCGGCGACAGCCAGCCCCGTGCCGAGCCGGAGTTTGGATAAAAACCCGTCGGTTTGATGGAAATAAAACGCCATTCATTATGGGAAGCTGCTGATTTATCGATGTCAGTGCCACCTCCCGCCCCGCGAGCCGAGCGCACCAACTATAGTAGGGGAGCCCACGATGCTAAATGTGTACTTACTCGAGCGCGTTTGGAGGTTATTGGATTATAATGTAGATATTATAACATGAAAAAAACTGTATGAGACTTACCTTGTCCACCGATGGAGGGCGCCACCAGGCTCTTTTAAAAGTTTTTTAAATGTTAAGCAATGTTTTTTTTTTAATTATGTTTGTGTTAATCTGCAGATTATAAGTCTCCTAATATCCTTAAATTATCTCCTTGAAGATAAATCTACAAATATGGCCGTTACTGAACATCAAAGTTTGAAATTTTGAGACCCTCTCACTCCCAAGTGTTACATTTAAATTGTCAGATTTCTTTAAATATACACTCTTATGGACGTTAATAACTTACAATATCTTAATCTGACAATTTGGAGTATGTCTGCCATACTACTTTTTTTTTTCAGTCGTTATTAAAGACAATCCCACCAACGAGGAAAGCTTGTATTTGGTGGAGGTACTAAAATGAGTTCAAGGTATCTCCCATATCTTAATCTGACGCGCTCGAGATACTACAAAAATCCCCTCTTCGGCTCCCCTTCTACTACACCGCACAGAGTGGCGGAACCCTATTTTTGAGGGTTCCGTACTCAAAGGCTACCAACGAGACCCTATTAGGTACATGATAGTTAGACAGTAAAAAAATCTCAGATGATGTATTTCTGTTGCCGTTATAACATTATGAAAAGCCAGTTAAAAATACTTTTTATCGTTTTATCATTAAAATATTAAATAATTAATCATTAAACATTTATTTAAAAAAGGCTGCTATACAACGAGCGTGATTATTACAATTTATTCCTTAAATTAAATATCGTCGGCTGGTAACTGGTTGAATTATTCATAGTATTTTTTATATTTGAACATAAATGATTTTATTACTTTCCACTAGGTTCTGTTCGGAGTAGTCTTCTAAATTACTTGTGGTCCTATATTAAATGAATAAGTATTTGATATTGATTGATTGTACTATCATCGCATTTATATAGTAGTAGGAAAAATAATGGTACGGAACCCTTCCCCGAGTCGACACTCACACATGGCCGCTTATTTTTTTATGTCGTCGATGACAAAAAGAAGAGAGTTAGGAAAAAAGGAAAAACCATCGCCTGGATATTCATACGATGTCGACCCTTGTAGGTTCTATATAAAGGTCGGCATGGTGTGGTCACCACTATACCTACCATTTGATAGCTAAAAAGTAATAAGGTGCATAGAAAATAGTTAAGATATTAATAATTATGACCTTAATTAATTTTTGTTGCTTCCACTTTTGTTGAGTGATTAAGATTTAAGTTCATGAATTTATATTTGTTTAAAAATAATTTGTATTGTCGCTTAGCATGGGGAGAATGGTCAAGAAGCTATTTCATGTAAAAATAATCATAATGCATTTTCAGTAAAATTATTGTGTCTGATTTGTATTTTCTATTGTTTCAGGTAAGTAAGCTGTATAACTTATATCTTCATTCAAAAACAAGTATAAAATTATGTATTATAATAATAGTGTTAATATTTGTAAATTTAATTCGTTATATTGACCACGGTGTGGCAGTGTGCAAGTTTTTTTACGGTTTATAGGTTTACGTTTGACTACAGTTTGCCTGATGTAAGGATGCGCTGTAGTTTACGATTTGGCACGATTACCTAGAAGATACCCATTTTCTTTAGTTCGGAAGACCCCCGGGTAGAATAGGTGTCTGGAAACCAGACTCGGGTGCAGAGTTCCAAAGCTTCCCGGACCTCACAATAAAAGTTGACGCGATGCGTTTTGAACTTAAGAACTTCACTCGTTCTTGCTTTGGTCGCTCGGTAGTGGAATATAGACATACGTAGTATCCTTTTTATCAAATCTGACAGAGATGGTGGAATACATTTGTAGAGTTCCAAGAGTGATAGGTATAGCCGTGTGTAACCCTGAAACCTGGGTGAAAGAATAAGGCTGTGGAACTGCCCCCCTGCTTGTCGTAAGAGGTGAGTAAAAGGAGCATCAAACACGAGAGTTCGGAGATGGGACCCCGACACCCACTTCATCGAGTCCGGGGTGGACGACGGCGGCATATGACGTGTCGCCGTCGTTGGCAGATTGGTCAGCAATCTGGGAAGAGCTGAACGCATGGCAAGGAGATCTCCGGGGTCACCGGGGGGTTTTATTGGGTGCAAATCCCATATAACCTGGCAACACCCCATTGACCCAGGTATCTTGTTCATTATTCCGCAAAAGACTGATGTCCTACTACAGGTGTGCCTTCTTGAGACGTCCGGTGATTAAAGATCTCCGGCGTGTGAAACAAGAGCTTGTGGCTCAGTTCGAAGCCGGAGACTGATCTCTGAGAAGTGTCCTTAGAATAAGTATACCTTATACCTTAAATTAAGAACCAAACATTAAACATGAATTTGTTACGATATTTATACATACTTACTTACTTATTTACTGCTCCGGCACGAAAACCCCAAAGTGGGTGTTGGCCTCCGACAACAGACGGCGCCACTCGTCACGGTGTTGCGCCATTCCTCTCCAGTCAGCCACTTGAAGCTCGCCAAGGTCCCTTTCGACGGCGTCACTCCAGCGGTACCGAGGGCGGCCAACTGGACGGCGTCCCTCCGCCTTCCCTAGGTAGGCTCTCTTAGCGGCCCGATCCTCCCCCATCCTTTCCAGGTGTCTTTATGTAATTAAATATCTTTATGTATTTGTACATAAAGATATTTAATTTGATTCGATTTCCTATATAAGGTGCAGTCCAAATAAGGTACAGTCGTATAGAGTGCAGGCAGGGCGGGCGGGCGCACTACCAGCGCTACACGAGCCACCTTGTCGGAGATCATCTCCGGCGCCGCCGTAATTGAATGTCTCGGAACACGGCGATAACGGCTTACCAAGGATTATACTGTGCTAGATACCGGATGGAGTTTGTGAATAGGATAAATGTATATTATTATATTTTACAGTATAATAAGCAGCGACAAAGCGAGTACTAGAAAACACACAACCATAAAACAAATTGTGTTGTCAGCAAGCGCAGTTGTGAAATTATGACGTCAGAATAAGGGTGAATAAAAATTAAATCATTAGTTGATCTCATTTTTTTTATGTAAGTAACCTTAACGTCCTCCAGTTTTCTACAATCAGCTAAACGATATGAGAAATAATATTATAACTGAATTGGCGTGAAGACAAAGAAAAATGAATATAAAGCTACTATTTCTTACTTGTTCTTCGTACGGAATCTACCGAAGGTAATCATCGCACCTCTATTATCCGCTATTAACGGATAACGAGAATAACGGAATAACGGCATGAATAGATTAACGGATAGGCGTAATAGCCGTTAGATGAATGTATTGATAAGGCGGTTCTGTTCATTATAATAATGATTAGATATCGGCAAACGGTTTGATCTATTGTTTGTATTCAAACACCTCGCTAGATAAGCTCTTACACAATTCGCGTCAAGATTACTGGAATCGTTTTGTTAGACTACATTATCTTTAACTTAATCCGGAAAGTTTGATAATAATCTTTGTCTTTCTCTACGTATTTTAATTTCAATGTCGACGTCAATAAAGAACCGAACTGATTTCCGCGAATTGGCAAAATCGTGGAACTAAAGTTACTTGTCTTGATTCATAATACTTAAACTATCCTTAAAAGATGTGGCAGGTATCGAGTGAATTGTCATTATTGTCATATTAAAAACACGGACATTGGTACTACCAGCGGTGGAAGGAGTTCAGGCACCGCACGATTGAGCGATTCTGACTGAAGGTGTAAGTCTAGTCTGGAATGAGTGGCTCTCGAGGAGTTTACCGGAACACACTGTTGTATGCTTGCCGACAGATTTTGTAAACTGAAGGGCACTATCAGTATATTATATACATATAATATTATATATTTATTATTACTATTATTTTTTTGGCGAGAACTAGAACACTATGCTATAGTTTCCTCGTAGTTTTTGTTTTCTTCACCGAAAGTTCGATCTCATTGGTGTTGATCGAACACAGGCCCAGCGGGACGCTAAGCAACCACACGCTCGACTGAGCTGTCATCGTTGCCATAGAATAGGTATATGTTGATGCACAATATTCAAAAGCTTTTATTTTACTAAATTCAATCTATTATCTATAGTAAGACCTTAGTCTTACAAATTTCCCTAAATACATTCTACAACATTCATAAATACAAATTAGTAATTCTCAATTACATATCATTAATCATTATTATCTTGCATTTATATATTTCAAGAAAATATGTAAATGGTTCAAATGAGATGTATTAATCTGGAAGACCCGTCAATGGAGTTTAAAGCGGACATCTCCGTCAGGTCCGTCCCGCGCGAGTTAGCGCGTGACACGCGCCGCGCTAACTCCACCGAGCGTCTTAAAAGCGCTGCAAATGGACCCTCCCCCCTCTTTACCCCCCGCCCCCCTAACACGGTGACCTGCCCTACAGGCAACAGGCTATGCCTACACGGGCTAGCTCCTATTCGGGGCTACTGCTAATTAACGCAAAATATTTTAAGAAAAGCTCTAGTAACTAACTTACTGTACAACAAAAATAACTTTTTCTTTCTTTTCTTCTTCTCAAACAACTTCACGCGAGTGATAGAGAGACACGACCGGCCTAAGCGTTTGGTTTGTGACGTATCTACCTTTCTTCTAATTCAGTCACGATAGTTGAATTCAAATCATAAAAGTATGGAATTTCATAACTTATTTTTTTTTTTTTTTTTACCAGTGATTGAATCGAATTGAAATTGAGTAACAGTGAAGAGAAGAATTTTTAATTATTCACTTGCTACCTTTTTGATTTTGAATGTCTCCAAATAAACAATTTATAAACACTATATTTTTTTTACAGAGTTCTTTTAAAAAAACGCGGTTTATTCAGAATCAGAAGGATTGTTTTGTGACTAAATTATACAATTACACAGGCTTAACTTTCTGTGTACTCCGTGTTTTAAATATTAACTCGTAATACGTATCCTAGATTTCATTTATACCTAAATGAATACTCGGTGTATATGATGAGAGTAAATTTGTATAATTAATAAACTGAAAAACTAAATTTGATAACCATTGATTTGATATTTAAACCACAAAGTTATTTGTTTGTGTTGAAAATGTGTATTCCGAAACGATCGCTTCGGTTCCCGCACGCAGCCGGAGTGTGTTTGTCAAATTACATTTCGTCATGGAATGCAAACAACCGAGCTAGTTTATTCACATATTTGCATAACATTTGCGATTCAAATAAATATATGCAGGCGCAGAATTAATACGGTTTTAATGTTTTTATTCCGTGTACCGCCTTTGAAGCTTCATTTCCAAGCCAGTGTGCGTGAAAAATCCATCAAAAACACAGACAAACACGATTCACACAGAGAGATGAAATAAAAGCTATAAAATATAAGCAGGCTGGCAACACACGAGTATAACAACATCGCTCTGCTTCGAGGGAAATATGAAAACGCCAAAATAGTAGTTGTTTACTAAACTAGCAGATACGTTCCATTTCGGGTGCAGCGGCGGCAGGGCGCCAACCCACCGACACTACCGGGCATCAGTGATTCATTCATTCAATATTTAAGAGCTGGGCTCTTCTCTGTGGAGTTTTTCCAGGTAGATCTGTCTTCGGCCAAATCCTTGACCTCCTTATACGACATGACTTTCGCCTTCTCCTAAATTTGGTCTAAATATGATCTTCTAGGTCTTCCTCTTCCTCTCCTGGCTTCTATCTTTCCGGATCAGTGATATTTAAATTATTTTCGGGCTATGATTTTTTATTATTGTAGATCATATAGATTGTGGAGATATGAACGCATTAGAGATCAAGCGCTACGTAACAGAGATTTTTTAGTAATAGGTTCGTAGAACATGTAGAAATCCAAATACACGTGTCACGTGACAGTGGTAGTTATGTCAATTTAATTTTTTACTCATATTTTATTGTTTATGATAATGATATAAATGGATGATGCGATTTATGTATTCTCCCTTGCCCTCCAGGTCAAGGGAGAAAAATAGGGAGAATCATTTTAAATACTTTGAAAACAAAATTACACAATATTGTGTCTAAATTTACAAAAAGTTGTCATTTTCAGTCAAAGTGCAATTCAATAACACATGTAATATGTTAATAATATATGTTGTTATTATGATGATTCTACTTTGGGTACAAAACGAAAAAGGTGATCTCCATACATTTAACAATGCGTCGACGCATTTACCAAAAAATACTTTGACCAAAAGTTGTTTATGTAAACGCACTAAATCAGCCGTAAAATTATTTCGTGTTACTTACCCGTGCCCCTGTTTAATTTCACAATCCTAATGAAATCACACTTTTTTGTGTAAATTTGTCAAAAACAAAATGTCTAAAACTATTATAATTATGAGAGAACCTACACATAATTTAATGTTCTCTTAAAATACTTGTTACAATACGAATAATAAATATTTCATTTTTCTAAGTAAGATCGTAGTGCGTTGCAAGCCTAAAGTTTTGAAATCCATTTCCCGTGAGCTTGGCGGCGCCACTGTCGCGAAACCATTTGCACTTTGTTGTATTGGATCAGAAATAAATTGCATTTTGCAGCCGCAGCCCTCACCCCGCGCCCCGCGCCCCGCACCCGCCTATAGCTGAGACCAAACAAACGCGTACAGCTGGCATCTACGGTGGCTTGTACTTCACAGCTAGGCGTCCTCTGATTGGCTGGTCACCGTGCTAGCCGCTGCGGCCGCGGCCTGACCGCGTTGGTTTGTCCGAGGCTTTACGTGTGCCGAATCTCGTGTTCTGTTTCCGCGACTAGTCCTGCCTGGTGAAAGAAGAAACAAAAAATTGAATTTGTTTGAGGTACTCAGTTTGAAACATTAAGTGTAACATTATCCCACCTCATACAATGAAGCATAGATTAGACAAATTTACTCGCAAGGCTTCACAGCTTCAACTCGGGTGGGACAAAACGTATTACTGAAGTGATGGGACAATTCATTCGTTTGTATGGGACAGGTGTAGTGCCTCTTGTATGAGTAACTCAACACTAGTCCCGCCTGAGAGCAGCGTGACAAGCGCTCCTCACACGTGACACACTTGCATACAATCCGATTTAAATAGTAGTAGCGTCTGTAGCTCGGCTAGCTAAGGTGATCTGACGCGATCATCGAAGCTAAGCAATGGTCGATGCGGACGGTGTTTGGATGGGTGACCATGCACAAGACTGTTTCAAAGTGGCATTTTCATCTGGACACTATCGTGGTTCGGATGACACGTTAAATTGTAGGTCCCGGCTATTAGTGTTAGTACAAGCAGTCGTCAGAGGCCTTCGATCGGGTTGAAAAACTCTCGACACCAGATCTTGGCCACTTAGCTCATACGTAGAAGAATTCAAATAATAAAAGTTAACTAAACAAACAATAAAATGTAACTCTCCTGGCTAGTTGCATAGTAAACTAGAACTGGCATTGCTATTCTCCGTATAATCTGAATGCCAGCCGGCCCGCGCGATGCCGGAACAGAACCAGCGCGACGTAAGAGGACTCCTAATAAAACAGAAATTAAATCGGAAGCGTCCGTCCCTCTTGTAAACACCATTACTACAAGTTCCTTCTCACACACACACGCTGGACGTGTGTACACTGACCGGCCATGTTTGTGGCACACTGGGAGTAATTTTGTAATTTTGGTCTGTAATTTTTCTTCTTATCTTATTATCGTACATTTTTAAGGTGCTATTGTATAGAGTACAGTCTCGTCATACATATTTGAACGAAGAGCCTTTCGCGTGGCGGTTAATTTTTCATAGAATAAATTAATATAAATTAAACAATATTTAAATTTAGAGCTCTGGCGCTATTAAATGGTCAGTATCATAAGTACCTTGAAAAAAAGTAAGATTAGATTTAAAACCTTTATAACTCTCACAAGCACGACATAAAACGACTATAGAAAAAAATAAAACCTTTGAACTAATTTTATGTAACCATGTCTTGGGAATTAAACGATTCTTAACTTCGAATTAGAAATAACAAAATTTTAAAATCAGTAGTCTTATCATTTGCGCAGGATTGTAATGGATTTTTCAAAACATGGCATTTTGTTCCCATAGCGTCTTAATTTTGCATCCATAGCGGGTTTATCATAATCCTATTGAAACACCTCTCAATCTAAACTCTGCACATAAAAACATTCCTGTATGCAATGCTAGATTACTCAAATTCAAATTTGTTTATTACAGATCAAAATAAAACAAATATTATACAAATGAACATTAATTATGATATGATATGGTGACCAGCACTTACACTGAGAACTTCAGCAACCACATCAGGGTTTTACCTCCTTCCTTCATATAAGCTAATTTAGTTCACATCTTTAACCAAAACATCGTAGAACTGAAGATACAAAATAATATTATAAATCACCTCGGAATATGACAACAGCTAAAGTTTCGTATAAGCCTTAAATAATAGGTTGCAGTGTACTCCCTCCCCCCTACCCTCACTCCCTTCCCCGTCCGATGTGTGCAGTTGCTATTCTCGAGTGTTTTTATTGCACTAAGTTGCGTCGACAAGTTTTCAAGCTATTAAAGTTCTTATATTTTCTGGCCGCTGTCTTGTTTTATATTAGAATTTATCGTACTGCTGATGCTTGCAGAATGTCATTATAATGTCTTTATTCTTTTAATGACACAACTTGCAAGATGTTAAGCTTTTCTTAAGAACATTAAGAACATGTCTGCTTAGAAGGAATCTATTTATTCTAGATTTGACTACTCCAAGATTTTGTTTCTCAGGAAATAGTGACTCGGGAAAAGAGTTCCAAAGCACCGTTGTCCTCACAATAAAAGTAGAAAGAGAATGCTTTTTGCGAATCTATGATATTTCAATTCCTTAATCAATATTGCCTATTTTTTGAGCAAAATTTCCATGACTATGCGGCTCAATAGACTCATGGTTATTTTTAACTTATTCAAAACGACTTTTTTAACACAATACAGCTAGGTACCATTATCACCATTTCCTGTAATCTCAAGAGCTAGCAACTTTCTAGACGAGGGTGGAAGATAGCTAGTCTGGAATTTCTGGTTTTTGAGACTGCTACAAATCTTACTACAATGGAATCTTGAAAGTAGTTTTCCGTGTTAAAAATTGGTACTAGCGCTAACAGTAAGTATCCATTAACTCGTAAGGGCTATAAGTAGCTCGGGAACGGTATTAGTGTGTCCTGCTGAGTCACGCTGCCTCTGTCAATGTTTGTTCGGAGGACAGCCTGCAGACCCTTCGTGCTAGTTTCCACGGACGGAAACAACGAACCGAACCGAACCGCCAAACTTTGGAATTCCTTGCCAAGTTCCATGTTCCCCAATGACTACAATCTAGTGATTTTCAAGGCGAGAGTTAACCGGTTCCTTCTAGGTAAGCGCGATCCACCGTAGACCTCAATATCACTTACCATCAGGTGAATTGTAGTCAAGCGCTAACCTATTCAGAGTAAAAAAAATAACGCTTACTATAATGGTTTTTTTTATATTACTGACCCACTCGTTGGTTCACTTAATCGACTTCAAGAAATAAGAGGTTGTAAATTTGACTAAGCATTTTTTAAGTTAATTAACAAATAATTTAATCAATTTCAAACCGATTTTAAGAAATCTTTTTCATTGAACAGACAAGATTGATTCTATATAAATTTAACCTAAATGTTCTCAGTATTTTTGATATTAACGTAAGTTTCCCAATTTTTTATGAAAGTGGCCAAGTTTTGATTTCTTAGTCGCCCAAAGGCCTCAAACATGACTTAGTGGAACTTTAAAACCGGAGTTCTGGGTTCTATATCCGGAATGGTGAATTTGAATGTCAGTGTCAGGTGTTTGCGTGTAACCTACATCATGTACGAGACAAAAAAATCTAATAACATTGAGTACCAATGCACTCATTGTTATCAGAACATTCAGAATTTTCGCCAAACAAATCAAAGCTTGATCACATTCATACAAAATAACGTGCATACATAAAAACTAAGGCTACATTTGATTTTAAGATACCACATGTATTAACTAACCATTCTAACATTGTAACGTGGAAACTACGCGCAATATTTGAGAGAATTTCGTCCGTGGAGACGATCCCTTATTTGGTTACTTCAGACGGACAAATGAATCAGTGACGAAGCGGGATTTTTCTTCAAGACTTTTTTGGGATCTGATTGTCAACGAAATAGGAATTTAGGGATTAGGAATTCCATGCGTCGCTGGAGGATTCCGGGATCGCTTTATCGTCCTCGATAAGATCGCATTCGGATTAACAGTTGAGCTGTTTGCTGGACTGATGGTAAGTGCCGTGTTTACTCTACGTGTGTTGGACTCATGTCACTTTACAGGTATACATACATACAAAACATGTGTTTTATTGGAACTGTAATTATACTAGGAAAACATTTAAAATAAAATTGTTTTAAAAAACAAACAACCGACTTCAAAAACACAACTAAAAAGGGAAAAATAATTTTAAGCCTAAATCAAATCAAGAATATATAAATAGAATAGGAGACTTTATTTCATGTTCTTATAAAAAACTATTTGCAATTTTTACTAATCTTGTATTCTTGGAGTCGGTGCCAGCAAAGAAAGATAATCGAAAACAGTTTTTTTTAACAAACATTAATTTGTTCTTATTAGATGGCACCGACTTCAAGAATACAGGATTACTAAAAATTGCAAATAGTTTTTATAAGTACATGAAATAAACTCTCCTATTCTATTTATATATTCTTGATTTGATTTAGGCTTAAAATTATTTTTCCCTTTTTAGTTGTGTTTTTGAAGTCGGTTGTTTGTTTTTTAAAACAATTTTATTTTTACATTTTTAGTGGTTGGTAATGATATTTTGTTTAAGTTTTAGCTATGGAGAGCCAAATAAACTTCACGATGAAAAAATTTGGCGTGTGCCAGGCAGGCAACCAATTGGGAGCAAATCGAGCTGGATGCGAGCGAAGCGAGCTATACGCGAGCGAAGCGAGCGCGAAAATGTTCACCGTATTTGTTCCAACCGTTTGAGCATAAAGAAGTCCAAAGCAGCACAAATTACATAATGTTTGTTGTGTCAAAACGTACTAAAACCAATCGCGAGCGAAGCGAGCGCGAAAATTTTCACCGTATTTGTTCGAACCGTTTGAGCATAAAGAAGTCCAAAGCAGCACAAATTACATAATGTTTGTTGTGTCAAAACTACTAGAACCAATCGCGAGCTAAGCGAGCTGGATGCGAGCGAAGCGAGCTATGCGCGAGCGAAGCGAGCGCGAAAATTTTCACCGTATTTGTTCGAACCGTTTGAGCATAAAGAAGTCCAAAGCAGCACAAATTACATAATGTTTGTTGTGTCAAAACGTACTAGAACCAATCGCGAGCGAAGCGAGCTGGATGCGAGCGAAGCGAGCTATGCGTGAGCGAAGCGAGCGCGAAAATTTTCACCGTATTTGTTCGAACCGTTTGAGCATAAAGAAGTCCAAAGCAGCACAAATTACATAATGTTTGTTGTGTCAAAACGTACTAGAACCAATCGCGAGCGAAGCGAGCTGGATGCGAGCGAAGCGAGCTATGCGCGAGTGAAACGAGCGCGAAAATTTTCACCGTATTTGTTCCAACCGTTTGAGCATAAAGAAGTCCAAAGCAGCACAAATTACATAATGTTTGTTGTGTCAAAACGTACTAGAACCAATCGCGAGCGAAGCGAGCTGGATGCGAGCGAAGCGAGCTATGCGCGAGCGAAGCGAGCGCGAAAATTTTCACCGTATTTGTTCGAACCGTTTGAAGTCCAAAGCAGCACAAATTATATAATATTTGGAGTGTCATAAGCCCAGGACATCCTGGGGGAAATTCCAACGAAGCGGGATAACTCCTAGCGAAGCGAGCGCGTAAATATTTTCCTTATCCGTTCGAGGGTCTTGTCTATTAATATATCAAATTTTACAGTTCCTTCTTCCACTAAGTATGACCCAAGTGGCCAAGCTCTGGCGTCGAGAGTTTTTCAAGCCCCTGATTTAGTTTGACCACTGCTTGTACTAAGAGTAGTGGTCCAGGCCCAACAAATTAACGTGTTATCCGAAGCACAGTAACGCCCAGATGAAAATATCACATTTTTTTATGGAAGACTTGTGCATGGTTACCCATCCAATGACTGGCCGCATGGGCCATTGCTTAGCGTCGATGTTTGCGTCAGATTACTTTTGTTAGCCAGGCTGCTAATTTTATGAGTGAAATCTGTATTGCCGTATGAGCGCGAAGAAGTAAAATAGGTTATCGAGTTATTTGGGCTTCCCACGGGAATAGCAATGACTTTTAAAATAAAAAGTAACCTTCGTGTTATACAAGGTCTAGTCTACCCCCTATATCAAATTTTAGCGAAATCAGTGTGTCATGTGTTATTTGGTGCATCCCACGGGAACAGTAATTATTTTCGGGATAAAAAGTAGCCTATGTGTAAACACATAGTTTATCCTATCTTCATTACAAATTTCATCAATGTCAGTACAGCCGTTCGAGCGTGAAGAAGTTAAAAAGATTTATATGTTATTTGGTGCATCCCACGGGAATAGTATTTATTTTCGGGATAAAAAGTAGCGTATGTCTTAACACATAGTCTTACCTATTTTCTTCTCAAATTTCATGAATATCAGTACAGCCAAACGAGCGTGAATCTCTCTTCATGGATAAAAATAACCTAACTTTTTAGGTTTTTCTTCGATTTCCCTAGGAGTCCATCATCAGAACCAGTTTTGGTGACAATGGGACCAATTCAGAACAATACTCTTTCAATTAAAAAAAGAATTTTGAGAATCGATCCACAAATGGCTGAGAAATCGGTGAACATACATAAAAAAAAAAAATACATACACGTCGAATATATAACCTCCTCCTTTTTGAAGTCGGTTAAAAAGTAACCTTCGTGTTATACAAGGTCTAGTCTACCCCCTATATCAAATTTTAGCGAAATCAGTGTGTCATGTGCTATTTGGTGCATCCCACGGGAACAATAATTATTTTCGGGATAAAAAGTAGCCTATGTGTAAACACAAAGTCTAACCTATCTTCATTCCAAATTTCATCAATGTCAGTACAACCGTTCGAGCGTGAAGAAGTTAAAAAGATTTATATGTTATTTGGTGCATCCCACGGGAATAGTATTTATTTTCGGGATAAAAAGTAGCGTATGTGTTAACACATAGTCTTACCTATTTTCTTCTCAAATTTCATGAATATCAGTACAGCCAAACGAGCTAGAATCTCTCTTCATGCGTAAAAATAACCTAACTTTTTAGGTTTTTCTTCGATTTCCCTAAGAGTCCATCATCAGAACCAGTTTTGGTGACAATGGGACCAATTCAGAACCATACTCTTTCAATTAAAAAAAGAATTTTGAGAATCGATCCACAAATGGCTGAGAAATCGGTGAACATACATAAAAAAAAAAAAAAAAACATACACGTCGAATATATAACCTCCTCCTTTTTGAAGTCGGTTAAAAATGCCATGTCGTGTAAACACACTGCTTAGCGTTTAAATTACAAACAAAACAACAGTGACCGTTACAGCTAAGCAGCTTTAAGTAATTACTATTTTTAGCATAGAATTCGGGTTTCAAAAATGTAATGTTTAAATCCATATTTATTACATGGATGAATACTCGTGGCAACTCAAATATTGTCCGAGTGAACTATTACAATCGGAAAACGGATTTCAATTTACTCACTGTAATAAATATGGAACCAATTGCAATCATATTTACATGGAAACATTTGTAAAGTATATTTTATGAAGAAAAAATTCATATTTGACAAATTGGAAAGAATATCCTTTCCATTCAAAACATAATTTTCATAAGTAACTAAATGACGAAGCTCTGATGTAAAAAATAAAATAAAAAATTTAGTAGTCAGTTAAAGTATTTGAAGTCCACGTACAGTGCTGTGCCGAGTATGTACACGCTGACCCCGCGAGTGACGTCACGGGCCGACGTGCCCAGAATCACGGCTCGCACTGTACACTGCCCTCTATATGTTCATGCCTGGAAGTATATTCAGGGATCCTTTAAGGATGGCATCAGTATCCTATCCTACTAATATAATAAATACGAAAGTTGGTGTGTGTATGTTTGTTACCTTCACACTCAAACGGTTGAACCGATGTTGATAAGATTTAGTAGTAGTTAGTTGTTGGATTAACACATAGGTAAGCTTATTTTCCTGGATGAACTTCTTTTTGTTCCGGGGCGCAGCTAGTATCTAAATAAACAATTATTTTCCTACAACAATTGTACATGTATACAACAACAATAAACGAAACAATATGTGCTTATATCACCGCGAGTTTTTAAAAGTTGTAGATCTTAATTTGATTTACAGACGTATTAAAGCCGTCCTTAAAAGATGAGTAACCCCTGATGCTGCCGCGGCGCAAGGCCAAGTCAGATTTTAATAAAATATTTAAAACAACATTTGAAAGTTCGCGAAAGTTCCGCCGTGCGTCGGAGTAGCTTTTTGCAATATAAGTGTGAAACTTCACGAGCGGCCGCGCGGGGCGGGGCGGGGCGGCGGCGCGCGGAAACGCTCACTTATAAGTTCACAGCAACGGTTTATTGCTTTTCTTTACACTTTACAGTTTTACTTTGCACTTATGAGAGTAAAATTTAAATATTTTGCGTCCTTTCTGCTTAGGAATCTTAATCTTAAGTCCATCCGGCCGTTTACCGATTAGCGCTATAGGGAGGAGGTTCCAACACGTACGGAACTTCGGCTAGCACCAGAACCCTCCTTCGAATGTCATGAATGGCATGATGCCGAGGTCTGCGTCCTGCACACCGGAAACAACAAATAAAAAAATCAAAATCAAAAACGTTTATTTGGACAAAGGTTACATAATATGAATAAAAGTTATAGGAATCCAAAGGCTCCCAAAGTAGTTTTAAAAACTGTGTCATGGGAGCCAATGGCATCTCCCATGTTTATTCTGCGGTAACATTAAACAAATGAGAGCATATAAGCCATTCGCCTTTACTCTCACGCCACAGATGCAAATCACACTACTTGCAATCAGTAATTAAATTGATACAAAGAACTATCTGCAATCTAGAAAACTATTAACAATTTGACGTCGAAACCATAGACTAAACAAATAATTGTGCCAAAAAGCAGCACTACGTAACAAACGCGTGTTTAAGTTTAGGAGGCATCGTACATAAGGAATCTGTATTTGTTAAGAAGACGCGATGAGAAAGACGTCGTCTATACATTTTAAATTATTCACAAATTTGCCATTTTCTTTGACACTTTACTCTGTCACAATCCTTCGAACCGCACTAGACGTGGTTGGACTTCGGGCTGATGTAAAAGGATTTACTGAAACAATCGCAGTGGTCATATTTTTAACTGTTTAAAGCTTTGGTGGATATCTAAAAATATTATGTATTGTAAATGCTCAAATTATTATTGTTCTGTATTGAAGTAATTAAACTCAACACTCGAATAGGTGTCATGATAATAGCAGTAACGCTTGTAAACCCCAATTACTAACCGAAGACAAAACGCCGTTTAACTTCCAATTAATTCCCATTACAGCACTACAAGCGCTCGGCGCCAAAATAATTACTCACATTCACACTAATCATTACACACACACACACACACACACACACACATTCCTCACACACACATTATGCACGCAACACCATTATGCTAACTCATAAATAATCCGCACACATACATTGCCACGCGAAATACTACCACTTCATCTTAGGAATAAGACACAAAATGTAATAAATTAGTCGTTTAACTGCCGCGGAACGCTTGTATGTAACCTCTTGTCGCCCAGTAGTGAGCCAAATTGGCTTATAAATCCGCAACATTAATAATACAGACACAATAAGCTCTAACTCAAAGTGTTAACGGCTAATTTTGATTGGCGTAACTGTATTTTCTTGCGTGGTGCACTTGGACCGTGGCTGTGAGTAGTATTTTAAGCTTTATGAGGTTGGTTATAAAGTCGGTATTCGCTAGTGAGCTTAGGATAGGTTCTCTAAGCAGAATGGATACAATTGAAGTGAAATGTCGGATTTACCACAATGGGAAGGGATGCGGTGATGTGTGAGCTATTGTTTCGGATCCTGTTAAGGGATAAGTGTGGCGGCTACACTAGATTACTTGCTAAGTATACTTTTTCTTAAGTGAGAAGAAATACTCCGATTGAAACACTTTTTATAGATATTTAGTATAGTCGACCAATCACAACCACATTTCTTTAGAAGCCTTAATACAAATGTAAAAATCTATGTTTTGCACACAGAAGAGTCTGTATATCGAAGATTATAATTTTTTTTGAGTGTTAACAGAGTCTTTATATGGAAACATGTAAGCTTTAAAAGCATTAGTCTAAAACGACTTACTGCCTACTTACAAAAGATACCGCGTAAGGTGACTAGCATTCAGACAGATATTTATTCCTGAGAAGTAATAGTCGATATTGGCGCAATGATAGTGTACCGAGCGAGCGAAGCGTCTCTTCTCAGTCCGTATGTTTTCTTGTTGGTATTCGCGTAGTGGCTGTAATTTTGGAGCAACATTGACGAAACTTGGTAAACGTGTTTCACTATTTAGTAGATTTTTTGTTAATGTAAATGGTGTTAGTTGTTTCGGTTAAACGCGGTTAAATCTGGAAAAATAAAGTTCTTAATAAAAAATTATATTATTTTCGGGCAAAACAAACTCATACATTCATAACATATTACTTAGCTAAATTAATACAAAATTTCAAATAAATAATATTATAAATGTGGAAAAATGCATATAGCTTAACTGAAATGAAGCTTATGCGTCTAAGTCACATAACAAATGATGTAAAGTTTATTTAGTTAACGCGGATAATACCGCGTGGCGCAGCTAGTGAAGATGTAAAAGTAGGAGTAGTTAATACGTAAGCTGTGAGTCTGTGACAGACAGATCCCGGGTAATCATGTCGAGTCAGTGAGCCGGGTAACGGAGACGTTTACATAAGGCGGGCGGAGTCGCGTGCACACCAGTAGTCAATATACACGAGAATATTACAAGTACTATAGCTAAATATTACAATATTATAATTGAATTAAAAAGTTTTGATAACGTATTTTGCGAAGATTTTTCCAATGTTCAAAATCTGATAGGTACCAAAATTGGCATAAAACATTGCACTGTTGTTCCTTAATACTTTTTTAAAAATGAGAATTTTTAATTTTTATATACCGATGTAATCTTTATGTGACATCCTAAAACAAGAAAAATAATCTACGTATTCTTAGACGTTCTAGAAAAGATTTTTCAATAGTTTTATCTGAATTTTAACTTATAACTCGATTCTAGAAAGAAAACATTTGGAAGTTCAGTTCAACTCATTTGTTTACATTGGAATACAAAACTAAAGTTATAAGACACTGGTAAAAAGTCAAAATCTAAATAACATAAGGTGTTTATGATTCTTACAAAAGGGCACATTATTGCATAACTAAAATTTTATTACGATTTCCAATTAAATAATCAAATCAAATATTACCAGCAAAGAAAACTAAAAATTAATAGGTTAGGTACACATTTCTACCTATTTCACTACTTCATATTTTGTCCACACGCCATGCTTCTGCATCATATACATGCATTTCGCGTCCTCTTGCTCGCACTTATTAAGTTATGAAAGGGAGGGAACGTCATCTTTTAAATGTTTTCTTTACTAACACAAGTTTTATATCAAGCCACTAAACTAACTATCCTCTTCGCACGAGTTAGGTCTCTGTGTTAATAATGCGGGTGCCGCCGAGGCGAGCGCATGATTTAGTGTTGCCACTTGCAGACAGCTGCACTCCCGACATTAACATCTCAGTGTTGCCATTGTATTAATTGTATCGCGTCTGCGATACTTGCCAGGATAACGACTGAGACATAGTTATTAATGGCTTGCCTGCTCTTACAAACTGCTACGAAAATTATCATGTCAACGAGCTATTTATCCTTACTTATATCGTAAAAGGGTCTGTCTGTTTGTATGACTATTTGTTCGATGACGTAACAAATAGACATACATAAAGGCAGACGTTTTTACGATATAAGTAAGGATAAATAGCTTGTTGACATCAGTTAAAGAAAAGATCGTATCGAACAAAAGTTTTACTCCAGAAAACATTGCAACCCGAAAATTAACATAAAAAGTCATTATTATATATTTAATAAAAATATTTTTATCAGTTAGAGTGAAAAGTAATTTTCAACTGCGAAGAGTTTTTGCGGTTTATCTCGTAAATACAGAAAATATTTAAAAGGTATTTGTAGCCATTTATGTTGTCTACAAAAAACAGCGGTTCTTCGCAAATAAGAAAATAAAATTTTGACAAAAAATATTGTCTCTCCATAAATAAAGCGTTAATTTCCCTGAATTATTCTGGTACTTATTTGAAATGTCAGTTACAGTTTCCATCTCCTTAGAATGTCACAAAAACGCTGAATTGTCGAAATCCCTGAGAAGATTGTGGTGACAATTAGAAAAAACCCTAAAGCTCGGTTCACATTGCCAGGAGAGAGAAGCAAATTTCCTATCTAAATTATGAAAACGAAATTAATGTTTGAATATTTGTTAGTCTAGGGCTTTCAAACATAATTATTCTTTTATTATAAGTTGCGCAGTCGTAATATTAGATGCTGCTTTGTAACCGAATTTAAAATAAATAATTTATTGTTATATGAATATGGAGCTTGCAGAATCGTTATTCATGTGTAAAAAGTAGTGAAGGTATTTAAAATTTATTAGATATCAAAAGCAAAATATTCAATGGAATATTTATTTAATGAAAATTATAAGTTTAGTTAATTAAACTAGAATTTTTTAGTATTAATGTTTGTGTGTGACTTGTAATCTCATGATGTTTTAGTTTAGTATAAAATTGTTCCAAAGTTTACTGATTGAAGAACTTACTAGTAACTAAATTCACATATGATTTTAACCATGTTTATGTACACTTGACTAATATTAATAATACATAAACAAAAAAAAAACAATTGGTTATATACAAAACATAGTGATGTGATGTGAAACGTGATTGTGTGATGTGATAGCTGTGATATAAAATTATAGCTTCGAGTCGGTGAGTGTGAAGCACACCTAACGTAAGAAGTGGCAGTGCTGCATTAATGGCGGGCGAGGGTTGGCAGATTGCGATCTGGCCAGCGCTCGGTAATTACTGACCCACTACTGAGAAACATGTAAACTAATTCACTGATTACGTCTTATATATCGATGGACTCTGCCTGGATGAGAAAGAATAAGCGTGAGTAGGCAGGAGACAGCACAGGATATAGAACAGCGGCGTCACTTGGTGTCGGAGGCCAGGATCCATTTCGGGGTTAGCGAGCCATCATAGTTAGTTAGTTATTGGTAGCGATTCAGCGGCACACACGACTAAACTAAATTTAAAGAAGCCCCGTCTCTTTTCATCTTAGGTGGCCAGAAAGAGACGGCACGTTCTGAACCACAGACAAAACAACTAAAATCACGTCAAATATGGAATGTGCAGGCAGTTATAGAGGTGATACAAATGGGTGCGGTCTAAAGTCGCCTATATTTTCTACCTTTGACGTGGTTTTAGTTGGTTTGACTATGGTGCACAACGTGCCGTCCCTTTCTGGCCACCTAAGATGAAAAGAGACGGGGCTTCTTGAAATTTAGTTTAGTCGTGTGTGCCGCTGAACCGCCACCATTGTCACGTTCCGGCTGAGCCGACCGTGGAAGCGTGAGCGCGGAACAACGATAGTGAGGCACGATCGGATAAGCGTTGACCTTGTGACAATTTTTTCTCTATTTTGTGAACCGAAACCGTATAAATGTACTTTAAGATATGCATTAAAGACAAGCATTTATTAAAGTGTACACAGCAGCATTTGGTGTAGAGTAAGGGATGAACGCCCCTTATTCATTAACCGCTTGCTACACGTACGTTCGAAGTATTGGTTTTGAGAGAAAAGTTTAAATAATAGAAGAATGATCTTTGT
The DNA here is from genome assembly GCA_035578125.1 of Mellilla xanthometata. Lineage (NCBI taxonomy): Eukaryota > Metazoa > Arthropoda > Insecta > Lepidoptera > Geometridae > Mellilla > Mellilla xanthometata. The sequence continues at coordinate 10,762,012 of JAPUBQ010000023.1, read as the reverse complement.
TTTTGCTATTTACTCGTACTTTATCCAGGGCATAATAGATATTTTAAAAGAAGCAAAAGTACCGCATTATACTCAATCGAGACTTCTACCATAGCTCAGAATATTACTGAACTTTATTTTATAACTATTTAATTCGAAGCCTTTATACAAATTGCTTTAACTTTTTTTTATAAAAAATGGAAGTCTGATAAGGCTAGGCTATAAATGTAATTATTTATGTTTGTTTATATCTCAGTCTCAAACAACTAAACGGTGAGCGACACAAACAATCATTATTCTTTTATGTATACACTCGCTCGAAAGCCATAGCCCTCTTTCGTAGTCGGGTAGAAATAATCTAAAAGCCTTCTACAAGTATCTAAAAAGCCAACTGTCTCCACTTCCCTCCAAGCAGAAGTTGGAACCGATTAGCGCGAGAGCCTTCAGTTTACGATTGTCACGGAACTTGGTGAAATAACTCTGAAAGAAATGAATTGAAGGAAACCAATAAAACCGAACAAGTTGCGATGTCAAATAATTGAAGTGCCCACTTTATACTTGAGACTTTTTCAGAGTTATTTGTTTCATTGTCACGGTCAAATGGCTGAGCTAATTATGATAAAATTAAGGTCATTTTTATCTCGAGTTATCGCGAATAACACCGCGGGACGAATCCAGTACTGCTTTAAGAATATAAATACACAATTATTATTTGACCACTCAGATGTTTATAAATAAACAATAATAATAGTTTAAAAAAAAAACAAAAAACACGCTTTTTATAGAAAACCGTAATTTTATCTAGTTAGTGTATTGTCATCGGTCCTAAATAAATCTACAAAGTTTGAACGAAATCTGGCCGTTTAAAGTGGGTCAAAATTGTGCCCAAAGAAGTCTGTTACAAACAAAAATACAGGTGAAGCTAATAGAAAGCGTGTAATAAACCAATTTTACCGAAAAAAAAATTTTTTTTTTTAAATTTCATTTTATAGGATACACCTACATCAATCATGACGTATTGAGTAGAAGTACCTGTACCTATACCATATTTCGTCTACATTGGTTACGAAATTACGACATCTACTCGAGAACAATCATACAGACAGGTAAAATCGTCATCAAAAATAAAATTTGCCGGTATTTCGGTCTTTCAAACCTCTTACGCAAAAACGACAAGCTGTTTTAAGGTTGACGTTTTATGTGAGTATGATTGACCAATTTATGAGTAATTTTTTTTTAAAGTTTGTTTGTAGGGTGTGTCTATAATCTATAATTGATAAGTAAAATACATACATATGGACACTAAGTAAATTCTAATTCGAAGATGTTGATACAAACTTTTTATTTTTTTATTTATGTTTGGTGTATGTTGGTATTACGCAAATCTAAACTACAAAGACTACACTACAAACAGTTATTCTATAAATTTAAAGTACCTTATACGAATTTGTAAATTCTTGAAGTAATTAACATTAACTTACTCTCATATGTATTTTAAATGTGGTTTTGCGGTTATGGTAAATAAAATAAGAATAAGAAGGAAAGAGAAATCACAGGCCATTGAAAAGGGCAGGAGCCCTATCGATTCCCTCCCTCCCTTATTTCTCCCAATTCAGCCCAGTAAGAGTTGAGCCTCCCTCAAAAAATGCGGGCACTTATCTTAGTCGGCAGCCTAATAACCGTTTTACTGCCGCACTTAAACAATCAATAAAAAAATCCCGCCCGCGCTCCGCAGCATCTTCAGATGACAAAGATTACCTACCTTAACTTTACTTACTTCTGGATTACGCTTAAAATATCTCTATGTTGAGACCTCAGAATACAGAAAGTACCAGAAGCCGCGTTCATCTGTATTTGCGAGCTACAAGCTGTGTCCAAAAATCAAAACAATGCCCCCCTGCCCGCGTCACTTCCCACCCGCGTAATGTTCTAGCTCAGGCATTATGTGCCCGTTTTTAGGGTAAAATTTGGGAGTCCAGGAGGTGAGATACTAATAGAATAAAAATTGTCCTAATCTTTATTATAATTATGTACCTACCTAATTGTCTCAAGAAATTGATAGATTTATTGAATTTAATAAAACGCTTTAGAAAAAAATAACGCTTTAGAAAAAAATACATTTAATTTCCTTTTTGCTTAGTAAGCTTTTTATAATATTGTCTCTTAGAATTTGAACTTAGTAACAAAAATTTAAATTTAGATAAATGATGAAATCTTATGTCTAGGTATTTTTCATAGATACTAACATACTATTTAATAGGACTATTTGGTTATGTACACACAGGCTGCTCTGATGTTTTATACTTTCTTTTTTCAAGTCGGTTATTTCATATTAAATTAATTATTAAAATTCTACAATGAATAAAAGCCCTCAAGAGGTAATAAAAAGAAGGGTAAATCAAAACTCTTATACTGGCAACACTAACAAGATGAATGCCTCATTATCTATGACAATTGAAAACACAGAAATTTATTCAAAGTTGATACCTAAATACGATACTTACACGCGAAATGTGATCCCATCCTGTTTCTTTTATAGACCCGCTGCATTTTATAGGTAGGAACGACATAAGACGGCATAATTTAATTAAATTGGTACAGCGTCGTACGTCCCGACGGTCACAGAGTGACTGATCGGTCGCGCGTCAAACTACTCCATTTTGGAGTAGTTTTAGTAGCCTCAGTTTTAGGCGCGCTCACGGTTTCTGGTTCTTTCTGTATTCTGAGGTTGAGACATGTCACACACTCTTTAGCAATTTAATAAACTTTTTAATTATGAATAATTTTAATTCACACATTTATTAAAATTTTTCATTCTATAATTTCCCGTAATTTCCCTCTTTTTAACGTCAATTTCCGAAGGTTTTGTTTGGTTTTCCTTACAATAACGCATGCTGTTGTAGCAATACATCCACTCCCAATAACGATAACAAAAATAAGTTGTAACATGTCGATATTAGTAAAAACTGCATAGCAGAGTTGATTTTTTTGTGACTTTACTGTCAAAGAACATAATAAACTCGGTTATCAATTATCTATGTGAATCAAAGAAATCTTTTCGTTGAAATTCGATTTTGTTAAAACACTCTAATTGACAAATGTAGGAAACACTAGCAGACTGTTGTTAGTAGCAATTGTTGATTATATTCTTTATACGTACCTAGTCATATTCATAATTGGTCACAAACTTCCAACTGTAAACATGAGTAAAAAGGCAAAGTCTCTGTCTTGAATAGTTAAAAAAAAAGTTTTACTAATACTTTCAAAGCTACTGGAAATAAGCTAAGTTGGTGGATGCACTAGCACTAGTCTCAACTAACAAAGTCTAAACAACAACAACTCAACAAAGTCTAACAAAGTCTCAACAATAACATTTTCTTTTTATTTTTTTTATTTCTATTAAACGACAGTTCTCTATAACATTAATAATTTTTTATTATTTTAATGTATGTCGTTACACGCCCTAGCCTAACTAAATGCATGCACAATTAATTAAACATGCGAGTTTAACTTGCCAAGCTACTAGAATATCCCAGTCCCACTGCCCGGAAGTGGTCAAGCGCGAGCCCAACATCCGCGTGGGTTCCGTACAAACAAAGCATTTCCCGAAGTGCCGTTAGCCGAAACCACTGCAAATTTATAGAGCACACAGTTTTTAATAAAACCTCCCTGCTCTGTAGAAAACAGCGCCTGAGATTGTTTAGTAGATTTTATATTTATACATCGCCCTTAATTTTACTAGTTATAACGTACTCAAACAAAACAGTTTACAAGTAAAGCACATGGGGCAAAATATATTAGTAAAATTTATTTACCTATTAATTTTTTTCAGGTCAGTATTACAAATACCTTTGAGATTAGCATGCATAAGAACCAATATAAAAAACACTACACAATTATTATATTTTACACACATATAATTATGTATGTCTATATCCTTAGATATACGTAATAGTGCATATTTAAACAACCTTCCTTTATTTTATTTTTATTCATTACAGCAAGGGATTTGCCCCGTAGGGCGCGTAAACACATGCGTTAGTGACACTCTGGCCTAAGGAGCATGCCTAGTCAGGAATAACTGACTCTCAAGGAGGCTGCCGGAACATACTGCTAGGTGCTTGGTGACAGAGTATTCAGCTTGAGGTGTTAACTCAAAAGCTGGCTTGTCGAGCAATCGTTTTATAGTTACAAGGAATTCATCGAAGTTAAATCAAATTAATAATTAATCGAATTTACATTAAATTATAAAAAAAATATTATATTCAATAATATGACGAATTTAAAATTAATTATTTTTATACATTAGTTATACATTACATTAGAATTGACAAAAAATTTATTGTATTATATATATATTTATATTGCAATAATGTATGGAATGACGTGTATATCTATGTATACCAATAAAGAAGTACTATGAGTATTATTATTATGAGGTGGTTTCGCTAGTCAGGTGATCACTATAAATTGCCCTTAAACTGTAACACAACCTCATGTACTGCTTCAATAAAGTAAATAGTGTGAAATGCAGTAGGATCCCAGCCTCTCCTAATGTTGACTTACTGCTCTACTGGATTGATGGTTTGTTTTCAAATTGGAAAAGTTTAGCGATAGAAATGAGAAAGTTCAATTTGAGATTTGTTTCCAATGAAAATATTCTTAATGTACCAGTTATATCAGAAAAAAGTGTTCATATACAACTAGTATATTGAGTATGTGTACGCTATAAAAATAACAATTTAAAATACAGCGAGGTAATGCCACCAGCATTTTAGGCACCTTAGATAGATAGATAGATAGAAAATTCTTTATTGGACACATTAATTATTACATACAAAAAAGAAAAAGAAAGAGCTCACAAATAAGTGTGCCACAATTGGCGGCCTTATCGCTTAAAGCGATCTCCGGATCTTACCCGCGGACACTGACTTAGATTTAATCTACTATTTGTAAGGTTTTTTTACTGTATAATAATAATAATATTTAATATACTAAATGCGATCAAACTTAGAATGAAGTTAATAAGAGAAGCAAGTCATTATGGTGCCTATTTTAATGAAGATTTATATATTTTTTATCTTCTATATTATTATCTATCTAGATTTGTTTTATTTACTTTATATTTATTATTTAGTCAATGTACAATACATATTATGTTAAGTTATAGCGAAAGTCACAGTAATAATACAATTATATATTTATTGCATTTTTAGAAATATATCAATATAAAAATATGAATAACATAATATATTCTGTGTGACCACAATTCGCACAGAAAAGCAGTAAAGACCCCCCGAGAGCAGTCTCCCGGAAACTTCACTAAAACTGTAAGTGTAACCACATTTGTTCCCACATTTTCATAATCAGACTATTTCCACCCTTATCAAGCGTATGCAACCCGACCCAAATTTACGTTCTCCCCGGGAGTGGGTTACCCCCTGCCGAAGAGCTTATAGTCGCTAGATAGAGAACTCAACTATTCTAATTCCGAAATACATACTAGGAAGTGGTAGTAATGTATTACTTACAGTAATGTGCCACAAGTAGTATTTGAATCTTTTCTGACTTTATTTTATAAATATTTAAGTTAATTTTGAATTAATGCATTACTGTTTAATGTTGTAGCAAAAACTGTTTTTTTTTTTTTTTTCACACACGGCTGTGCCAAATAAATCCATTCTGCATTTGTAATTATTAATAGGTTTCGTAAATCACAACGCGACATTAATTATTCTCGGACTATCAGAAATTGGAACTAAAAAAAATCCGAAATAGTGATGAAACATACAACAGTACCCAAAGTGGTCTTTAATTTTAGCATTTTTTAAGGTGATTTCTTGTGTTAAAAATCTAGATGCTTTTCAAAATTATTTCGTAATTTTTTTAGGTATGAAAATATTGTGAAATATTTTGTGCTTAGGTAGACATAAAGCTATTTTGTACTTGTTACAACAAAGACTGAATATGATATCTCTAGAAGTAACACCCTCGCCGGTCCCTGAGCGCAGCATCATCCCTTATTAAGGTTCTATCTATTATAAGTGCGGTAGTAAAGTTTGCAGAATATTTGCACATACTGCCCGCGCCGCAAACATTTGTAACATAATATTTTTACATACCTATGTAAAAACATACGTTTTGTTTACTCTTTACAGTGAGACATTTGATCGGCAGAGCTAGCTAGCGACACCTCGGCCCAAAGTGGAGCATACCTACAATACTATTACTGCTATTTAAGTAACTCAAATTTTGGTCAACGGTGCCTTACAAGATTATGTGCAGTGATTTTAGATGGATTGTGTGAGTGACGGTATGACCAGGAGGGGTGTGAATACAGAGATGTATGGGAGAAGCGTACATACTGTACCGACCCCACATGAAGTAGGATAAGGTGAAGCAGAAGAAGAGCTTCCTCCGCAAAAGAGGCCTACCACAACGATGTACAACAAGAATTTACAAGTACCTGCTTACTCTAAATTATTTACAAGTTCTATATTTTTTAATTTCTTAATTTTACGAAAGATATAGATCATGTATTGTCTCACTGTACATATATCCCTTCTATATAGACACCTTGCTTCTAACATATAGTAAAACAAACCGCAAGTAGGTACACAAACAAACAAACTCCCTCATTATCCCTAATTATGTACATGAAAGGGCAGCGCTGACGCCAATACTCACCAAACACACACAAATCACACACAAACACAAGTAGACAAACACAACAAACGATGACTCGAACAAACATTTAAGGCAGAAAACAAATACCAGCCCATGTAAGAAGATTTAAAAGGGAATGACTGTAGTACACTCGTTTCATACAAAAACGTATTTTCTTTAGTAAATATTGTGTAGTATTTCAATAGAAACAACATAACGATACAGTTGTTACAAATAATTATTCAGTTGGAGATTAAAATCATTTATTAGAATAAAAAAAAACGTAATACATTTTTCAATCTTCTTTTTCTTCAAATGATCTATTTATTGGCTGACTCCTTGTACAAGGACCTACAATTTAAGGTGTTATTTGACCCAGATGAAAATGTCAATTATTAACGACAGTCTTGTCACCCATGCAAACACCGTCCGCATCGACCGTTGCTTAGCTTCGATGATCGCGTCAGATCACCTTAGCTAGCCGAGGTACAGGCGCTACGCAGTTGGTCAATTATAAAACATTTGACACAATTGTTTGATTTTTTTCGGGACTTTTTGTATAGATATTTATAACAAATAATTATAATTCATTTAACAATCACTGGTTATTGCATTTATTTGTTTGAGAGATTATAAATTATAAATTAACGGGTGTCACTTATTTGTATGATAAAATACTAAAAAAGTTAAGTACTACAGTTGAGCCTTCAACATTTATGTAATCTTATTAAAAAGGCGTTAGGGACATTTGCGATCCGATTCCTGATATTTGTTTATGAGGGACGGGAGAGGTTCGTTGAATACACAATAATTACATTCCTGCCGGGACGCCGGGATACAGGACCGACCGCCTAACTTACAGCCTACAGATATAACAATAACAATTGCTTTCGTTTGAGATTTAATCTGTCTTTTGGTAGCTTATTGAATGAAATCTTGCTAACCTGTGATCAGTGCACTAGTGAACTTTACATTGACATTGAACAGTGGATATTATGTGAACTGTTAAAAAATAAATTTCAACTCAGTGTGTTATAAGGCACATCAGCATAATGCTCGCCTATAAATCAAATAAATAAGTACTGACGAGCACATATTGATGATAGTTGTGAATAATTATGTAAATATAATGTAATAATGGTGTATCAATATGACAATAAAGAAATTCTATTCTATTCTATTAGTTATAGGGATTAATAGGTACTTACTTCGTAAGTTTATTTTTGGAGTAGCGAATTACGATTCTCCAAACAAAACTACATTTATTGTATGATACCTTAAATATTTATTTTATATAGTTTTTAGTAATTTTAGCGGCAACAGAAAAATATTATTTATAATACTATAAGCATTTCAACTATCTATTTACAGCCTGGTGACAAACAGACAACGGTTTCTTACAAAGGAACGGTTTTTTCCGTTGGTACCCATTGAGTGCGGAACCTTCAGACTGCAGATTAATTTAAATTGTCTTATTATGATAAAAGCAAAATCTTGAACAAACAGTTTTTCCTTATAAATATAAAAGATAAAAATATTGTAAAAAATTAACACCAATCTAAGAATATTTATACTTATTTTGGATTTATCAACTTTTTTTTTTGTACCAGTTTTATAAAAAAAAAGTTGAAGTAAGTAGTAAGTACTTATTAATCCGACTTTTTATTTCTAATTAAAAAGTCGGATTGGTACCAGTATAAGCATAAATATAATACATAATTCTTACAGTGGTTCTTTAGACAGTTTTTAAGCTACTTTTCCATTTAATTTAATTTTTCCATAATAAAACGTTAAAATTGCATATTTAAGATTTGCCCATATCAACGTCCTCAATTCGTCAATAAATATTGTATGTTGTATGGTACATTAATTGCAATAAATCTTCATTACAATAAATATTTTTCTAAAAGTAATGTATTAATTAATGTCGTTGAAGGATACTCCTGAATGTTAACTATCGTAACTAGTAATGATGACACACCGGAAAAGGAAACACTCTAATTAATACACATAAATAAGGTAATAGACAAAGCGGATGTTTTTCACATATTTGTTCGCGCGTGCAAAACATGTGCTAACTTATTATTTTATTCATAATAAGATAGATAGAAGATATTAGGATATATTAAGACATTATATTTGGGTTCAGTAGGTCAATGGAAACATCTCAAAATCTGCCATTTTGAATACTCCTTACGCACTGGACTCTTCAATATTTTAGACCATTTTTAGGATTTTAGGATTTTTCCAATCTGTCACCTTTAAATAAATGAATGAATATTAGGGCACATTTCACACACGGCTGGTTAGCCTCATACTGAACCATTTCTAGTTTGCATTATGGCTACTAACACAAATGATATTACATATACAAACATAAATACATATTTTATATAGATACGAGTACATATTTAACACCAGACCCACAGCCAACAAATTTAGTTAAGCATAAAAATGTTGGCCATGCCGGGGATCGAATCCGGAACCTTCTGATTGGTAGTCTGGCATGGTAACCTTTACGCCAAAGAGGTCGTCAAAACCTTGGGTGACAAAACGAACAAGAAAGTTAGTTATGTCCCTCTGATGGAGTAGAATATATGTACGTGCTCTTCAAAGTCCTCTATAAAATATTCCATTGTAATAATGTTTGTGAGTGGAACAGTCGTCACGTTTTTAATTTCCGTGCAATCTCCTTTAAACTCGCCTCCACGGGGTCCGGGAACTTCGGCAGGACAGCTTTACACGCCAGTGAAAGGAGAGTTTCAAAATAAATATTATTTGTAATTTTTTTATTACGCTATTTCGCTAATGATAAATTATGTGTTTTCTTGTTTCCTTGACATTATCCCTATTTGTAAAGAAACCCATTAGCTTTTTAGTATTTTTAATGACTTTAGCTCGAATGTTTTTGAAATCGGTTTCTAGTTTATAGCTTAACTGTTGATTAACTTAATGTGCATGGTTAAACTTTTCGTAAGTCAGTAGCGATTTGAATTAACTTATAAAATTAATTAATCTTAATTAACAAGAACTCATATAAATACTAATATAATAATAGAATAACTCATAATAATAAAATCATTGAATGTAAAATTAAAACTAATCTAAAATTAATTAAAGTAAAACTATATGTAATCAAAAAAATAATATAATTCTTTATGTTTTTATTTTTTAATGACATTTGAAACAATATTTGATAAATGAGACTTAATTTATCCGGTGTCAATTTTGACATCCGACATGTCAAAAGTAAAAATTCGTGTTGGGTGCGTATAATAGAGTTTCGGAGGTGAGGATTCCGATTCCGGTGTCAATTTTGACATTTTATTTAATTAATATCCATCTAATATGTAAAATTTTCATATATATTTTTTTAAACCTATTACAAATAGTAAATTATTTTACCCTTCAAAGCTGGCGATAATCAGGTCACGTAGAAAAAGTATTTGCTTATACGCATTATTAGTCAAATAAATTATAAAATAGAAAATAATCTTCTAGATTAAAAAAGGTATTGTATACATCGCACCAAATTCTAAAATTAACTGTATTTAGGTCCGTTGTTTTATTTTAATCATACAAAAAATATGAAAATAAATAATTGATGCTCACATAATTTATGTCTAAACATAAAATTGTATTTTTTTTAATCGTAACAATAACAAAACCTTAATTAATTTTGAACAAACATATATTGTTAAAAACCCTCTCTACAATATTCCAACTAATTGTTTGCCCCTAGTTTAGCAGACTGACATCAGCTGAACAATATTTGCAGAAGCCCAAAAATAATTGGATCTACTTTAACATACCTTGGGGGGATACCAAGGGTTTTTTACATATCCACTACTGCGGCGTTATATGTATTAATTGCTGCCGTATATTTAAACTAACTAACTAAATTAACTAACTGGGTTGGCGCGTCGACCCGAATCGGATCTCGGCCTCCGATACTAAGAGACGCCACTGTTCTCGGTCCTGTGCCTTCTCCTGCCACTGCGTGACCTGAAGATTGCGCAGCTCCTCCTCCACTTGGATTATCCAGCGATACCTGGGACGTCCAACCGGTCGACGACCGCTCGCTCGTCCCAGGTAAGCTCTTTTCACTGCACGATCCGATTCCATTCTCTCCACATGGCCGAGCCAGCGGAGTCTGTGGGATTTTGTTTCGCCTATAATGTTAGGCTCGGCCACCATATTTAAACTAGTCAGTATTTTATCTATCATTTAAAAATATTTTTTTTAAATAATGACATAAGAGTATTAATCTATACTGCAATGCTGGCATAGTTACCGCGTTGAATTGCTATAAAATATTTACGTGACTTTAAACAAAAGTGTTTAGTAGTTATAGAATTTATTTCATTTTGTTATACCAATCTGAATAAAGAATATATAAAATGTCTTGTACAATTATGTGATACTAACCGAGTCACTCAATTTCAATTTTCCAATTCACTGGCGTCGGCTGAGTCTGGGCCCCGAGGTGTTATCATAACATAATATTTATACAATCTTTTTTTATTCCAGTCTATTTTATTTTATCCTTTACCAATCCTATCAAATCAAAATCAAATAATTAATTAACCTTATGACTACTTTTGTCATACACGGCACGTCACTTACAAAACATTTTATTAAAATTATATAATTTATAAGAACTAAACCACAATAATTAAGATTAATAATAAAACTACATAATAAAAATAAAATTAAATTTAATCTGAAAATCTATTTTGTGTCACTAGATGTAATGTATGTAAAATGTAACCACTAATATAATATATGCGAACGTTTGTGTCTGTATGTTTGTTACTTCTTCACGCTTAAACGGCTGAACCGATTTTGATGAAATTTGGTGTGAAGATAGGTTAAACTTTGGAATAACACAAAGGCTAATTTTAATCCCAGATTAACACGAGCAACGGCGGAACGCAGCTAGTAATGAGTAAGAACATTATTTTTTTCTTCGTGACCTCGTTCTTCTCGCCTGGTTCCAGGAGTAGTCCCCCGGAGCCGTAGCGCGCACAAAGGGTCCCCCTATCGGCTATTACGTGAATATTATTTTAGGTCCGTTACAACGGCGTTATAACGGCCGTAATAGCGACACAAACGGACAGGCGTCGGATAATTAGTTTCGTTTTGACCTTAGTTAATAGCGAGCTCAGAGAACACACAGTATGGGCAGTATTGTACGAGAACAAATATACAAGATAACCGACTTTACGACTAATTATCTTACTCATATAATAAATGCCAAAATTTGTGTGTAAGTGTGTATGTTTGTTACTTCTTCACATTCAAACGGCTGTACCGATTTTGATAAATTTGGTATGAAGATAGATTAGACCTTTGATTAACACATAGGTTACTTTCTTATCCCGAAAACAATAGTGGTTCCCGTGATACGCAAATAACTTCAAAATCTCTGTTACTCCTTTACACTCCAACGGCTGGACTGATTTTGATGAGGTATAGTATGAGATTAGGTTAGACTTTGGGTTGACACATAGACTTTTTTATCCCGATCAAATTTGATGTCCCGATAATAATAATCCTATTTGTTATGGCAGATCGGGATCAAATAATAATTACAAGCGCTTCCATTTTAGAAGTGTATGTTATAAAGCATAATAAAAATAAAACATCATGTAATTGTACTACAGATATTTTAAACTTTGAAATCAGAAAACGAAAAAAGTGACATGTAAATTGGTCTTACGAAAATAAATTATGATCTAGTAATTTAAGTTAATATATAGTTAACTATAGTCAATAGGGCTAGATAGCGACAAATGGAAAGAGGGTAGGGAGGCCTTTGCCCAACAGTGGGATCAAACAGGCTTTTAATAATAATAATAAATATAGTTAATGAGTAACGAAGGTTGAATCAAACTACAAGTTAGTATATTATATTGAAGTCGGTTACTGCTAGTGTTGTACTGTGCCACGCAGATAAAGGGTCTCAGAACAATACAATTTTACAGCGAAGTAATTACCCGCGGCATTTCTATTACAGCTTCTTACAATAATAATATGACAGGGACTTGACAAGAATTCACAAATAGAGACATTTTCTTGCAAAAAATATACAGTAGTCGTGCAGTAGACTTGGTGGTAGGGTACTTTCTATTGCTCGCCTGGCTAGCGACCACACTCAAATTGTACAGCTCTCAGCAACAGAACCTAATCCCACAAAGTCTCATGGTTTAACCATAATGGCGAATGCTCCTCTAAGATAAACAAGATAACCGTTTATTGATAATTGTACAATTATACGTCAAAAATTAAAAATGACAATATGAATATAAAAAAAAATATGTCAATATGATATACAAATAAATTGTAATATATGTCACATAACATTTTTTCTGATATAAAAAAATTCGTCCATGGAATAAAAAGTTTCCTGAACGAGCCAGTTCTTGAGCTTCTTCTTGAAAATGCTATCGTTACATGCATTTGTAATATCTTTAGGTAAACAGTTATATACCTAATGTTGTGTATTTTCTAAATTAAGCTATAAGTTCTTAATGAGTCTACTTTGGACTCAAGAACTTTATATTTTTGTTTATGATTGCTACGTACTAGGAGCCATGTACACTAGTATGTAACTGTTTTGTAAAATTATGCTAATAAAGATATTAAAAAAAAAAATGGTTGCCTGTAAAGTCGGTTTTACGGGCGAAGATTTCACGTGACAACGTCTGCCGCGTGCTGCGCGCGCGGCAGACCGATCATAGTTGAGTGGGAGAGAGACGCAAGGCATTCGGCGGGCCTCTCTCTCGTTCGGTGACTCATCGTTACGTTACCGGGCGTTACACTTTTTCATAAGTGACTCCCAGCCGCAACCTAATTTAAGACGTAGTCACGTCAAAATTGAAAATTGACCCTCAAAGTACATTTGTCACCAAGCACCTAACGGTATGGTCCAGCGGCTCCTTGAGAGCCAGTATTTCTAGACTAGGTATGCTCCACCTGGGGCCAGAGTGACGTGAAGTAACACGCCCCGCTGGTCAAATGCCTTACTTTAGTATGTAAAAAAAACTAATGGTGAAATTTCAATAAATTCGTTATAACGACATACGAATATTTATACATTTTTGCTATAAAAATGTAAAATAAAATTAAAGGTTTATCTGATGGAAAGTGTACTATTGTACCTACTTTATTTTCCAGTAACATTGTGTAAGCTCATGGTAAAAAATGATTATCTAAATTTGAAAATTGACATTTGATTCATATCATATACTTTTGTATTGATATTATATTAGTTACTAGAAATAGTAGTGAAAATTGACATTTTGATTAATATCATATACTATTGTAATGATATTATAGTACTAGAATATAATTGAAAATTGACATGGATACATATCATATACTTTTGTAATGATATCATATTATTTGACTTGTAACTTTGGTGTTATCAATAAATGATTTGTATTTGAAAAGCATTTTTTGGCAAATACCACCCTCAAATTAAATATTCGCTCGCCAAGCACTTAACAGTGTGTTCCGGTGTTCATAACGCCCGTAGCTCAGCTAACTAAAGTGTTCTGACTCGATCATCGAGGTTAAGCTTTTCATCTTTTCGTTTCCGTGGATGCGTACAGAATTTGAATAGAAGACCATGCACACATGCTGTCATATAAAAAAAAATAGATTTTTTCTGAGTGCTACCGTGGGTCAGATGAAACGTCAAATTGTAGGTCCCGCGGTTATTTTTAGTACAAGGTTGTTGTTAAGCTATGCCACCAGAACTTGGTTAATTAGCTCATACGAAGAAAATAATAAAAAATGCTCATTGAAAGCTTTTGGTTTACTGTAGTCTGTAATTAATTATCAGAAAATAATATGAAATAGGTATACCAGTTCTAACGACAATATTTTATTCACACAGGGCTGGTTAGCCCCATACTAAACCATTTCTAATTTGTATTATGGTCGCTAATATAACTTATATACTACTCGTACATACATACTGGTAGCTATAAGATAGGTATAGTAGTAGTATATATAGTAGTAGTAATATAAACGATGTTCGCCGTGCTGGAAATCGAACCCGAGACCCTCTGGCTGGCAGTCCGGCATGGTAACCATTACACCTACAAAGCCGTCTAAATCAAAACGAATCCCTTATAATAATATCATTGAAGCAAGAATAGACGGACAGAACAAAACTCCAAACAGATAGAGAACAAATAAGGCGAACTGAAACATGTTCCAACAAAACCTAGGAAATAAATTCTACTCATTATTACACCCTGAAAACTTGTGATGAGGATAGTTCGCGCCAAGCCGAAATAGTCTCTATTGCCGCAGGGATAAGGTCGGGGAGGAGAGGCGAGGTGCAAATCTCTAGTTTTATTTTCCCTCGTACGCCGTTTGCTCGTGAAATAATGGCAGCGATTACAACAATGGTGGATCAACTTATAGAAAACAAACAGTAAGGGAATATAAATGTCTTCTACTTCGTACGAGTTAAGAAGCCAAGCTCTGGTGTTGAATTTTCAAGCGACCTGCAGGCATCTGACTTTGCTTAACAACTGCTTGTACTAAGATTAACCTGCTTGAACTAAGGACCTACAATTTAACGTATCAATCGACACATCGCCCAGTTGAAAATACTACTTTTTCAATGAAAAGTGGTATTCAAATTCAAATTCAAATCGTTTATTGCTTCATTTATGCTATACAATATAAAATTATTATAGAACACAAAATGTACCCTAATCAGGGCGTTGCAATTCTGGGTTGAAGCGAGCCGATTTATTTTTTTCTTCCAATATATGGTGTACATACGTGTCATTAAAACTTTTATCATTTAAGAATTCGTCAACTGTATAATAACACTTGTATAATAATATTTCTTTCAGGGTTTTTACAAATGTGTTATGGTCATTAATGTTTTTTAATGTGGCCGGTAGGTTATTATAAATTTTTATTGCCATAGCATTTGGCCCGGAGCTTTGCATATTTAGTCTAGATTTTTGGATGATTAATTTGTTAGCATATTTAGGTCTAAGTTGATATTTACGGTTTTTATCTTGATCCGCCCTTTTAAAAAACTCTGGATATTTATTTATAAATTTACACTGTTCTAATATGTATATGCTTGTTACAGTTAGAATTTTATATTTTCTGAAATATGGCTTGTGGAAGTTTTGTATTGATATATCAGGGAGACTTACGCGAGCTAGGATACGGATTATTTTCTTTTGCTTAACAAAAACGGATTGTACGTCTGAGCTATTTCCCCAAAGGATAATACCATATCGGATCCAGGAATATGCATATGCGTAGTAAGCTGTAAGTGATGCAGTTTCGTCGGTAGCTCGTCGTAATTCAGATAATGCATATGTGAAACTAGCCAATTTGGAGTTAATTTTTTTAATATGATATTTCCAATTTAAATGCTTATCGATGTCTAGCCCTAGGAGGGTTGCCGCGTCTACGCAATGTAATTTATTATTATTATAATTAAAATGTATGTCAAGGTGGTTCTTTTGGTGGGGTCTGAATTGCATAATTTTAGTTTTGTTTAAATTAATGTCAAGGTTATGATCGGCTAGCCAATTTACTATTTTATTAAATATGTCATTCAGAGTTGTTGTTAAGTTAAGATTATTTATACAAGATGTCAAGATAGAGATGTCATCAGCGAATAATACACAAAATTCATTTATTGATTTAGGTAGGTCGTTAATATAGATCAAAAATAGGATACACCCGAGAACACTTCCTTGGGGTATGGAGTGGTCAATTAATTTGGGAGCAGAGCGTACCATTCTTATCATTCCTGCCTCGCGGTCAAAATGTTCTATTACTACGTGTTGTCGTCGACTAGGTATGAGGTAAACCAGTCGTGTGTTATACCACGTATGCCGATGTCATAAAGTTTATCAAGTAATATTTTAAATTGAATTTTATCGTAAGCTTTGCTCATGTCAAGAAGTAAACCTATAGCATATTTTTTATTGTCAATTGTGTCAAGTATCTTTTGTACGTATTTATAAACCGCCAGAGTTGTGGATCAGTTTTTCCGAAAACCTTCTTGTGCATGATAAACCATCTTGAGCAAAGATGTTATATTTCTCACAAAATGAATTTAGTCGTGTTTGCATAACTTTTTCGAATATTTTAGAGGACGTAGGTAAAAGTGCAATGGGTCTGTAATTGGTAGGATCTGTTTTTTCGGCTTTTTTGTGTACTGGTTTAATTAATGCTACTTTTAACAGATCCGGAAACGTTCCTTCGATGAACGACTGATTAATCAATATATAATAAGGCAGTGTTAATTCTTTAGCACAATGTTTTATTAAGATAGGCGGAAGTTCGTCAGCTCCGTAGCTGTATTTACTTTTTAGCTGGCGAATCTTATATATAAAATATATCTATATCTTTCCGTGTCACAGTGTTTGTTACCGTACCCCTCCGAAACGGCTTGACCGTTTTTTTCCAAATTTTATATGCGTATTCAGTAGGTCTGAGAATCGGCTACTGTATATTAAGAAATACTTATTAAGGCAAAACAACGTTTGCCGGGTCAGCTAGTAACATTATAAACGTCGCGCGGCTCGGCCGGCCGCAGGTACATGGTAGTGTGCGTGCGCGTGAGTGCAGGCCGCCCGCGCGCGCCCGCGCCCCCCGCACCCACTGACGCGAAGTACTCGTTTAACGTATCTGCGACTTGCGATGGCTCAGAGATAACGGAGTTATTTAACTTTAATATCATATTAGTTTTAGGTTTAATTACTTTTTTATTAGACCGTTCTTTAATAATTTTCCACATACACTTTGACTTATTTTCGGATTTTTTCATATCTCTTATGTATTGACTCCTTTTGGATTTATTTATAGTCTTTTTAAGTAATTTTACATATGTTTTATAGTAGTTAGTTAAAATTGGATGTTGAAAATACGTCACAAAGGATTTTAAGGTTCGCTTGTTTTTACAAGATATTTTGATACCGGGTGTAAGCCAGGTATGTTTTTTATTAGTCCTTAATTTTATAATTTGTTTAGGTATGGTTTTATTTAAAATATCTGTTAGAGTATCTGTGAATATTTCAAAGTTTTTATTTACATTATTTGTATCCGTATTGAGCAATGTATTCCAGTCTATATTTTTTAATTTATGTTTGAATGTTTCAATGTTTTGCAAATTAAATAGTCGTTTTTCAATTTTCCAGTGCAACTGAGGTTTTTGTCTCAAAGCATTTATTATTTGAATATACACTGCAAAGTGATCTGAAAAATCATAGTCACGGACTGATACACTTAGTCTTTTTTTATTGAAGTTTGCAAATACTAAATCTATGCAAGAAGCCCTTGTACTGCATATTCGGGTCGGATCGTTTACTAGTTGATGGAAGTTATTTTCAAGTAACAGCTCTTTAAAAGCTGTGGATTCACTGCTTTTTTGTAACATGTCTATATTGAAATCGCCGTTTATTATTATATCAATGTTATTATTATATGATCACCTATCTAAAGACTGAGCGCATCCAACAGATCACTTTAGTTAACCGAACTAAAGCACTAGTAATTTTAACTGTATCTAATTCAGGCTTCAAATTTTCTACGCAAGTACGCCTTATTTGTTTTTATCCAAATACTATGATATAGGAGATAGAAATGACGTATTTATTTATCGAGGATCTAAGCTACCTCAACGCTAAATTTGTTAGAAATAGCACTAGTTATTATTCTGTGGAAAAAGTATCAGCTGCTTTAAGTATAGCAGAATAACAAATTAAAATATAACAATACTGATATTGTAAGATGTTGGAGATAAAAGATTATTTCTAATTCCAAAAATTTTCTTTTCTGAATATTGGCTGATGGCTGGAAATTAGTTGCTGGTAATCATTGCAAATCAACGATTATTTAGAAAAATGCCGTTTTAGATCCAAATTCAATGAATGTTTATTCGTTGAAACTATGTACTTGCTAATGGCTGAAGATTTTTTATCGTGAAAGGATAAATCGATATTAAAGAAAAAAATGTTTATTATGCACAAAAAAAAAACATAATATAGACAATCAAATTATCTTTGTGCATGAAAGGCGCAAGTTCAGCATAATGCTGAGAATACCTCGTAGGTACTCCAGCGCTGGTTTTCTACCTGCGGCTTTGCTTACTATCTAGACACAGTATATGGCCAGTGAGACGCAACAAAAGCACTTTTTACACGCTTTATATTAGCTTCCATCACCTGTATGTTTGTTTGTTTGTTGCCGACTTTGACCCATTTTAAACGGCCAGATTTCGTTGAAACTTTGTAGATTTATTGAGGACCGATGACAATACACTAATATGATATTTATTTATTTTTTTGTATTTTTGTTTGTATGTTTGTTTGTAACCGACTTATTTGGGTGCGATTTTGACCCACTTAAAACGGCCAGATAAGCGTGTTTTTTTAACTACTATTATTTTTAACACAAATTTGAATTGTGTAAACTGTCCATACTGTGTGTAGTGTAGCGGCATTCACAACGATGTACCGTTAATATGACGCGTGTCGAGTACTCCCAGACTTCAGATAATGTCTCGTACCTACAGGGCTCTAGGTAAAGGGGGAGGGGGGGAGGGATTTGGGATCTCCAGGTAACGTTTATCAGACTCAATACCATGCAAGGATAAAACAGTAAATAAGTCGCAAAAGAACTAAAAAATTTTTTCTCGCTTTTTTTATTTTTTTTTTATCTAGTTACATAATTATGTATAAATACTAGCTGAGCCGGCAAACGTTGTTTTGCCTTAAAAAAAAATAAATAAAATAATCGAAATATACAGTAGCCGATTCTCAGACCTACTGAATACGCATATAAAATTTGGAAAAAATCGGTCAAGCCGTTTCGGAGGAGTACGGTAACAAACACTGTGACACGGAAATTTTATATATAAGAAGATATAAAATAAATATTTTATATACAAGTAGATAAAATAAACGATTAAAAAAGCATGAGTCAGTATTTTTTATTCCGCCTATTAGAAGAAGAATAGTTTTCGTATACAAGTGCAAATTCAATGGTGCGATAATTTCGCGATAATAATTAATAATTTAAATCAGGCGATTACCGCTCCGGATCGTACCTAGCGCAAAGGCTATCTATAGCCATACAACGCGGCAATGCCACCAGCGTTATGGGTACCTTTCCGTCAGGTTCTATCCGGAGTGGCCTATTAAATTAATTTTACGAGTGTTTTTTTTTAATTTTTATCATTTAAATTGTATATGAATAGGATTATTAAAAATTAAAATTTCAGTCTAAAATTTGGTCATTGCCATTCAACGTGGCAACGCTGCCAGCATTCTGAGCACTTATCCTTTCAGAAACGACTTACAATTTTATATTCCTTTGTACCAAAGTTTAGTTTGATAATTATTAATTACATTTGTACTGAAACTTTGTCATGTAAGTAAATGATGTACCTAAAGTTTTAAACGTAAACTTCTTAAACATATTTTTTTTTACCGAGAAAACTTATACGAATATGATATAGAGTTTTTTGACCCTAGACGATGAGACGGGTGTCTTTCTGTGGCATCATAGCTTCTCAAATCCGATTTATTTTGATTTTGTTTTTATGATGTAAATCCGTTTAAGATGGCTGCTACCACAAGGCAATAAGGCGGAGGTTTATAGAATGTTCAATTTACTTGTTTAGTGACTGTCAAAGGTTAATTAGTAAAGGTGTAGATGTTGCTTGAAGTATCAACAATGCGCTTAAAAAGCATGTTTGTTCTCCCTTTGTTAGGAGTTTAAAAAAACTTCCCTAACGATTGCGATGAATATTTCATGTCCCGGGTTCGCTCGCCTTATGAACGTTCTCGAAACTTCCAGGTTTTTCTGGAATTTCCCCCAAATTTCTGAATAATTCATGCCTCGCTATATTAAGGTTGACTTGCGTGACTCAACTCTCGCGCTCCGGTATTTACAATGCTGACATGTTTTTTTTTTAGTTTTTATAAAGTTAGGCTGAGTTCATACAACCTAATATAATCTTAATTTTTTTATTTTGTTACACAATATTATCGACATTGCCTGAATTAAGCTGAAAAGAGGAATTTTCTCAATATCCGAGTTGATCCTAAACTTAAAGTTGTTTTTTGCCGTATTTGGTTCAGTACAGATGTTTTTGTTATAACACTGTATAGTGATCATCATTATTATTATTAGTAAATTAGTTTGATACCTGAACTGTAAAATTTTTGTACAAATAGAACTTGAAATAGTTGTTTTCAGTAGAAAGTAGTTTTCAGTAGTAAATTAAATTAATTTGAAAACAACAACTGTTAAATTTTTACAGAACTTAAAATTATTATTAATTTATTATTATTAGTTTATTAGGATAACTATTAATAATAATAATAATCTATATGCAGAGTTATAACAAAAGCATCTGTACCAAATCAAATATAGTACGGAAATAAGAAAGCTGTTTTGATGTACTTACAAGATAGCGTTCCTATATCCGTTGCTCAAACTTTTTGTTCAAGCTAGTTTTTTTCCAATAGGATTTTGAATTAATTTTTTTTCTACGTATGACGTATTTATTACATACGTTTTCAAGTTTCGTGTTACGTCATGTGTATCCATACCTTAACTGACATATCCCGTAGGTTGTGTGAGCCCCTAGCGATGTTCCGTAATCCGCGAGATTGTATGAACCAACTAATGGCGTTTAAAGATAAGGAAACATGTTCCGTTCAAACACAAAGGACGTAAAAAGTAACGCAAAATATGCCGAAGATAATGTCGTCAGATAAGATATTCATTTCTCATAAAATTTGCGTAAGCTGATCACTGTTAAGTCTAAACGAATCCAGGGTTTTTATATATTTTTCAGGCTTTTTTTTCGCTGATTACTTATACAAGAGTTACGACCTTTCTACTTCTTCGTATGATCTAAGTGGCCAACCTCTGCTTTCAAGCCGCCCGAAGACCTCACGCCTTAACCACTGCTTGTACTAAGACTAACAGCCGAGACTTTCAATTTAACCTGTCATCCGACCCACGGTAGCACTCAGATGAAAATGCCACTGGAGAAACGACAGTCTTGTGCATGATCACCCATTCAAACACCGTCCGCATCGACCGTTGCTTAACCTCGATGATCGCGTCAGATCACCTTAGCTAGCCGAGCTACAGGCGCTTTAACACTTCTACAACTATAACCTTCTATTTTAATACCCCTACATTAA
Organism: Mellilla xanthometata; assembly: GCA_035578125.1. Taxonomy (NCBI): domain Eukaryota; kingdom Metazoa; phylum Arthropoda; class Insecta; order Lepidoptera; family Geometridae; genus Mellilla; species Mellilla xanthometata. The sequence goes on along the minus strand of JAPUBQ010000023.1, from coordinate 10,740,149 downwards.
AATCCATCCAGACTTTTTTGCTGTAGACCGGCACAATATCTTAATCAATACGCTCTAAAACATAGACCTTTTTTAAAAGTCGGGTAAAAAGAAGAATGTTAGCTCTTTAACTATGGAAAACGGAAACTTCATTAATATTATCTTGATAAAAATAAAGATGAAAAATCTGTCACCAAGCGCCTGACGGTGTGTTTTGGCAGCCTCCTTGAGAGCCAGGAATACCAGACTAGGCATGCACCACTGGCCAAAGCCAGTTTCACTGAATGTGGTTTAGCGTCGAAGTGCAAAAAAAAAGCTATTATGCGATTTTTACAAAATTTGGTGTTCTATTTGCCTTACTGTACGTTTATACTCTTTCAAGTACATTTTATGGTAGTAAAGTTCCCTTCGAGCAATAAAAAGACGAACTAACTTCTATTACTGCATAAAATGTAGTAGGCACCTACCAAAACTAGGTCAGGCTAACTGCGGAATCGCCCAGTCCTTCAAAAGTGAGAAGATACAAGATATTCCGAGCACGCGGCGCTAACTCGTCAAAATAAAACAGAGTAAACTTAGTATTTCTATGTAAACTACAAGATCATGTTCAGTAACTCAAGTTACGTACTTTTTAATAAGTAAGTAAGTTTTAATATAGCTCGGCTAGCTAAGGTGATCTGGCGCGATCATCGAAGCTAAGCAGCGGTGGATGCAGACGATGTTTGGATGGGTGACTATGCACGAGACTGTCGTTTTAAAAATTACATTTTCAACTAGGCGATACCGTGGGTCGGATGACATGTTGTACACTTACGCATTCGCATGCGGCAGCGAGTCTTTGCGAAATAATTGCGGTAGCGAAACATCTGCGGAACGTTAGTACACTGCAGTTCTTTCGCAAGGAAATGTCATTGTCATATCATATTTCGACTTCCATTTTGCGAAATTCTGTCCTTTCCGACAGAACGCGTGGTGACGCTACGCGATGCGAAACTCCGATAGCGAAACAGCTGCGTCTATGTAACGGCCAGTTTCATGTTTCGCAGTTACTTGAGAAACAATACTGACAAGGACGCAATTATTTTAATCTAGCCATATAGAAGAGCGAGACATAACTCATGCGAAACATTACCATACAACTTACAGTTTTTTCGTCGTTCGCTACCGGATGTGAATGCGTAGGTGTACTGAAGCGTAAGGTTAAGGTTCCAAACAGAATGAAGATTTTGTTGAAACCTGTCAGAATAAAGACGATCAAGATGTCTGAAATTCGAATTTAGAAGAAAATATGTTTGATTCCACAAATGAGGTCTCTAAAACATCCGTGTGGAGATCGCATGTGGAAGCTCGCCTACAAACTGGTAAACCGGTAAATACCTAATAACTGGTACCGTTAATGTTGGTATATCGGAAAAACTTCATGATTTTCTTCATATCATCCTCTTAAATTAAATATATGATTGCGTTACTGGCGCAGCGTCGCCTCATCAAGATAGTGGCTGGAGCCAGTAAATATTCCAGCAGCTCGACGCACGTATTTTAAAGCCAGAGTTTAGGGACCCGCGCTCAATTATTAAAACTCTGCAAATAAGGGAAGTGGGAGGTTCACTAATAATTTACACTAACTTTACGGGTTTTCGTTTTAGTGGTTCATAAAAGTTCACAGTTATATATAGCATAGACAAATTAATATCTTGTTTGTAGAAGAAAAAAAACTTACTATAATTAGAATAAAATTGTTTTAAAAAACAAACAACCGACTTCAAAAACACAACTAAAAAGGGAAAAATAATTTTAAGCCTTAATCAAATCAAGAATATATAAATAGAATAGGAGAGTTTATTTCATGTACTTATATAAAACTATTTACAATTTTTAGTAATCCTGTATTCTTGGAGTCGGTGCCAGCAAAGAAAGACAATTGAAAATAGTTTTTTTTAACAAACATTAATTTGTTCTTATTAGATGGCACCGACTTCAAGAATACAGGATTACTAAAAATTGTAAATAGTTTTATATAAGTACATGAAATAAACTCTCCTATTCTATTTATATATTCTTGATTTGATTAAGGCTTAAAATTATTTTTCCCTTTTTAGTTGTGTTTTTGAAGTCGGTTGTTTGTTTTTTAAAACAATTTTATTTTTACATTTTTAGTGGTTGGTAATGATATTTTGTTTAAGTTTAGCTATGGAGAGCCAAATAAACTTCACGATGAAAAAATTTGGCGTGTGCCAGGCAGGCAACCAATTGGGAGCAAATCGAGCTGGTTGCGAGCGAAGCGAGCGCGAAAATTATCACCGTATTTGTTCGAACCGTTTGAGCATAAAGAAGTCCAAAGCAGCACAAATTACATAATGTTTGTTGTGTCAAAACGTACTAGAACCAAGTGTGAGCGAAAAGAGACGAATGCGAGCGAAGCGAGCTATGCGCGAGCGAAGCGAGCGCGAAAATTTTCACCGTATTTGTCTCAACCGTTTGAGCATAAAAAAGTTCAAAGCAGCACAAATTTCATAACGTTTGTTGTGTCAAAACGTACTAGTACCAATTGCGAGCGAAGCGAGCGCGAAAAATTTTCACCGTATTTGTTCGAACCGCTTGAACATAAAGAAGTCCAAAGCAGCACAAATTACATAATGTTAGTTGTGTCAAAACGTACTAGAACCAAGTGCGAGCGAAAAGAGGTGGATGCGAGCGAAGCGAGCTATGCGCGAGCGAAGCGAGCGCGAAAATTTTCACCGTATTTGTTCGAACCGTTTGAGCATAAAGAAGTCCAAAGCAGCACAAATTACATAATGTTTGTTGTGTCAAAACGTACTAGAACCAAGTGCGAGCGAAAAGAGATGAATGCGAGCGAAGCGAGCTATGCGCGAGCGAAGCGAGCGCGAAAATTTTTACCGTGTTTGTCCCAACCGTTTGAGCATAAAAAAGTTCAAAGCAGCACAAATTATATAATATTTGGAGTGTCATAAGCCCAGAACATCCTGGGGGAAATTCGAACGAAGCGGGATAACTCCTAGCGAAGCGAGCGCGTAAATATTTTCCTTATCCGTACGAGGGTCTTGTCTATTAATATATCAAATTTTACAGTTCCTTCTTCCACTGTATGACCCAAGTAGCCAAGCTCTGGCGTCGAGAGTTTTTCAAGCCCCTGATTTAGTTTGAACCCTGCTTGTACTAAGAGTAGTGGTCCAGGCCCAACAAATTAACGTGTTATCCGAAGCACAGTAACGCCCAGATGAAAATATCACATTTTTTTAAGGAAGTCTTGTGCATGGTTAGCCATCCAAAGACTGGCCGTTGCTTAGCCTCTACGTTCGCGTCAGATTACTTTTGTTAGCCAGGCTGCTAATTTTATGAGCGAAATCTGTATTGCCGTATGAGCGCGAAGAAGTAAAATAGGTTATCGAGTTATTTGGGCTTCCCACGGGAATAGCAATGACTTTTAAGATAAAAAAAAAATACATACAGTCGAATATATAACCTCCTCCTTTTTTGAAGTCGGTTAAAAAGTAACCTTCGTGCTATACAAGGTCTAGTCTACCCCCTATATCAAATTTTAGCGAAATCAGTGTGTCATGTGTTATTTGGTGCATCCCACGGGAACAATAATTATTTTCGGGATAAGAAGTAGCCTATGTGTAAACACATAGTCTAACCTATCTTCATTCCAAATTTCATCAATGTCAGTACAACCGTTCGAGCGTGAAGAAGTTAAAAAGATTTATATGTTATTTGGTGCATCCCACGGGAATAGTATTTATTTTCGGGATAAAAAGTAGCGTATGTGTTAACACATAGTCTTACCTATTTTCTTCTCAAATTTCATGAATATCAGTACAGCCAAACGAGCGTGAATCTCTCTTCATGCGTAAAAATAACCTAACTTTTTAGGTTTTTCTTCGATTTCCCTAGGAGTCCATCATCAGAACCAGTTTTAGTGACAATGGGACCAATTCAGAACCATACTCTTTCAATTAAAAAAAGAATTTTGAGAATCGATCCACAAATGGCTGAGAAATCGGTGAACATACATAAAAAAAATAAAAAATACATACACGTCGAATACATAAATTCCTCCTTTTTGAAGTCGGTTAAAAAAGGTGACGTTTTTAATTAGATAAATCAATACATAAGCCAAGTCAGAGGCCTTCGGGTGGCTTGAAAACTGTCGGCACCAGAGCTTGGCCACTTAGCTCATACGAAGAAGAAGACATTTTATGTATTAGTGTGTTATATCTTTGAAACCAGTTAACTGTTAAAAGAAGCTAATTGAATCATGTCTAAAAAGATAAATTGCATTTGCAATGTCAAAACGAGAGTGAACTAGTTCTTTCTAGTTAAGTGCTCTAATCGTGGACCATAATATCGCTTACTATCAGGCGAATTTCGGTCACACGCTAACCCATATAGTTTAAAAAAGATTCTTTAAGCATAAGAATGATTAAGCAATTTTTAATTTTGTTGCTAAACAATTTCAACATTAATTTTGTTAAATAAATATGATATGAATATAAATCTATACCAATATATAAAAAGGAAAAAAGGTTTTTTTGTTTGTTTGTTTGACTGACTCAAATAGGCTCCGAAACTAAGGAATCGATTTGAAAAATTCTTTCACCATTGGGAAGCTACATTATCCCCGAGTTAGGTTATAGTTTGTTTCTCTTTGCAACTTAGATTATTTAATAGCCCGTGCAAAGCCGGAACGATCCGCTAGTAGACAATAAAAGGGATCTAGCAATAAAGTGCCTCTGGTTGTATAATATAAACAATAATTAGGAATAAGAAGGAGGGCGAAACATAATGCGGCCAATCATATTAAAGCTTGGTTATTGGTTGAGGAAAAATAATAAATAAATAATAATAATATAAAGTCCAATCACAAATAGACGTATCTTGTTTCTCTATTAACTAACGTGTATTTTGTTTTGTTTCAGGTAAGCCTCCGGGAAGATGTACCTATCTGTTCTATTCGCGATAGTTATATATTAGTGTTTAATTTAATGGTAACAACATAATATAGCACATGTAATATTGTAGATAATAATATATAATCAGTAATCATTATTTATTTAATTATTCATAAAATTAAAGTTTTGTTATAAAAAATATTATATACATACTTACTAAAGTTAAATATATAAATAATTATATTTTACAGTACTTAAGAGTATTTACAAAGCTTATAAAAGATAATTATATTTTACAGTACTTAAGAGTATTTACAAAGCTTATAAAAGATAGGCGGCGGGACCCGCGGCCCGGGGAATACCTAGTGCAACAAATTTCACTTGCAATACAAAGAGGCAATGCGGCTAGCCTAATGGGCACGTTTGGGCGGGTGTCTTAATTTTTATTCTGTTTTTATTATTTTTTTAGTTTACTAAATTTTTGTCTTTTATAAGCTTTGTAAATACTCTTAAGTACTGTAAAATATAATTATTTATCAGTAATCATTGAATAACATTGTGAACATCAGTTCATTTTAAAATGTGAATTTATCACCCTTTTATTACAATAATAATTAATAATAATTTCGCATAAAATTAATAATTTTGCCATTTTCAAAACTTAAAAAATACGCTTGTGTTAGACGTACTTAGTTACTTCTTAGTTATCTAAGAATATTTTTATACTTATTATGGTACCAAGAGACATGAATTAGAAATAAAAAGTGGTTCTTAAAATCTAAAACAGTTTTTTTTCATATTGATTATATCTGACCAGTATCAAAATTATTCTTAGAGTGATTTTTTTAAACGGATTTTAAGCTTTTTTTTTAACTTTTTTCCGTTTACGATAAAGAGAAAAAAGTAGAAAATCAAGATTTTGCTCTTCGCTTTAAACATTATGAATGTATATCAAATGAGAATCTTCGTGTGAAAGTAAAACGTATCTCTCAGACACGGCAGCTTCCGGCCCGCTTCACCTGCCAGATACGTCTCCACTTAGTGAAAATTCCGCCGTACGCTTCACTGCTCTGTTTGTTGCTCTGTGGTACAAACATAAGTATGAGCAGCCCACTACGTTCCGCCCTATACGTTCCCACGGCTGGGACTCGGGGCCTTCCCACACGAGGAGATAGATGTAGACCATAATCCACCGCGCTGACCTAGTGCGGGTTGACAGATGACACTCGTCTATTGTGGTCCTTAAACATGCCGGTTTCCTCACGATATTTTCCTTAACCGAAAAGCGAGTGCAAATTTACACATAAGTTGAAAAACATTGATTTATGTATATTGAAAGTCATTCGTGTAGGGTTGGGATCGAACCAGGGGCCGTCTGATGGAAAAACAGACATAATTACGACCGAGCCACACTCGTTTCTTTTGTGGTACAAAAACCACTACATACTGCATAGTATCTGTGCAAATAAAATTAAAGAAATCAACATTATTTTTATATAGACCTTAAGTCCAAGGGTCAGTAAACATAACTCAATAAGTGAAAGTTACTAAAGTTGTTTTTTTATTAGGGCTAGAAATTATTTCGTATGAGCTAATTGGCCAGGCCCTAGTGTCAATAGTTTTTGTGTCGCCCAAAGGCATTTGCCTTAGCGTAACAACACTTGACTAGCAGCCAGCAGTAAACTAAATATATTATAATCTGATCCACGGTGCCGGCCATGAAAATGCCAAGTCTTTTGCGTGATCACCCATCCAAAGATTTTCCGCTTTAACTTGCTTAATTTCGGTAATAGCACTAGATCATATAAGTCAGTACGCAACTTTAAAATTTAGCTACTATTTGTATTATATATAACAGAAATTAAAAATAATGTCATAAATACAAATTTAGCAAGCTGCGCGGACAATCAGAATTTTTTTTTTATTAATCTCTTACTCGTATGTCCTTTTCTTAAATAACTTATGACGCATTTTTTCTATAAAGTTCTCCTAATAATATTATTTGTGTCAATATGTCAGCAAATTGCATCTAAAGAAAAAGAAAAATATATAAATATTAAATCGCTCGCTCCCCGCTACCTCTCCTCGCTTGGAGCACACAGAGCTGCATCAAAGCGGGAAAGCTTCTTAACTTGTGTATTGTTTGTGAAGACACGTATAATATCGAGACTCGGGTTCCGTATGCGAGACGCTTAATGATCAATTAGGAGCGTTCCATTCGCCACCCTCGCCGCGGTACCCTACTTGCTTTAAATTATCTTCCGCTAGGAAGATAATTTATGCTTTTATATGAAATGCTAATGAAATTTTAAATTTTAAAAGGTGTTAATTTTTCTTCCTCTTTGTATAAGCTAAGTGCCCAAGCTCTGGTTGGATAGTTTTCAACCCACCAAAAGGCCTTAGACTTGGCTCAACGACTGCTCATACTAAGACTAGCAGCTGGCACCTTCGGTTTAATGTATCGTCCGACCCACGGTAGCACCCAAATGAAAATGTCACTTAAAAGATGAAAGTGTAAATAATACATGTGTAATTAATTTACTTTTTCATTAACTTTTTGAACATGTATATTTATTGATAGTTGAGCAAAATCAAAACATTCAAGTCAATTCTTAAATATCTGACGACAAAATACGAGTAATATTAAAATGAAAGTACTGACTGATTATAGAAATAAAGACCTTTGCAGAAATAAAAGCGTGGTAATTAATCAAATATAATAATCAATTAAGCAATATTGGTAATTTCAGTTCAATACGATATTAACCGCTACTACCCGCACCTCGCCACAATGTGATTGTTTGGCAGCAGTAGCTTGTCACTGCTGGTCGCATACAATGCTTGTCAATTTTTAACGTACCAATGCCGCAATGAACAGCGAACGGGACTATTGTCGGTAATGTGCTGACAGTTCCGTAGTTCGAGGACAATGGTTAAATCTGTAGCCATAAGGGATTTTTATGGATTGATCCTTTTCCCCTCCCTGGCGTTTTTCCTTCCTTGTTAGTTCTTTAGTTCCTGATTGTAATAAATTTGTTGATTGTTTCATTTGCACAAATCTCACGGTCTATAGTGAATTCTTTGTTTTTTTTTCATAATCTTAGAAATCACTATCGGCCCATTTCGGTTTTGCACCTACCATGCCTCGAGCTATAAAATAATCTATTTTCCTAACGTATATTGTAGAAACCTGTAAAATCATACAGTTTGACCAGATTTCATTTGTATAAAAATATACACGTATTAGGTTACGTTTTTAAACCGCGAATAAAATATTAAAAATTCGTAAGTATCCTTAATAGTTTTGAAGATATGATCTATGCTATTTTGCTTATTAAAAAAAACGATTTTATAATTTTACTCATCGTAATATTGGTATGAAATTATAAAAATCAAAATCAAATCGTGTATTAACCTTGCGGCATCGCACCGTACTGGGCAAGTCAATTTACAATTATTTATTAGATACTAAAATTTAATTTACATACACATACATTCAAGACAAATATTATATAACTTAAAATATGACAATATAGATATCTCTATACTTGTTAGAGTTATCCTAAACCATGCTTCTTTCGTAGATAGATTTAAAATTAATTCAGTCAGTTGTGCTACACAGCAACCAGTATAATTAAGTATACAGCAGCGCCGCCATAGCATGTTACACTAACAAAATGAAGTAGGCAGACCAACGAACTTGGTATTAATGAATAGTTAAACCAGCCGTTATGAACTGTGAAGTGTGTAGTTGTATGAAACATGTAATGTTATGAGCTAAGTACCACGTACTCGCGGCGCCATGATTTCCCCCGGGCTTAGGCTGCCTACACACCATGTAGTTATACTACTGGCAGACAATAGTTAGTAGATAACCATTTCAAAATAAGTTCAAATTTCAAAATGAAATGTAACGCCCTCGTTGGCGTAATGGTCTTCTTAGTCGAATGAGCTAAGTGTCCAAGCTCTGGTATCGAGAGTTTTCAATCCACCCGAAGGCTTGGCTCAACGACAACTTGTACTAAGATTAATCAAGGACCTACAATTTAACATGTCATCCGACCCATGGTAGCCTTGATGAAAATTCCACTTGAAAAACGACAGTCTTGTGCATTGTCACCCATCCAAATACTGTCCGCATCGACCGCTGCTTAGCTTCGATGATCGCGCCAGATCACCCCAGCTAGCTGAGCTACAAGTAATGGTTACCATGCCGGACTGCCAATCAGAGGGTTCCACGTCCCGGGTTCGATTCGAATCTATACCGCACGTGGTTTGTGATGAATTACATTTGTTTGCTGTCGGTCTGGGTGGTCTATATGTATCGATATAAAATATATATGTATGTAGTATATCAGTTGTGTTAGCAATAAAGTGCAAACCAGCCGTGTGTGAAATGGGTAAAAAAAGGATGCATACTCAAATAGCTACCTAATCAAATTTTCAATAAATTATTATCTTGAAAAAAAAAACCTTATGAAAACCGAAACTATTTATGATTCAGTAAAAAATAACGAGTATTTTAAAAAAGAAGAAACTTTTTAAAACGATTATTTTGTTATGTCGAAATTTGAACTTAACCAAAATTGAAAGGGTTTCTTTCCTATTTATAATTTATAGTCGAAATGTAACAAAGTACTTGTATAAATATTCTTATTTTCGTGTAAAGATAAACAAAATTAAACCAAGAAATTACCAATTTATTTATTAATAAATTACTTAGCTCTTGCCAGATTTCGCATATTTCTGTATATTGTGGTTTACGGTGTAATTCTCTATCTAGAAAAAAAAGAACCAGTTCACGCTCGTCTTTAAATCTCCCATTTGTAATTAAGCTACAGCCCAACTACCAACTACAAAAGTAGTTACACTAGAGCTTCAAAAATAGCTGCACTGTACCCAGCCTTAACATGAATATTGCGCGCAGGCAGCCTTCCAAATGTATAATGAGTGTGGCGGCTGCACTTATTTGCAGTTCCAACGTTACCCTACCCGATTACTATTCTAGTGTTATGCGACAGACTCACAGTCACTACGCCTTCATTTAAGGTTGTTCGTTAGCATGCCACAAGTGCTCAAATGCCGCTAGATGGCGTTAAATTTCCCTAAGTTTCGCACTAGCCGAATCGCTTCTACCTTCCTTGTGAGGAGTGCAAAACTTTGGAATTCTCTTCCTGAGTCTCTGTTTCCTGAGAAGTACCACCTGGGGGTCTTCAAATCTAGAGTTAATAGGTATTTTCTAGGTGAGCGTGTAACATCGTAGGCCATAGTATTGTTTAACGCCAGGCAAGCTGTGGTCCAACGCAAACCTATAAGTTATAAAAAAAAAATGGTTGCCTGTAAAGTCAGTTTTACGGGCGAAGATTTTACGTGACAACTACTGCCGCGTGCTGTTGTTAGTATAGTTGAGTGGGAGAGAGACGCAAGGCATTCGGCGGGCCTCTCTCTCGTTCGGTGACTCATCGTAACGTTACCGGGCGTTACACTTTTTCATAAGTGACTCCCAGCCGCAACCTAATTTAAGACGTTGTCACGTCAAAAATCATAAGTATGTTTTTTTATCCTAGCGGCTCAAATTACCCCTTTCAGAACTTCTGAATCGTAACGCGAAATTATTTTAGGGCTCATCACAGAACACCATCTACTAAGGCGTCGGTAGTAAAAGTGAAATAAACACTAATCTACTATCATCTATTCTGCGACGACGCGTCTACATGATACGGTACACTCACACTAGCATTATAATAACAATATAATTCTTATAATTCTTTGTGAAATGCTTAGTGTAATGTTTCATTAAGTGATTCGTGTATATAACGCGTGAACAAAAGCTAGCGGAGCGGGAACTGATCGCTGCCTTGCGCTGATTGGTTCTCATATTGAAACCTTAAGATATTGACTAATTCATTAATTGATTTTTGATTAATATATGTAATATGTAAATTTGACGTGCCTAGTATAACGCAATGTTATAAGGTTAATAAAGTTCTATGATTTCTATGAACCTACAGCGAGACGCAATGATACATAAGAGCTATTATATTATACTTGTATTATACAAAATTAGTTTAATATTTATAATCTTATTGTATTCATACTGAATTTGAATGTAAATAATATTTATTTTGAGCATCAACGTTTGCATAAGTAATTTACTTTATTATTTTTTGGTTTGTTAAATTTACGGTCATTTCTAATTTTTGTTAATGTTATATGGATATAAGAAACTCTGAAATAAATTTGATTTGATTAAAACTTTATGAAAATGTAAAATTTTTTTTGCGAATTGACAGAAGAATTAGATTTTGACTCTGTCAACAAGCTATAATGTTCTGTCTATGACACTACAGTTTTTAAGGATTCGTAATAATATGTCCAAAGAGAATGGGCTTGCACGTGAAACCTTGAATTATCCGAATAAATCCGGCGGATCTGAACAAGAGATGGTTTCCGTGAATCACTCTCGAGTTAAGGTACGCGAGTACTTATTATTGTATTTCCTTTATATTCCGTTTTCATAGATGACTGAAAAGAATTTAGACGTGTTTTCCTGTGGGGCTACCATTGTTTTTACCTTCTTCTCTTTGTGTTATGGAGCGACGACGGTCTGCCTCCGTCTAGCAAAGGGATATCCCCCCGGACAGATGTTGTGTCCGGAGACGGCCGACCATAGGTCATGCATTGTAGCTTGAATCAGTCGTACGCGCGCTGTAAATACCGTTTGCGCGATTCAGGACAAGCGCTCTGATTGGTAGCGGGCGATGAAGTGCGACAGAGACGCCACACAGTGTTACTGTGGTTGCCAACATTAATATTGCTTTAGAGATCTTAATAAGACTTATTTACAATTGCAAATACCGCTTAATCAAAAACAACCTAGTTTTAATTTCTCTAGTTGTATTCCTCTGTGCCTATTGCTGTAAAACAAAATTAAGAACTTTACCGATGAATATTTGTTAACCATTTAATTGCTTTCCGTGTCTTTATCTAATACAAAAACTTACTTAGAAGGATTTACAATTATAGAACACATATCACACACGACTGGTTAGCCTCATATTAAACTATTCCAAGTTTGTATCATAGTTGCTAACACAACCGAAATAAATATGTATCACATATTCGTACATCGATACATACCTACATATTTACCAGACCGATAGCCAATAAATTTATCCCATCACAAAGATGTTAGCCGTGCTGGAAATCGAACCCGGGACCCTCTGGCTGGCAATCCAGCATTAACTACAAGTTTAAGTCAAGTTTTAATCCAGATGAAACCATCATAGTTAAAGCTCGGAGTGGTAGCCCCCGTTACTTCACATTCAAGGCGCGCCGGTACCCTCCACCATAGAGCGGAAAATTCCATAAAATATATCTGAAGAGCCTCCAAATGTAATATAGAGGCTTTCTTATTGTCGGCGAGCCTTTGAACGCAACGCGACTGATTCTTTACTGTACAGACATACTTCTCTGAGGTGAACCAATGATAAAGTACAAATAAGAATATTACCTCCCACTGATTCAATTTAAATTTCAGTGTGTCTTTATTGTTATATAGCACGCTGTACTTTTTTAAAGAGGATAGGTGGGTCTTAGTTGTTCCACCCCAAGCCTCAATACAATAAGATATCAGTGACTCACATAGGGCGTAGTAGGTTGTTTTTAACACTTTGTTATCAGCTACATGTCTAATATTCTTAAAGAGCACAATAAATTTACGTACCCTTCCGGTCATGGAGGTGATGTGTGGTTTAAAATTTAACTGGTTATCTATGATAACACCAAGGTATCTTATTGAGTCAACTCTTTCTAGTGACTTGCAATTACATTTGTGGTTTAAAAACTTGTTGTGGTCTTGATAAGTGTACGCAACTATTAAATGATGCTGGGCATTTCTCAGTAATAATAATAATAAGATTTATTAATCATAAGCTTAAAGGTATTAGTACATTTGACACCAAATATACAGTGTATCGTTTATTTTATTTTAATGAGGTTAATCAAAGGGAGTGGGCGGGCCACGTGTGCAGGATGCACCCTGACCGTTGGGCGAAGGTTTCCATGGAGTGGGACTTCTTAGAGGGCAGAAGACGACGAGGAAGGCCGCCAACTCGATGGCGCAAGGAGTTGGTCGACATATTTAAAAAATGTATGTAATAGTGCACATATAGTATATTTTTTGGAAAGCTAAAAAATAAAAAAATGAAAATGAAAAATATTTATTGACCAAAAAACTTATTGTAGCCTATAGTATATGTAGTGGTTGCTTCACTAGGCGGCTGGCCTGAATCGAAGCAACCTTCTCCAGTTACCAATATAACTTATCCTCTAAACAAGACAACACATATTATACTATGTTTACACAAAACAAACGGTCACACTTACTTAAAACATATTATACTAACTTTACTATTTATCTAATATTTTACATTTAACTTATTTAGCTCAGTCAACTATTTTAATAACCTTTACATTAGAAAATAAATAATGATTAAAAGAGAAAACTTAGACTTATAAGAAAAGTTAACGAAACGCGAACGTGGGATGTTGAAATTAATTTTTAAATGTTATTATTAATTAATTTTGTCGATAAACTATGATCCCAATTAATTGTATAAAACCTTAATTATAAAGCTGATCCATCAGGCCAGTGAAGCCAACCCCCGCTCGCAGCGCCGCCCTAGCGACGACAACCGACAACACTCAACCGACTCTGACCTTTCAAATGAGTAATTTTGTATTTTACACAAATTTAACGTTAATTTTCAGTTTCAAAGTTTCGTTTATTGCTATAAACCTGTTTAAACTCGCCGGTTTATTTCCTGGGACGGCTCAAAACTGACGCAATTTGAATTTATTGGGTTTCGGAAGTTTTCGAATAACTCCCCTCGCGTCTTCCATCGCGGCTGACGCTTCGATACGGTCTTCTCATCACTCTCGCCAGATATTTACTCTTTCAACTAAATGATTAGTTATTGGATTAACATAGCTTTCATTAATTAGGTGTAAGGCTTTTACATTGAAACAACTGATTGGATTTAGCGGTATAATATACTTACTTATAAGATGTGATGAAATACAATGGCAAATAAAAATAATTATTGGTAATGGTTGCTAATACAATTAATACATTACATATATATTATATATATACAAAGATACTTTAAATCGATACATATTTTATCTTCGATAAATAAATAAATATCCTTTATTGACTTTATTAAGTAACAAATACACTGTTAAAATTAAACCATTGGTGTTGATTTTACCACAGAGTTATTACAAGTCTTGGTTATATATCTTGATATTCATTATTTTACTAGCATTATAATGAATATAAATGTATTTATTTGGAAAGCTCAAATACACGCTGAATTGATAATAAACTAAAATCAGAAGTATGCGAAGGCTAAAAGAGATAAAGTTAAGAGATTCAAGCGCTTATACAGGGTTATCAGGAAAGGGTATGGTAAGCCGAAAATCCCTAAAAGTACTCGTTATAAAGAATGTGTTCTGAAAGTTTCAGCGGGAAACCAGCAAATTTTTGTTTCCATACAAAAGTTGAAAATTATTTTTTATAAAAAAAATAGCACAACCCTAAATTACTACGATCACCCATTCATTCAAAACAATCAAAGAAACAAGATGGCCTCTCGGCTACACGTTAACTCTGCGCGTGGCATCTGTGCGCCTAGTAGATTCATTCACATTTTTCGTTCTGTACCTACGCGCCGCCTCGGACTGGCGCGCGCCGAAATCAAGACACGTTTATTTTACCTATTTTACTTTTGGCAAGAAGACAATCGGGTGCCAGGGCTAAATTATTGAATTACAAAACTGGTTTTACCTTATTTAAAACAAAATATTTAGGCAATAATAATTTACACACCACAAATCAAATTAATTTCTGTATCTGTGCGATGAATAAATAAATGATAGGAGGAACATACCTGCCCAAGTTTCATAGTAGCGGTTCAAAGTGGGTCCCTTGCACCTCAATACAGAGCGCAGCACGGCGTCGAACGGCACCTGTGGCGCGGGCTAACATGTCCGGCGACGCTCGCAATTGATCAAATGTTGCGCTTATTCGAGCTCGCACGTCTTCTTGTGTACTGCAATCGTCTGCGTAAACTTTATTTTTGACGTAGCCCCACAAGAAGAAGTCAAGGGGCGTGAGGTCGGGCGAGCGGGCTGGCCAAGCTACGGGTCCACCTCGGCCAATCCACAGCGGGAAGCGTTCGTCAAGGTGAGCCCTTCAAGAGCGGGCGTAGTGAGCTGGCGCGCCGTCGTGCTGGAATATGACATTCCTGTACTCAGACAGCGGCAGCTCGTCTAGCGCGTCCTCTAGCTCTGTCTGCAGCAGCTCCAGATACTGAGCAGCACCCATACTGCTGGGAAGAAATATTGGGCCAATAAGGCGCGACCCAATCATCCCAGCCCACACATTAATCCGCCACTTGAACTGGAATGCATCTTCCTTCGATACATGAGGATTCTCGTGCGCCCAGTAGTGTTCGTTATGGATGTTGCCAATCCCGCCCCTGGTAAAGGAGGATTCATCCGACCACAATATTTTGCTGCCGAAATGTTCGTCCTCACTGACTTGGGCCAAGTACCACTCACAGAAAGTAATTCGCTGAGGGTAATCTGGCGCCACAAGTTCCTGTGTAGGCTGGAAGTGGTACGGATACTGGTCGTCATTGTGAACGATAGCCCACGCTGCGCTCTGACTTAAATTAAAAGCTAGACCGGCTTGGGTAGTGCTGCGCCTCGGGTCCTCTCTGAAGTATTCCAGCACTTGCTCTTCCAAATCAGTTCGGCTCCGACTAGCCGGAACTGGCCGCCCTTCAGATTGCGATGAACGCACGCTCCCCGTCGAATAAAGACGGCTCGTCAAACTACGAAAACAATTGTATGACGGTAGGGGCAAGTTGGGATACCGTTCCGCGTACAGTTCTCGCGCACTCGTAAGAACACCGTCACATTTACCTACGCACATTATCATGTGATAATACTCTGCATTCGAGTACATCACCATTCTCACTCACAACAATAACACACAAAACGAACTAAATAACAAGTAACAACAAATAAACTAAGTAACAAAACAATACAACTAACGGAAACAAAACAAAAATATCCGGTAGCTTTCAAAATTCGTAATCCGCACGAACTGATAGCTAATAGCAGACTAACAAGTTGAAAAAATAAAATGTATTAAATATAAAACCGAATAAAGAAAGCAGTGGAGTAATAATGATGATTAATTTTGATAACATTTGGTATGCGAGAAATTGACCCGAGCCTAAACCGCAGTATTTACTTTTTATTAGTTTTAAACTAAATAATATTCTGAATCCGCATTTTAAAAGCCTATAAATGAAATTAATATTTTTTTAAAAAACAACTGTAGAAGTTTTTTTTTATAATTTTCTTTTACGGAAATTGCAAAAATATGTCAATTCTGCTGAAAATATACAGTGTTTCCCAGCTAAATTGCAGTAAAAACATAGTAAGTACATAAGAATTATTTGATTTCTCCGGCGAAATTGCAGTATTTTCACATATTTTGCAACAATTTAAGTGGTAAGTTTATCTAGGAGAATAAATAAAAAAACCTATTAAAGTGCAGTATTATTTGCCTCCATACAAGTTGATTTTACTGCAAATGTAGTTTTTATTTGTATCCCTAATTAAAGTGCAGTATTAGTTCAGTACATTTGCTATTACTGCATTTTAACTTGTGTAGATTTTTTTGAACCTGTGAAAAACCAAATAGAATGAAGGTAAAAAAAGATTTGAAACGTATTAGGGTTTAATTTTTATACTGCTCTATGTAAGATGTTTCCATAAACTATTTTAGTATTATAAGTAGCATTTAAATTTAATAGTGGTTTTAATTAGTGGAGAAGCATAATTTTTATATTAAATTTAAAGGTAGTTTTCTTTCACTGTAAATAAAGAACTTCAGTATCTTATTTAAAAAATCTATTAAACAGCAGTTTTTTTATATTAATACTGCACTTTAGTAAGTAAAATTAAAGGTATACTTTTAAAAGTGTAGTAATAGTAGAATTTAATACATTTTAACTAGTTTTTTATATTTTTTTTGTTTTTTACTACTTGTAGTAAGAGAGACCAAAAAAACTTAATGGTTATAATTTTTATTTATTTATTATATTATTGTATTTTAAAACAAAAATAATGTAACAACACAAACAGTAATTCGTTTTTCCTATTACTGCACTTTATGTTTGGGAGGGCAGCATTAGTATCCTTTAAAACCGCGGGCAACACCGCGGAGCGCAGCTAGTATACTATATCGGTAAGTGGTGGCATATTATAATATTTTTAACCAAATAAAAAAAAAACATTGTTAACTTATCGATTTCGATTTACCTACTAAAATATTTTATTATTTAATGATGATTGTGTCAATATTACCATTAATATACCATTTGACAACAATCAGCCTTTATCCGAATAAAAAAGTACTAAATAATAAATTAACATTTTACCTAGTTCCGCAAACAATAAATTATTAGCGACTCCATTGCGCCCTGCGTCTTGTGTTTTAAGTTTTCTATGATAGCTACCGATTCTTTTGATATCGCGTTGCCGCCACGGCGCAAAGGAGCCGACAAAAGAGAAGCCGCGCGAGCGCGGGCGTTCGTAGATACAGTACAGCAACTTACATGAAACTTTAATAAATTCACGGAAATTAATTTAATCACTAAAATAGGAGATCGGTACCTACCTAACTGGTTGTCATTATGTTACTAACGAAACAAAGCATGTTTTATAACGAAAAACAAAAGACTGAAGAAAATAATGTTATTAAAAACAATACAAGCATTAATAAACAAAAATTGAAAAGTTTTATGTATCTTACTTTCAACACATAAATTCCTGATTATTCGTTAAAACTAGCAAAATAAATATTATTTTTTTATTATAACAATTTATTTGGTTGGTATTTTCATATCCTACTACTGTATGTGTGCTTTACTTTCTTCAGCCGTTTCTCTCACGGTACAACATATTTAGTTTTTAACCGACTTCAAAAAGGAGGAGGTTATATATTCGACGTGTATGTATTTTTTTTTTTTTTTATGTATGTTCACCGATTTCTCAGCCATTTGTGGATCGATTCTCAAAATTCTTTTTTTAATTGAAAGAGTATGGTTCTTAATTGGTCCCATTGTCACCAAAACTGGTTCTGATGATGGACTCCTAGGGAAATCGAAGAAAAACCTAAAAAGTTAGGTTATTTTTACGCATGAAGAGAGATTCACGCTCGTTTGGCTGTACTGATATTCATGAAATTTGAGAAGAAAATACGTAAGACTATGTGTTAACACATACGCTACTTTTTATCCCGAAAATAAATACTATTCCCGTGGGATGCACCAAATAACATATAAATCTTTTTAACTTCTTCACGCTCGAACGGTTGTACTGACATTGATGAAATTTGGAATGAAGATAGGTTAGACTATGTGTTTACACATAGGCTACTTTTTATCCCGAAAATAATTATTGTTCCCGTGGGATGCACCAAATAACACATGACACACTGATTTCGCTAAAATTTGATATAGGGGGTAGACTAGACCTTGTATAACACGATGGTTACTTTTTATCTTAAAAGTCATTGCTATTCCCGTGGGAAGCCCAAATAACTGGATAACCTATTTTACTTCTTCGCGCTCATACGGCAATACAGATTTCGCTCATAAAATTAGCAGCCTGGCTAACAAAAGTAATCTGACGCGAACATCGAGGCTAAGCAACGGCCCATGCGGCCAGTCTTTGGATGGGTAACCATGCACAAGACTTCCATGAAAAAATATGATATTTTCATCTGGGCGTTACTGTGCTTCGGATAACACGTTAATTTGTTGGGCCTGGACCACTACTCTTAGTACAAGCAGGGGTCAAACTAAATCAGGGGCTTGAAAAACTCTCGACGCCAGAGCTTGGCCACTTGGGTCATACTTAGTGGAAGAAGGAACTGTAAAATTTGCTATATTAATAGACAAGACCCTCGAACGGATAAGGAAAATATTTACGCGCTCGCTTCGCTAGGAGTTATCCCGCTTCGTTCGAATTTCCCCCAGGATGTTCTGGGCTTATGACACTCCAAATATTATATAATTTGTGCTTGCTTTGTTTATGCTCAAACGGTTCAAACAAATACGGTGAAAATTTTCGCGCTCGCTTCGCTCGCGCATTGCTCGCTTCGCTCGCGCATTGCTCGCTTCGCTCGCATCCAGCTCGCTTCGCTCGCAATTGGTTCTTGTACGTTTTGACACAACAAACATTATGGAATTTGTGCTGCTTTGGACTTCTTTATGTTCAAACGGTTGGAACAAATACGGTGGTAGCTCGCTACGCTCGCATCCACCTCTTTTCGCTCGCACTTGGTTCTAGTAAGTTTTAACACAACAAACATTATGTAATTTGTGCTGCTTTGGACTTCTTTATGTTCAAACGGTTCGAACAAATACGGTGAAAATTTTCGCGCTCGCTTCGCTCGCGCGTAGCTCGCTACGCTCGCATCCACCTCTTTTCGCTCGCACTTGGTTCTAGTAAGTTTTAACACAACAAACATTATGTAATTTGTGCTGCTTTGGACTTCTTTATGTTCAAACGGTTCGAACAAATACGGTGAAAATTTTCGCGCTCGCTTCGCTCGCGCGTAGCTCGCTACGCTCGCATCCACCTCTTTTCGCTCGCACTTGGTTCTAGTAAGTTTTAACACAACAAACATTATGTAATTTGTGCTGCTTTGGACTTCTTTATGTTCAAACGGTTCGAACAAATACGGTGAAAATTTTCGCGCTCGCTTCGCTCGCGCGTAGCTCGCTACGCTCGCATTCACCTCTTTTCGCTCGCACTTGGTTCTAGTAAGTTTTAACACAACAAACATTATGTAATTTGTGCTGCTTTGGACTTCTTTATGTTCAAACGGTTCGAACAAATACGGTGAAAATTTTCGCGCTCGCTTCGCTCGCGCGTAGCTCGCTACGCTCGCATTCACTTCTTTTCGCTCGCACTTGGTTCTAGTAAGTTTTAACACAACAAACATTATGTAATTTGTGCTGCTTTGGACTTCTTTATGTTCAAACGGTTCGAACAAATACGGTGAAAATTTTCGCGCTCGCTTCGCTCGCGCGTAGCTCGCTTCGCTCGCATCCACCTCTTTTCGCTCGCACTTGGTTCTAGTAAGTTTTAACACAACAAACATTATGTAATTTGTGCTGCTTTGGACTTCTTTATGTTCAAACGGTTCGAACAAATACGGTGAAAATTTTCGCGCTCGCTTCGCTCGCATCCAGCTTGATTTGCTCCCAATTGGTTGCCTGCCTGGCACACGCAAAATTTTTTCATCGTGAAGTTTATTTGGCTCTCCATAGCTAAAACTTAAACAAAATATCATTACCAACCACTAAAAATGTAAAAATAAAATTGTTTTAAAAAACAAACAACCGACTTTAAAAACACAACTAAAAAGGGAAAAATAATTTTAAGCCTAAATCAAATCAAGAATATATAAATAGAATAGGAGAGTTTATTTCATGTACTTATAAAAAACTATTTGCAATTTTTAGTAATCCTGTATACTTGAAGTCGGTGCCATCTAATAAGAACAAATTAAAACTATTTTCAATTGTCTTTCTTTGCTGGCACCGACTCCAAGATTACAGGATTAGTAAAAATTGCAAATAGTTTTTTATAAGTACATGAAATAAACTCTCCTATTCTATTTATATATTCTTGATTTGATTTAGGCTTAAAATTATTTTTCCCTTTTTAGTTGTGTTTTTGAAGTCGGTTGTTTGTTTTTTAAAACAATTTTATGTTACCTTAGTTACGTATGACAAGAAGTTAGGCTACTGCTTTCATTTCTGTACAGTCAGATTCTATTCGCATTGCCGCCATGACACAAAGGAACCGCATAAGAGACGCCGCGCGCGCGGTCTTTTTGTAGTGATTTTTTTTGTTTTGTTTCGCGAAAGTTTGTAGGCAACTGGCCGCGATACCAGGGTTCCATAAGTTTTAAGTAGTAATAAAAGACTCCTCAGCTAAGCGAGCAGACGACAATTCTCATAATTTATTTTACGTGCTCGAGCGAAATACCAGGACTTCATAACTTACGAGATAGTTGTAAAAAATAAAGGCGAGTACACAATTTATTTGTACATGTTAGAATTAACATTAACTAGGTTAACAATTTTCATCAAACGAGTTGATGGCCTATTCCGTGAAAATCAACAATTTTATTAATGAGTACCGATTGTTAAAATTCTAAATTAAATTTCAAGTAAGTTGTTTGCCTCTTTTTATCTTAGTCATGCTACGATAAGCTGTACTAATTTGAAATTGTAATTTCTGTTACTAAGCACGTTCTATCCTAGACCGTAATGATTGCTTACCATCAGGCGAATTACGGCCAAGTGCAAACCCATTCCTTGTAAAAAAAATATTATCATGTCTGTGTCATTATTTAATTATTTAGTTTAAGCATCAACATCTAATGCTTGCTTGCTTTCCGTTTGAGTAAATTTATTTTATCCAAAATGTTGTAACTCGTAATTATGTTACGTGAGTTATCTGACTCCAGTGTGTAGTCGGCTTAAAACCGTCCGGCAGGATTGTCCTATGTTTGTCTCCTTCTTTTCTGTCTGTCCCTCTCTCTCTCTAAAGTTTGTTGACTTATTGTTCATTGATAAATGCGCGAGCGCGGGCGTTCGTAGATACCTACAGATCGCGCGGCGAAAGTTTGGCTATGACCTTCGGGTGGAGGGGATTACTGCGCATGGGTACTGTCACGCACACAATACTTTTCCTTTTTTATGTACCAGGTTGGATATTTGAGTGGGAGTGGTTCAAAATTCATGTACAGTGCTTATGCTAGAAAATAATACGAAATAGATTAAACTTCTTCATTTATTAAAACTATTTATAATTATTATTCTTAAACATTTTATACAAAATGTTTATTTCCTTTTAAAACAATGTTTTTAGTACGCATTTTAAAATCAATTTTAAATATTACCAAAAAAAAACTTAACTGACAAACTTAAACAAACAAACTCAACAAATAATAACAATCGACAACAATAAACAATTAACGAAAACAGCAATTCACTTGTGATCGTGATAGTACAACAGGAGTGCGCGGGACGTCGGTGCGAGAGGCAGGGAACGATTGGAGCGCCAATCAGAGCACCGCGTGCTATCCCACCCACACACCCACCCCGCACCCCGCTAACCGCGTTGTTCATTGATAAATGCGCGAGCGCGGGCGTTCGTAGATACAGTACAGCAACTTACATGAAACTTTAATAAATTCACGGAAATTAATTTAATCACTAAAATAGGAGATCGGTACCTACCTAACTGGTTGTCATTACGTTACTAACGAAACAAAACATGTGTTATAACGAAAAACAAAAGACTGAAGAAAATAATGTTATTAAAAACAATACAAGCATTAATAAACAAAAATTGAAAAGTACTACTACTGTATGTGTGCCTTACTCTCTTCAGCCGTACCACATATTTAGTTTTGTTACCTTAGTTACGTATGCCAAGAAGTTAGGCTACTGCTTTCATTTCTGTACGGTCACAATTAGCTGTGCGCGGGTGATTGACCGGAACATTAGGGGCGCAAATGACGTTTTTTTGTGAAAACTTTAGAAGGCTTTATTTCAAAAACTAAGAGGCTTTTCGGGAAACTGCTTGAACAAAAGATGTTCAGAATGATGTGTACTTTAGCGTGTTTTCGGCTTACCATACCCTTTCCTGATAACCCTGTATAGTAAAACGTTTGCTAAGTTAAAAATACCGCAGAAAAAAAAACCTGACCATTTTCCCTCCCAATAAAAAGGTAAGTAGCTTAATTTATTTCAGCCTAATTAAAAGAGAAGTAACACAACAAGTGAGATTAATGTATTCATTTTTAAAGAAGCTAATCCTCAGGTAAGAGGGGGCTTACCCCTCCCCGCTCCCCCCCGACATGGTCGAGGCATCAGCTTATTAAAATATTTATTAAAGCCGTTAATTTTCACAGAAATACTTCATCTTTGAGGAAAGTAATTTTTTATAAGAAAAATGAGATGTCGGGACACCGGCCGACAGAGAGAGACAGGTGATATTACTAGAAAGGTTAGTGTTTGCTTTTTGCGTTTGCAAGAAGGTTCGTGATGCGATAATGAGGTTTTCTGTACATAATAATTATTCAATCTTTTTATCCATACTTTATTCTTTCGATGGTTGATGAGCACATTTTTTCATTAAAAGTGAATCTCGTATTATATATTAGAGGAATAATAATAAAGCATACGGCAAACCTATAATGTTAAGTCTTTTGTAAAATCTTAGTCAACTACGTTAAAATATATAACAGAAAAAATAATACACGGTAAAAAATAACATTACTCAAATAAGTGAATTGTAAACAAAAATATCAACTTATGCAAAAATATAACTTACAAAATATGTTTATTAATACTTCGGAAAAATAAACTGAATTTATGAAATAATACTCGTATAGTGTAAAAATAATCATGTTCAGAAGCAAAGTTTCGGAGGTTACTTATTACTCATGCGTAGCTTTGGCTGACAAGATCAAAATCTTGAATTAAGTTTCTTTTCGTTTTTAATCATAAATAGTAAAAAAAAATATATTATAAGACGACTAAAGAATCCCAGATATTCTTATTTTGATACAAATCAGACTTAGCAATACGAAAAAAAGAACAGTTTTTCTTCTAATTTAGTACAGACTTGTATAGTTTAGTTATACAAGTCTGATTGGAACCAAAATATGCTTAAATATTCTTAGAGTTGGTCGTTAGGCGGTCTTTTATGTATTTTTTAATCTTATATTTTTTCCGTTTAAGATTTATAATCCACGAGTTGGTAGTTATTACTACCCATCGATAAATTCACAATTATTCTTTCAATCATAAAAACAAAGTTACTATTTAAAACACACGCTAACAAACAACTACCAATTATCATGATACAATTTTATTTTGTATAAAACAACAATCACACAAACGAGACAAAGCGGAAGCAAATTAAAACAACAAACGAGTTATTTTCAAAAACAAAACGGTTAACTCGAGCGCAAAGTCAACAAAGACACCGTAAAATTCCCGCAAATGAAAGCAAATACTCTCAAGAAGAAAGGAAAAACATTGCGAGTACAAACCTTGCGAGCGAGCAAACTGGAACAATCTGCATTGGTAAGAAAATAGAAGAATCAGTGGATCAGTCGGTTCCGGGTTCGATTCCTGGGACGGCCTACGTTTTTGTTAAAATTGTTGGCTGTCAGTCTGTGTGTTAAATTTATCTATATAAAGCTGTTGCCCGCGGCACCGCCCGCGTGTAGCGACCTACACGCGGGCTGAGCCGCGGCCAACAGCCAGTCAATCAATATTTAAGAGAGACAATAAGCTTTAGTTTATACTACATTCGTGTAGCATCTTCTGGCCTTCTTTTTTCCCTACATTTCTAACATAAATAAAAATAAAAGTTGGAATTATGTATGTTTGTAACTATTTCTCTAAGCTCATTTTAACAGCTGAACTGGTTCTGAAAAAAATATAGTGTAAGTCACACCCTAGATTAACACATCACCAACATAGTACAGTACAATCCTAGATTAGCTGAGGCCAGTGCCTTTTTCTTCTTCAAAAATAACATATTCCTGATGAGGCTAGGTTTACTTTGAATTGTTGGGAGCCTTTCATTGAATGATGCCACTGACTTTTAGCGGCAGTGGTGTAATTAACTATCACATAAACGGAGGGACTCTAAAAATAAAGCACTTGTAGAGTCGGCTCACGGCACACCGATGGTAAGTGCCCTCCTGACCGTTACTATCGTATTCCCGGCGAGTGTACCGGCCCCCGGCCCCCGGCCCCCGCCCCGAGGCTACTAATAAAAACTTTTCCAAGTCAAAGCAGTACATTCTTTGTGTAATTCAAGGTATTGTGGCTCGCGCGGCTCCCTTGTAAACCGTCAAAGAAATGCCGCCACTGTGAAATATTGCGCGAACGACTATGGCTGCTCGAATTCAAAATGTCTCCGTTATTTTTTCGCGTGAATGCTCCGCGGGAATCGTTTAAGGTGATAATGATAAGCCAGATGCTTTGGCGACCCTTAATGGATTCCAGAGATTTCAGATTGCTCTGTTATGATATTCTTTTTATGATTTATTCTGGTCTATTCATTTTGATTTTAAATTGCATATACTTAACACTTCTAAAATTAAAAGATCTTTATAAAGCCTGCATTATTGGAAATGGATTCGGAAATAATAGTGAAGTCGGCTTGGCAAATGATCTGTCATTAAGCGTTGGATCTCTAATCAGAAAGAACTGCTAGTAAAACAAACTGTCCGAGTAATTGAATTCATTGTTTACACGGCTCTCGCATCGAGCACGAATAGTGGCGGTCCCAGCGCGTCTCCCGGGGCGATGCCTGCGCCGAACGGCGGGGCGGCCTCACTCCTATTGTTATTCTATGGCCGCCGCGTCGTGTCGAACCCGACACCTCGGCTCGGGAAACGCTCGAGAATTCACTGAGAATCTTCCTTATTTTATTGGGAATCTGTGACCACCCGAAAGCTTTTTACGGGTCGTTTTCTAAGCGAAAAAGTCGAGTAATAAAATTCACCGTAATCTCCTTGGCGCGGCAACTACATGTTTGTCATAAGTCAGTTTCTCGGTCGATTCCCTCCCCTTTTATGCTTACACTTTTCTTTCTGCGAATATATTTGTTTTCGGGAGGCGCGGCATAATCTTTGATGAAATTTGTTTACATGTTCGGGTATTATGCTCCTCGTCGCAAATTGTATGCGTGCGGGTACATATTATATTTGCTGTTGAGACGTGAAATATGGCGCGTGTTTCTCGGAAAATATCTTGTAATGGCAAACACATATGTTATTGTTTCCATTTATTCCCCGCTATTATGTTAGATTTTTTGCGCAAATATCATTATTCCAGTTAAATTTTGTGTTTTTCTTCAGCATACAAAAATATCTCTGTCAAAGTATTAAGGGAGATCTCTATAACGTTAACATACAAAGAGAGTAGCTTCCTAACTTTTATATTTCATCATAAAAACAAGATTTTCTTATCTTATTTAGTTTCTTAATCCGCACTGAACCCTTTATTCGTTGCTTTTATGAAATTTCTCGAATATTTTTTGCGTCGGATTTCTTTCATGAAGCTCTTTGTGTATTGTGAGAGTCCGTGAGCCCTGTACTGATTATGACTTACTATTGTGTTGTTCGCTATATATTAGTAAATCCATTTACTTCCAACGACTTACACATTTACATATTTCTCTGCCTTTGAAGTTAACTTCTCGAATGTTCTCGCTGTGATCGTTTTATATCGGCCTCTCTGTGTTTTATTGTTTTTGTAAAACGCCCCAAACATTTTCTCAAAGACTTGTGCTACATTATTTTCCTCTTTGATAAAAGTAGCGATACATCTGCGAGATTGTAAATAAAGCATTTCTAACGAGCCACAAAAGATTTGAAACACGACATTGAGCTGTAAAAAGAGAAATGTCGGGAACATGAAAAGCTGTAAACTGTAAAATGAATAAGAAAAAAAGTTTTAAAAAAGTGTCAGGAGTGAGAGAGGCACATAAAGCTGAAGACTCGAATGTAACGTTTAATAGTAAAAGTTTATTCGCTGTAAAAGAAACAGACGCCATGAATTTGAATAATACAAGCGGAGACAAAGATTCATTGTTTAGTTTGGATGAAACGGCCGGTTTAGTTTCACTAAGTATGATTACACCAGATCGGCGTCTCGCGGAATAAAGAGAATAAACTTTACAATGAAAACATTTTACTGTCTTCTCTTATCATTATATCATTCAAGTGCAAAGTCACCTTCGAGACAAAGAGCTTCTTAGAATAGTTATAAAGACAGTATTTGATCAATTGTTTTATTTTTGGACTAGCCTTAAGCGTTAGCTATTGGTACAGGCAATAAAAATATATTTATTTGAATTAGATACAATTATGAAATGCCTTCTGTCCAGTATGCTCACCTTTGTGTTTTTTTTTAATGAAATGCAGACGTTAACAACAATTACAACTGTGTGTCCTAAATCAATTCTCTTTACAAAATATAATTATGTAAATGTACCAAGTATATTATTTGCCCAAACATAATAATATCAATGTTTGAACAAGTGACTTATTACCAAAAAAATATGAACCTACAAGGTAATTAAAGCAATGAAAAAATACTGTCTGTTTTTACTATGTTAGTAATTACCATTCAGTCCACGCCGTGTCTGCTGTAGATTGGAACTTAGTCTATATACAGGACTATTAGTCATCAGTTAGCATTATTATTTTTACATCGTAGTTCCATAATTTATCATCATCGTTATACCAATATTTCACAATAATCACTTTTGTAAATTTGTAATTTTTTAAATTGATTATTTTAGGCATATGACTAGCAAGGCGCAAAACTGACAAAAACACGAGTCAGCCACTTTGGCCGAAGGTAGGGATGCCTAATTTGGATGTACTGGCTTTCCAGGAAATAACCGAAACACATCGTTAGAAGCTTGGCGACAGATTTCCAGCTTGAAGGTGTTAGTTAGACAGGCGAGTACTAGACAATGCTCTCCATCAAGCAAACATATTTTGTAAAATACTTTTAAATACCTACCAATATTATTAATGCGAAAATTTGTGTGGCAGTTTCATAGTTTGTTAGTTCTTCACGCTCAAAGAACTGAACTGATTTTGATGAAATTTGGTTTGAAGATAGGCTAGACCTAAAATTAACTTAATCAACATAGGTTTTTTTCACTTTTTATGCCAGATTTACTTAGTTTGTCGGTAACACTGCGGGGCACAGCTAGTAGTTAATAAATGCAAAAAAAAATATTATTACTCTAAAATATTGCGAAATAATCAATTCCCAATTCCACCGCCAGTGGGCAGCCGAAGCCAAATCTATTTTCAAAATCAGTGCTGACTTATTTTTTAACAGTTCCAAAACTGTAAGAAAACTCGTCGGTAAGAAACTACAATATAACACTGGTGTGTATTAGCAGAACGACCTGCCTTCGCACGGGCTATAAAATAATCCAAGTTGCAAAGAGAAACAAAATAAAGCATAATTATACATACTCGTATATTATTCAAATCGGTGCAGTAGTTTTGAAGCCTATTTGCGTCAAACAAACAAACATACAATGAATGAATGAATGATTAATTGTCTATAAAGCAAACAAACAAAAAATCAAACTTTTTCTCTTTATTATTTTGGTATGATTAAAAATAAATATAATATTATCATTAAGCCTGTATAGTGGTAGTAAAATTAATTAGTCCTTGGAGACTGGACGGAGTTGGGAGTGTGGTCGGACCCGGATTATATTGGGATTACCTTCCTCTGGATCATAACCACAGACCTACTGAGATACGAGGATATATAGATTCCTACATATTTATTGCCCTCATAGCTTTCCGTCCTTCGATCAAATATACAAGTATACCAGATTCAGTGTTGCAACAAACACAGCACAAAAAATGGCATGAGTTTACTATACTATTGTATCTATTACAATATACGACAACCTCGTTGGCGTAATGGTTACTGTAACGGTTGCGTAATGAACTGCCAATCAGAAGGTTCCGGGTTTGATTCCCGGCACGGCCAACATCTTTGTGCTGAACTAAATTTGTTGGCTGTCGGTCTGGGTGCTAAATATGTATCTATATAAAATATGTATGTATATGTAGTATATCAGTTGTGTTAGCAACCATAATACGAACTAGAAATGGTTCAGTATGGGGCTAACCAGCCGCGTGTGTGTGTGTGTGTGTGTGTGTGTGATAAACAGAAATACAAAGTATGACCACGTCACAAAAAATATTTCAATTCAAATCAATCTTACTACTACTACGTATAGTGCTATGTTATAAATATAAGCTTTCTTGTTCCGCGATAACAGCTAGTGCTCGTAAAATTTTCAAATTCATAAAATTTTATAATTTGTGAAATGACCATACGCAGTGAGCGTTAGAAAATTCAACTGTATCACTATACTAACAAATCAGAAATTCCGCAAACTCAAATAAGACCACACTCTTACTTGTGGTCTTATTTTCTTTGCCGTTTTTAGACACATCACCTTTATCTAGAATATTGCTGATCGAAGCTTTTCGTCACATGTTATTTATGATATGGTTAATATTTACATTAGTAAGGGTCATTTCATAAATGAAAATAAGGGCCATTTATGAAATGGCCCTTACTAATGCTATAGTTATTAGCACGTTATGCTATTGGCATAATCTAAAGCTACTAAAATTAATACACTTCAAAGAAAAATAATTATTTATTTCGCCGAATTAAGTAGAATAATCAATTGATGACAGTCTGTTCATTTTAAAGTTAATGGAAATTTTCCTTACGAAAAAGCTCTAGCTTAGATCTTAAATTAGCAAGAAAATTAGTTAAGCAAAAGAAGATGATTAATTATTTTTCAGTATTAATTAAGAAATGACATATAAATATGAATTTCATTTGAAATTTCAATTTAATAGATATAATAAAATCTTTTTTTTATTCCATTCTATCATCGATCATCGAAGCTAAGCAACAATCGATGCGGACGTTGTTGGGATAGGTTACTATGCCCAAGACTGTCGTTTTTCAACGCACATGTTGCTTGAAAACTCTCGACACCAGAGCTTGACCACTTAGCGCATACGAAGAAAAAGACTCTATGGAGCGACGACGGTCTTCCTCCATCTAGCAAAGGGATATCTCCCCGGACAGATGTTGTGTCCGGAGACGGCCGTCCGACGGTCATGCATTGTAGCTAGGACCAGTCGTACGCGCGTTGTAAATGCCGTTTGCGCGATTCAGGACAAGCGCTCTGATTGGTAGCGGGCGATGAAGTGCGACAGAGACGCCACAACTCTATTCTTGTCCTCCGTACATTTAAAAACCTAACTCTGACCCGCTGTGCACAGTTTCACCTTCCCCCATTTTTGTTATCTCCACAAACTTTATGACGATGTTTTAATTACCATACTTTAGAAAGGTCGCGGCTCAATATTAGTTGTCAAGTCAACAAGGTGACAACTTTGACGGACCTAACTTAATATTATATATATACCTTTGATTAGAGATAGTCTAGAAGTCTAGAAAGTTCGGGACAGAACCGTATCAAATAGTTGTGACAGTTAGTCGAATGTTATAAAATAATATTGATTTAGTCGTCCAGAACTTTAGTGCGCAAAGATATATACATCTATTTAGTAATTCTCGTACTTCAAGACAGTAAAAACGGATAACGGTAAGAAACTAATAAAAAAACGCTCCTTCTCATATCATCTTATCTATTCGTCATCATTTGTAAAAGCAAGAAATGATGCTGCTCATAGGTCTTATCTTCACATTGCGGTGTTCAACCAGTCTTCAGTATACTTTACGATGTCCTCTGTCCATCAGGCTGTCGATCTACTTGTTTGATACCACTCGGTGACTGCCCCAGTCTATCTGAACACTTTCCGAAGAGCAAAGTGTTTTTATCTCCACTTCAGTTTGGCAATCCATATTCATTAAATATTTTGTGTCAAAGACATTGACAGCAAAAAACAATCATTGTAGATGATATGATTTTGCATTAGCCCTTCATTTGTGATTTAGAACAAACACTTGAAAAGTAACTAGAATAAAAAATTATATAATAATTAAAGTCCTCTTCTTCTTCTTTGTATAAGCTAAGTGGCCAAGCTCTGGTGTCGAAAGTTTTTCAAACCGCCCGAAAGCCTCTCACTGACTTAACGCCTTGTTCTAAGACCGAGAAGAGCCGGGACCTACAATATAACGTGACATCCGACCTACGGTAGCGCACTGATGAAAATGTCACTTTTAAAATGACAGTATTGAGCATGGTCACCCATTCAAACAGCATCCGCATCAACGGTTGCTTAGCTTCGGTGATCGCGTCTGATCACCTTAGCAAGCCGAGCTACAGGTGCTGCAGTATCTATATCTAATCTAAAAAACCAGTGCCAGTGGGAAGAGTACCCAAAATGCCAGCCGAGTTGCCTCTTTGTATAGCAAAACGTAACAGTTAATATAAATAGTTATATTCATAGCAAATCCGACAAACCTCGATGTACTTGTCTACTCAGTTGCGGTACACAGGTAGTCGTACAAAGGCAGAGTGCTGAGTATGCAGAAGTAGATAACAAACCGCATTCAGATGCACATTGCACTCGCGGGTTGGAGCGCGGCGGAATCTGCACTTAAATCTGCATTGTGGCTTTCAAATGCCCCGATACAGTTGCAACTATTAATTGAATATCTTATATGCATGGCAAGGCGCAGAGACAAAGACAGATACAATTACATGACTGGAAACCGTTAGTGATACAGATATAGCTGGTTTTTCTATACCAATATTATACAGAGGAAAAGTTTGATTTTTGTTTGTTTGACGCGAATAGACTCCGAAACTACTGGACCGATTTGAAAAATTCTTTCACCGTTGGGAAGCTACATTATCCCTGAGTAACATAGGCCTTATTTTGTTTCTATTTGCAACTTAGATTATTTTATAGCCAGTGCGAAGCTGGGACGATCTGCTAGTTAATTACATAATATAATATCTATTATGATGATTGTCGAAAATCAACCAATATTTAATGGATCTTTGATTTTATTTTCATACTATCGCCTCGGCTCTTAGAAATTGTCATCTATATATCAATAATAAATTAATATAATATGATCAAATTTTACAAGACTTACATTTCAAAAGAAAGCTTTTGATTGACCACAAAAAGAAGCCTTAGCTGTTCTCTGGTGAGGCTATACGTGCTTGAAAAGAAAGACAGAGAAAATAAATATAATTATTATAATTGTCCACTCGATAATATTAAGAAGCTACTTAAGTTCCGGTTTTACAAATTACACCAAATACAATAAACCATACCAATATACAACAATAAAGAAAGAATTTAAAAGTTTCTGTAATGTCACTCGAATTACTAACGAGTGTGAGTGAGAGATGTTTTTTTTACTACCACGAGTCGTACTATTCTTTCTTTATAGACTTCAAAAAGAATTAGTTACTTAGAAGATAAACACTCAAAACGAGTCACACTCTATAAATCAAAAGTGTAGTTCAAAAATATTAACTTAACTGAAGATTAATTCGAAACGATTATATTTAATTCATATTTCAGCGCGCCATCAAAACTTTACTCAGAAATATTAGAACCGTCGGAAAATTCTCATTTAAGGCGATAATTTCTAAAGAAAATAGAACAAATTATCTTTTTACAAGTTAATTAAAAGTTGGTTCGTAGGAAAGAGGTTCTTTAGTTAGGTTGCGAGGGAGGCCAAGCTGGAACAGGGCCAGGGCTTAAAGGAGGCGTGATGATGAATACGGAGGTAATTAAACTTGGACATCGCGAGTTATACAGTTTCTGATGAGCCCTTTGACGGGCCGCCGACAGGCCTCCACCTTACGCCAAGGATTCATTTAATTGCCATTTCGGCAGAATTCTAACTTTGATTTTTAACATCAAACCATTATTAATGAAAATGATTCCTATTCCAATTCCAATTAGTAGAAAAGACAGTTTGAATATATTTAGGTAACTCCAAAAGACAAGTAAATAAGAAATTTGTATTATTTTTTATTTATTTAATATGCTGGCAGCATTAACACCTGTGACGGCAATGCCGATACGGTCATCCAGGAATACTCAACCAGATATTCCAGAGTTTGATTCCGGGCACGGCCAACTTCTTTGTGATGAACTAAATTTATTGGCTGTCGATCTGGGTGTTTATAATATGTATCGATAAAAATTATTTGTTGTTGTATATGTAGTATATCAGTTGTGTTAGCTACCATAATACAAACTAGAAATGATTTAGTATGGGGCTAGCCAGCAATGCATGAAATTTGTCATAATACTCATTTATTTATTTACATATACTAGTGTCTTTTCAATGAAATTAATCTATTCTGAAATGAATCTATTTGAGTTTAATTTGGCATGGAGATACGAGTAGCTTAGTATCCTAATGTAATATTTATAAAAGAAATATTTTAACTACTAATTTTTGATCTGTGGGTTAAGGAGTAAATAAACACCATGATTTTATTTACATAAATGAATTAGGTTACATAATTAACAACATATTAACTTGAATAAAACCCATTTGTAATATATATTCTATATTCTAAACTAAATGAAAACAAAATGACTAATCTCCTACAGAAGTATTCCAACATTAGTGTAACGTGGTTTCCCGGAACATAAATCCGAATAGTCTCCGTTCTTCATTTCACCCAAAATATTCGTAAAGTTGGTAAAGCAATAACTTTCAGCAGAATAAAACACGAAACGAAGGAAAGAGCATTACAAGCAGACATTGCTGCGAAATTCCTCTGCTCTTTATTCTCTTGCTTTTGCTATAATTTAGGGTTCTTGGCGACAGATTTAAATCTCCTTTTTTTGTAAACTACTTTAATTTAGTAGGAAGGAACCAGATTTCGGTGTTATGCAAGTCATTATTTTTATGCAGCTTTGTAAAAGTAGAATTTATAAAAATAAGTAAGTAGGTATGAATTTATCCATAATGACACTTTGTATTTAGGTTTTATTTATTATACTTTATACTATTTATTTAACTTTTAATGGTTTCATAGTTAGTTTTTATTGTAGTAGATTTGTTTAAACAATTAATGACCTTTTATAGCTTTCTGTTCAAAAAGCACACAACAAGTTTTATTTTAGTTCCGGGTTCGATTCCCGGCCCGGTCAACATCTTTGTGCTTAACTAAATTTGTTGGCTGTGGGCCTGGGTGTTAAATATGTATGTATTTATATATAATATGTATGTATGTATATGTAGTATATCAGTTGTGTTAGCAACCATAATACGAGCTAGAAATGGTTCAGTATGGGGCTAACCAGCCGTGTGTGAATGTGTCCTAATATTATATTATTACTAGCTGACCCGGCAAACGTTGTTTTGCCTTATTAATTATTTTTATTCTAGTTTCTAGACAAATTCTAGTATAATTAAAATGTTACTTTCTTATTATAAGTGTGTTTGGTATATGCGTGAAATGGGTATGGAGCGCCATGAACAAACGTTAAGGGAATATAAAAGTAACAAACGCCAAAAAATATAATGTTCAAGTTTTTATAGTTTATTACCTAAAATTACATATCACATATTAATTACGACAGGAACAATAACAAACAACATCAATATTTTAATGCTATAGCGTGAACCTTATCCATAGCACCAATTACCTCTTTAAAATGAGCATTATATTCAATACTGAGCTCATACTGGAATAATAGACGCAATAAAATTGTTTTAAAAACAAATAACCGACTCCAAAACCATATTAATTTAATAGTGTTTATTTTAACAAACATTAATTTGTTCTTCTTAGATGACACCGACGCCAAAAATACAGGATAAATAAAAATTGAAAATAGCATGTATATAAGTTAATCAAATAAAGGCTTCGATGGTACTTATGTGTAGGCATAAAATTGTTTTTCACTTTTTAGATACAGTTAGAGTTTATAAATGAAGGTATGATTTTGAAGTCTGTTATTTGTATAATACAATTTCATTGTAAAACTTTTAAGGTTAGTAGGTAATGATTTTTTAAAGTCATAGGTATTCAAAATTTTTTAGCGATTCCGTTCGAGCCGTTGACAAACAAATTACATAATATTTGTAGTGTCGTAAGCTATGACCCAAAACGTCCTAGGACCAATCGCGAGCGAAGCGAGCCGGACGCGAGCGCAGCGAGCTATGCGCGAGCAAAGCGAGCGCGAAAATTTTTAGCGAATTTGTTCGAACCGTTTGAGCATAAAGAAGTCCAAAACAGAACAAATTATATAATATTTGTAGTGTCGTAAGCTATGACCCAAAACGTCCTAGGACCAATCGTGAGCGAAGCGAGCAGGATGCGAGCGCAGCGAGCTATTCGCGAGCGAAGCGAGCGCGAAAATTTTTAGCATATTTGTTCGAGCCGCTTTAGCATAAAGAAGTCCAAAGCAGAACAAATTACATAATATTTGTAGTGTAATCATCATATTTGTTGAAAATTTTTTGCTCATACGTTCGGGGTCTAGTTTATTAGTACAGCAAATTTTATAGCTTCTTCTACGTAAGAACTAAGTGATCAAGTTATGTTGTCGAGAGTTTTTCAAGCCCCTGCCTTAGTTTAACGACTGCCTGTGCTAAGAGGACCTACAATTTAACGTATAATCCGATCCACAGTAGCGCACAGATGAAAATACATTTTTTTACAACAGTCATGTGCAGGAGAGGTTATGCAATAAAGCGACTTACACGCGGATGGAGCCGCGGGCAACAGCTAGTAGTTAATAAGAGAGTTACATTGATATAGCAAAATGATAATAGTTAACAATACTACTACATGCGATACATAAACAATAACGAAGGTCGAAATTAGTGTAAACAGTGAGAGAAGTCAGTGAAGAAGAATTTTGTGAGTAAAACAGGAGACCGACTTCGGTCTATAGCATAGTGTGGCATTTCACTCACCAGTAAAGGCGCGGCAAATTTTAAGTATTTAAGATTGGTAATAATACTAAGCATATGTATATCAGGTTAAATTTTGTTAGTTATTTTCTTTAAAAAAAAAAGGTTTTTACTCGAAGTACAGTTAGACACTATATTTGATCAGTTATCAAGCGAGATGAAAAATGAATAAAATACTAAAATGGCCATAAAAAATAGGGAATGATGATAAAAAAGTAAAAAAATTAGGGTTGTATGTATTTTTTTATGCCACTTAATACAAAAATAAAATGAAAAACTTCGTCGAAAAATGAAAAAAAAAATGTTTAAGGGTGATCAACCCTTATCACTTAGGGGTATAAAAAATAGATAGTAGCCGATTCTCTGACCTACTGTATATTTGGTAAAGATTAGTCAAACCGTTTCGGAGGAGTACGGTAACAAACACTGTGACACGGAAATTTACTAAAATGGCCATAAAAAAATAGGGGTTGATGATAAAAAAATAAAAATTTAGGGTTGTATGTACTTTTTAATGCCACTTTATATAAAATTCAAATTAAAAAAATTCGTCGAAAAAATTAAAAAATATATTTAAGGGTGAACAACCCTTATCACTTAGGGGTAAAAACGTTCCACGTTGGCCGATTCTCATACCTACTGAATACGCATATGAAATTTGGTAATGATCAGTCAAGCCGTTTCGGAGGAGTTCGGTAACAAACACTGTGACACGGAAATTTTATATATAAGATGTATGTATATGTAGTATATCAGTTGTGTTAGCAACCATAATACGAGCTAGAAATGGTTCAGTATGGGGCTAACCAGCCGTGTGTGAATGTGTCCTAATATTATATTATTACTAGCTGACCCGGCAAACGTTGTTTTGCCTTATTAATTATTTTTATTCTAGTTTCTAGACAAATTCTAGTATAATTAAAATGTTACTTTCTTATTATAAGTGTGTTTGGTATATGCGTGAAATGGGTATGGAGCGCCATGAACAAACGTTAAGGGAATATAA
This sequence comes from Mellilla xanthometata, assembly GCA_035578125.1. Lineage (NCBI taxonomy): Eukaryota > Metazoa > Arthropoda > Insecta > Lepidoptera > Geometridae > Mellilla > Mellilla xanthometata. The sequence continues at coordinate 10,703,613 of JAPUBQ010000023.1, read as the reverse complement.
AAGTAACAAACGCCAAAAAATATAATGTTCAAGTTTTTATAGTTTATTACCTAAAATTACATATCACATATTAATTACGACAGGAACAATAACAAACAACATCAATATTTTAATGCTATAGCGTGAACCTTATCCATAGCACCAATTACCTCTTTAAAATGAGCATTATATTCAATACTGAGCTCATACTGGAATAATAGACGCAATAAAATTGTTTTAAAAACAAATAACCGACTCCAAAACCATATTAATTTAATAGTGTTTATTTTAACAAACATTAATTTGTTCTTCTTAGATGACACCGACGCCAAAAATACAGGATAAATAAAAATTGAAAATAGCATGTATATAAGTTAATCAAATAAAGGCTTCGATGGTACTTATGCGTAGGCATAAAATTGTTTTTCACTTTTTAGATACAGTTAGAGTTTATAAATGAAGGTATGATTTTGAAGTCTGTTATTTGTATAATACAATTTCATTGTAAAACTTTTAAGGTTAGTAGGTAATGATTTTTTAAAGTCATAGGTATTCAAAATTTTTTAGCGATTCCGTTCGAGCCGTTGACAAACAAATTACATAATATTTGTAGTGTCGTAAGCTATGACCCAAAACGTCCTAGGACCAATCGCGAGCGAAGCGAGCCGGACGCGAGCGCAGCGAGCTATGCGCGAGCAAAGCGAGCGCGAAAATTTTTAGCGAATTTGTTCGAACCGTTTGAGCATAAAGAAGTCCAAAACAGAACAAATTATATAATATTTGTAGTGTCGTAAGCTATGACCCAAAACGTCCTAGGACCAATCGTGAGCGAAGCGAGCAGGATGCGAGCGCAGCGAGCTATTCGCGAGCGAAGCGAGCGCGAAAATTTTTAGCATATTTGTTCGAGCCGCTTTAGCATAAAGAAGTCCAAAGCAGAACAAATTACATAATATTTGTAGTGTAATCATCATATTTGTTGAAAATTTTTTGCTCATACGTTCGGGGTCTAGTTTATTAGTACAGCAAATTTTATAGCTTCTTCTACGTAAGAACTAAGTGATCAAGTTATGTTGTCGAGAGTTTTTCAAGCCCCTGCCTTAGTTTAACGACTGCCTGTGCTAAGAGGACCTACAATTTAACGTATAATCCGATCCACAGTAGCGCACAGATGAAAATACATTTTTTTACAACAGTCATGTGCAGGAGAGGTTATGCAATAAAGCGACTTACACGCGGATGGAGCCGCGGGCAACAGCTAGTAGTTAATAAGAGAGTTACATTGATATAGCAAAATGATAATAGTTAACAATACTACTACATGCGATACATAAACAATAACGAAGGTCGAAATTAGTGTAAACAGTGAGAGAAGTCAGTGAAGAAGAATTTTGTGAGTAAAACAGGAGACCGACTTCGGTCTATAGCATAGTGTGGCATTTCACTCACCAGTAAAGGCGCGGCAAATTTTAAGTATTTAAGATTGGTAATAATACTAAGCATATGTATATCAGGTTAAATTTTGTTAGTTATTTTCTTTAAAAAAAAAAGGTTTTTACTCGAAGTACAGTTAGACACTATATTTGATCAGTTATCAAGCGAGATGAAAAATGAATAAAATACTAAAATGGCCATAAAAAATAGGGAATGATGATAAAAAAGTAAAAAAATTAGGGTTGTATGTATTTTTTTATGCCACTTAATACAAAAATAAAATGAAAAACTTCGTCGAAAAATGAAAAAAAAAATGTTTAAGGGTGATCAACCCTTATCACTTAGGGGTATAAAAAATAGATAGTAGCCGATTCTCTGACCTACTGTATATTTGGTAAAGATTAGTCAAACCGTTTCGGAGGAGTACGGTAACAAACACTGTGACACGGAAATTTACTAAAATGGCCATAAAAAAATAGGGGTTGATGATAAAAAAATAAAAATTTAGGGTTGTATGTACTTTTTAATGCCACTTTATATAAAATTCAAATTAAAAAAATTCGTCGAAAAAATTAAAAAATATATTTAAGGGTGAACAACCCTTATCACTTAGGGGTAAAAACGTTCCACGTTGGCCGATTCTCATACCTACTGAATACGCATATGAAATTTGGTAATGATCAGTCAAGCCGTTTCGGAGGAGTTCGGTAACAAACACTGTGACACGGAAATTTTATATATAAGAAAGATTATTATTATGTACAGAAACCTTCAATGTGTTATCAAAGTCTCGCTTGCCCGTTTCACCGTCCACATTGCAGCATACGAGCTGATTTGATTTTCGCTCGGCTAACTATCTTCCAACATTGTAAACTGTTCACGTAAGGCATCTTAATATTTTCGCGTAGAAAACGGTCACACTTACTTATTATTAAAAGTGCACGCGCGGATCTCGTCGGCGGCGGTCCGTGTAACACTCGCCCCTGAAGATGGTGCTCGGAAAGCACCGAAACTGTTGGACTCATTCCAACTTTTAATAATAAGTAAGTGTGACCGTTTTCTACGCGAAAAATAGAAAAAAAAAAAAACTATCTTCCAGTTGATCTAATTTATGGCGCGGATAGCTCGCCTGATATCGGCTTCCGATAAAACTGACCCTGGACTTGCTAAGGGGGGACGTTTGGGACCCATACTCTTTCTTATTTCTATTATTTATAGCGGAGCTTGTAGTTTATTACTTACTAACGCCTACGTGTAACTCATATAGATTATATGTATACTTAATTATTAAGATTTATCTAGTTCAAAGGAATAAGCTACATTAGTACTAAGTTTCATCAAATGAGCTCTGTCACTGTCAAGAAAAAAAACTAGAAGATAAACTACTTTTACTTTTTATCACGTATGACCACCAACCGCACTATGCGTGTGGTGCAGGTATTATGATAATATTCGAGTATGTAGATCAAAAACATTTATAAACAACATTTACAAACATTACCAAAGATGAAGTCATCTCGTTCGTTTAAGTATTTTTAATTTTTCTAAAACAAAAAGGTATCTGATTTCGTAGAAATGCCGTCATACCTATTTATGATCGTGACTTTGTATGTCATATGGAATCATAAAATACAAAAAAAACACCATCATCTATTCCGGAAATTTATCAACCACTCCTATGCAAGTCGTCATAAAAATGAAAAATAGATTATTACGAGAATTCAATGATGATATTTTGACGACCTCGTTGGCGCAATGGTTACCATGCCGGACTGCCAATCAGAATGTTTCAGGTTCGACACCTGGCATGGCCAACAACTTTGTGCTGAACTGAATTTGTTGGCTGTCGGTTTGGGGGTTAAATATGTATCTATATAAAATATTTTTGTATGTGTATGTAGTCAGTTGTGTTAACAACCATAATACGAGCTAGAAATGGTTCAATATGAGGCTAACCAGCCGCGTGTGATAGTGACGTTATATTTCCATCATTATAATCATCCTCATCTAGAGGAATAGACTTCTCTTTTTACTTGTAATGGCACCCACTCGCTCCTGTGCCAATAATTGTGTCCACAATCGAGCTACGACTGAAGTTATCGTCGAACCATCTAGCCGGTGGACGACTAAAAATTCTATAAATGTTTGTAATTAATTTGAGACCCAGTCGTTGTGGCTATTTCTTTAAACCGAACGGTCAAAGCCCAGCACAGGTATTTGTGAAACCAAACGCTCGCAAGTAAAGATGCTTCTAGCCGCAATCCAGACAGAGAAGATTAAATTCCTCTCCCAGGTCGCTGGAGACTGGCATTGATTAAACCCTTACCTGACTAGCGCGGACATTCCTCACATTTTATACACCTTTATATTATTACGACAAATCTATACAGTTACTAACTCCCTCACTCATGTTGTAAAGCCGATAGTTCTGTGTGTGTGTGTGTGTGTAATCTCTATCTAATGTCTGAACAAATTAACTTGAAATTTATTGAAACTATACATTCAAACAAGTCAAGGTAAATAATAATTAGCTGTAAAAATAAGTAAGATATGTTTATTGCAAAAACAAGGGCGAATTGTTCACTTACCATCAGGTGAATTGTGGTCAAGCGCTGACCTATTCGGAGTAAAAAAAAAGGGGAAAATATCATTTTTCGTTTTTTTTCGCTATAAATCATAAACAGTAAAAAATATTGGAGAAATCGCATAAAAGCCGTCTCAAGAACCTAAGAATTTTTATACATATTTTTTACCAATTAGACTTATGAATTAAAACTGGTTATAAAATATAGTACTAATTCAATTATTGGACCAGTTTTTTTCATATTCCAAAGTCTGATTGGTAACAAAACAATTATAAACCAAACCGAGCAAAATTCACATAATTTGGAACTCGAGCGCTAATTATACTGAACTGGAAGCCAGTAAATCTAGACTAGGCATACCCCACCTTCGGTCAGATTGTCTGCTGATTTGCGTGGTTAGGTATTCGGCTGGTGAAATGTCCAGCTGTTTAGCGAAAAAAAAATCAAAATATAACCAAATTAAAAAAAAGTTAAATGACATCGGCCGAGCATTCATAACCGGAGCTTGATCCCCACTTACATAATCCTCCATTTAAGGCACTTATACACGATATTAAAGTGAATAAATCAAAGTGAATCTCACGGGCCACCTTAATCCACCGTTTCAATAATCCGGGAAGGTCTTTAGGGGACTTCGGGGGCCCTTCCAGGCGCGTTTAAGGTCTCTAAATGGGGGGTATAAATCAGCAAGCGAGTGTTGCGACCTCTGCCGGAATTACGTAATTAATAGGAGCGGGGATAAGCAAAAAGTCGTGTTCGGGAGTCGTCGCCCGCGGGGAATTCATCAATTGATAATTAGGGAGTTGATATTAATTTTGGTGGTGATTTGGGGAAGGCTGCGTGTGTTTATTGCTGGTTGATTGGGATGTTATAACATTACAGTCTTTACCTCAAAGCTTGGTTTAACGTAATGTGTAGACAATGTTTTTAGTAACCATATCGTGATTAGAGGGTACTTGTTACTGTAAGTTAAATTACTTCGATAATTTGTGCACATGCCTAATTATGGGAATTAATAAATAAATAAACTAAACTATTAATTTAAACCCTAGACATACTAGTCAGGAACAAAGTAGGGGTTGCAAAACCAACTTCCGTTTAAAAATACTGAACCGACTTTGAAAGCATTTTTTGAATATATTATACTACATACATACATATGTATGTATGTAGTTCTAATGAAAAAGGGTTTCGAAGTTGCTAACCAGGCGAGCAGTGAATTCACTACCACCATGCTTTGAATCCCTCACGATGTAGAATCGAAAGCTAGAGCTCATTGGCAGGAATTGACCCCACTATCTGCAGGACATAAGGTGGCCGCACGCCTGACTGAGCTGTTATCGTATAGTATACCGTCCACACATCGTAATTATGTCATAAATGTGAATACGCAGAGCGATGTAAAGTGCTTACACAAGAGTAGCCCCCGCGCCATACTCTAACATCCCAGCGGACGGGATGTAATGTCGAGTAACAAACAGAGTCCTGCCCCGCGGCGAGGCTCGGGACTTTCCGGATACACCCGCATACACTACTACTCTACACGGTTACTCTGCATTTGAGTAAAAAAATTGTCAAAAATTTACTTCAAAATTTTAAGGGGAAATTTAAGAAAAATCTTTTGTCAGCGGTATACATACAAATATCTTATTAACACGTTCCAAGCGGCACAAAATTTTCTATTCTTTCTATTCCTGCGGTACCGGGCGTATTACACCTGGACCTAAAACTACCATTGCGGCGGTACAAGGCGTATAATACCCTGTAACGTAAAAAAAACTTTAATCCTTTTTTTGGCTTCATGAAAAGAAAAAACATATTTTTTTGCTTTGAGTATTAGTATTAATGAATTGATTTAAGAGATCCTGGCGGCGTACGTGGACAGCTTCTTTGGTTTAGAATCTATAGCTTAAATAAAATACAGGGTTTTATGTACCCTGTGCCGCACTGAACAAGAGGATGTTTATGCATATTTTAGGGATGGGAAAAACAGATATCGATGGGCTTAAGTTTTATTGAAGAAATAAAAGAAAAAATAATATTCATTAATGTTTTTCATTGAAACAATCCAAACAGAAGTTTCTTTTGCATGCGTTACATTCTGTTATTTTTTTTTAACTTTTTTGTAAGCTTGACAACTTGTTAAAATTGATCGAAGCTTTTCGTAGCATCCAACGACTCTGTTACCTAAAAAGCTTGACATACAAGTACTATTTACAGTACTTAAAGACCGTAAATTATGTAATAACACAAATAATTATTATAGTACAAATTATTATCTAAAGAAAGTGTACTCGTAATTCTCACCTACCTATTTATTAGCAAATTCAATAAATAGTAATTAATTTTTCATAATTTACGGTCTTTAAGTACTGTAAATAGTACTCGTATAGTAAACTATACTTTGATTTATTACTATCATCATTGTCTTCAATATTATCATCACTGTCTTTAATGTGGTGGAGTTTTATTCTTTTACGACACCGTTTCGCTGATGTTGAAGTCATTGTCGACGCATGCGCTCACTCAATTACGATCACAACACTAACCGTGCGAAGCTAGCGCGGGGTGCAGTACCAGGTGAGCGAGGGTACCAGGTGTATTCAACCCGCACCCGCACTGTGATGAAATTTTATTTGTTCAGTGCGATACCAGGTATAAAATATCCGGTATTAAGATAGGCACACCACTGGATTCTATTTTAATAGCCCATCTCAGATATGTATTTATCTCTTTCCTACACCGAACCAATCTGAAGTTACGCTCTTCGCACGACAGAGAAGTCTATACTTTTCGTAGCCGCACCACAAGCGAGATATGGACCAGGAGTTTTCGACCTGGTTTCGCATGGAACGTGTTAAGGCAAAAGTTTGTAACTGAGTGTGTGTTTGTTTGTTACTTCTACTAATACTACTACTACTAAAGATCATTGGCCGTAATAGAACTCCGGACCTTAGGGAAGTGAAGCAGCCGCACTCCCGGCCCAGTTGTCAAAACTTCAACTTTTTTTTTATAGACTGTAAAAATAGTCAAAAAATTGGACCCGCTCCAAACCTACATCGCTACACCTTGAGGGGGTATGTGAAGTGTTATTTAAACATAGATATTGTTACATAACATTTAATTATGCAATAAATGTTTGACTTTGACTTTGAGTCCTCTACATGATTTTATTTATATTTCTTATTTATTTTTTAATATTTTTTATTGACATGGTTTAGGCGAGCGAGCGGCCGTTCCGGTGCGCTATAACCCTGTACGCGTAGTGTGTAATAATGGAATATTTATCAAGACATTCGTTTATTGCTTTTCGTGAAAGGAAGAGTGGGCGGATTTTGTTTGGCACACAATATCATATATTTTTGAAAGGAAATATTAAAACTTCCTAGCTTTAGCTATAGTCACTCTGATATTGAAGGTTATTATGTACCTAATAATAGTTTCTCTTTTGTATTTTCGTGTATAAGGATCTCTGAATTTCGGAATAGTGTTTTTTTTATTATTATTAACACAATTGCATATAGTTTATAAAAAAAAAAATTGGGTTTCCATTCTGCAACGGGTCCCTATTATTTACTTTTACTGTGTGTTTTATATTTGATTTTTATGTGATGTTTGTTTGTCTGACAGCAGCGTATATTTCATGAACCATGACACTCAGATAACTGAAATTTTCACAGATGATGTATATCTGTATCCGCTCTAACAATTAATACTAAAATCAGAATAAAAGACATCTAAATCTATGTTACTATTCTAATAATATTATATCGTTAAACATCCGAAGATATCGTAGTAAACATTTTCATTACGCACTTGAACTTTGTTTTTAACCGACTTCAAAAAGGAGGAGGTTATATATTCGACGTGTATGTTTTTTTTTTTTTTTTTATGTATGTTCACCGATTTCTCAGCCATTTGTGGATCGATTCTCAAAATTCTTTTTTTAATTGAAAGAGTATGGTTCTGAATTGGTCCCATTGTCACCTAAATAGGATCTGATGATGGATTCCTAGGGAAATCGAAGGAAAACCTAAAAAGTTAGGTTATGTTTACGGCCGAAGAGAGATTCACGCTCGTTCGGTTGTACTAATATTCTTGAAATTTAAGATGAAAATAGGTAAGACTATGTGTTAACACATAGGCTACTTTTTATCCCGAATATAATTACTGTTCCCGTGGGATGCACCAAATAACACATAAATCTTTATAACTTCTTCACGCCCGAACGGCTGTACTGATGTTGATGAAATTTGAGATGAAGATAGGTTAGACTATGAGTTAACACATTGGCTACTTTTTATCCCGAAAATAATTACTGTTCCCGTGGGATGCACCAAATAACACATGACACACTGATTTCGTTTAAATTTGATATGGGGGTAGACTAGACCTTGTATAACACGAAGGTTACTTTTTATCTTAAAAGTCATTGCTATTCCCTTGGGATACCCAAATAACTCGATAACCTATTTCACTTCTTCGCGCTCATACGGCAATACAGATTTCACTCATGTAAAATTTGATAATATATTAATAGACTAGACACTCGAACGGATAAAAAAAATATTTACGGGCTCGCTTCGCTAGGAGTTATCCCATTTCGTTCGACTTTCCCCCAGGATGTTTTGGGCTTATGACACTCCAAATATTATATAATTTGTGCTGCTTTGGACTTCTTTATGCTCAAATGGTTTGAACAAATACGGTGAAAATTTTCGCGCTTGCTTCGCTCGCGCATTGCTCGATACGCTCGCATCCAGTTCGCTTCGCTCGCCCTTGGTCCTAGTACGTTTTGACACAACAAACATTATGTTATTTGTGCTGCTTTGGACTTCTTTATGCTCAAACGGTTCGAACAAATACGGTGAAAATTTTCGCGCTCGCTTCGCTCGCATCCGGCTCGCTTCGCTCGCATCCGGCTCGCTTCGCTCGCAATTGGTTCTATTACGTTTTAACACAACAAACATTATGTAATTTGTGCTGCTTTGGACTTCTTTATGCTCAAACGGTTCGAACAAATACGGTGAAAATTTTCGCACTCGCTTCGCTCGCATCCGGCTCGCTTCGCTCGCAATTGGTTCTATTACGTTTTAACACAACAAACATTATGTAATTTGTGCTGCTTTGGACTTCTTTATACTCAAACGGTTCGAACAAATACGGTGAAAATTTTCGCGCTTGCTTCGCTCGCGCATAGTTCGCTTCGCTCGCATCCGGCTCGCTTCGCTCGCAATTGGTTCTAGTACGTTTTGACACAACAAACATTATGTAATTTGTGCTGCTTTGGACTTCTTTATGCTCAAATGGTTTGAACAAATACGGTGAAAATTTTCGCGCTTGCTTCGCTCGCGCATAGTTCGCTTCGCTCGCATCCGGCTCGCTTCGCTCGCAATTGGTTCTAGTACGTTTTGACACAACAAACATTATGTAATTTGTGCTGCTTTGGACTTCTTTATACTCAAACGGTTCGAACAAATACGGTGAAAATTTTCGCGCTCGCTTCGCTCGCGCATAGCTCGCTTCGCTCGCATCCGGCTCGCTTCGCTCGCAATTGGTTCTATTACGTTTTGACACAACAAACATTATGTAATTTGTTCTGCTTTGGACTTCTTTATGCTCAAACGGTTCGAACAAATACAGTGAACATTTTCGCGCTCGCTTCGCTCGCATCCGGCTCGCTTCGCTCGCAATTGGTTCTAGTACGTTTTGACACAACAAACATTATGTAATTTGTGCTGCTTTGGACTTCTTTATGCTCAAATGGTTTGAACAAATACGGTGAAAATTTTCGCGCTTGCTTCGCTCGCGCATAGTTCGCTTCGCTTGCATCCGGCTCGCTTCGCTCGCAATTGGTTCTAGTACGTTTTGACACAACAAACATTATGTAATTTGTGCTGCTTTGGACTTCTTTATACTCAAACGGTTCGAACAAATACGGTGAAAATTTTCGCGCTCGCTTCGCTCGCGCATAGCTCGCTTCGCTCGCATCCGGCTCGCTTCGCTCGCAATTGGTTCTATTACGTTTTGACACAACAAACATTATGTAATTTGTTCTGCTTTGGACTTCTTTATGCTCAAACGGTTCGAACAAATACGGTGAATATTTTCGCGCTCGCTTCGCTAGCATACAGCTCAATTTGCTCGCAATTGGTTGCCTGCCTGGTATACGCCAGAGGTTTTTTGATCGTGAAGTTTATTTGGCTCTCTATAGCTAAAACTTAAAAAATATCATGACTAACCACTAAAAATGTAAAAATAAAATTGTTTTAAAAAACAAAGAACCGACTTCAAAGCACAACTAAAAAGGGAAAAATAATTTTAAGCCTACATCAAATCAAGAATAGTTATATAAGTAGAATCGAAGAGTTTGTTTCATGTACTTATAAAAAACTATTTTAAATTTTTATTTATCCTGTTTTCTTGAAGTCGGTGCCATCTAAGAAGAACAATTTAATGTTTGTTAAAAAAACTATTTTCAATTGTCTTTCTTTGCTGGCACCGACTCCAAGAATACAGGATTCATAAAAATTTAAAATAGTTTTTTATAAGTACATGAAACAAACTCTTCGATTCTACTTATATAACTATTCTTGATTTGATGTAGGCTTAAAATTATTTTTCCCTTTTTAGTTGTGCTTTGAAGTCGGTTCTTTGTTTTTTAAAACAATTTTATACATATTGCTAATTTTAGAATATTGATATGAAGGCGAAGTTGGACAATATACATATGGTTTTACAGTTTATTCGCTAAAAATCGTAAACTGAAAAAAATAATCGAAAAGAGCTCTAAGAATGAATCTTAAACTAATTTTGAATTTCTATTCAAATTCTCGGCTAAATAAAATCAAATCAAAAAACGGTTCACTAGTTCCAAAGTTTCAAAGCCACAAATAATCAAACGCGCACACACATATACACAAACACACACACACAACAGTATATGCCAAACTTGTAGCACTTGCCGTTTTACTTAAACTATTTTTTTTTTACTATTTCTTTATTTGTTTTGAAAGGATAATAGTGTCTGAAATAAAGAATTATTATTAACGTTTCTCTTTATGTATGGATCATGTGTCTGCAATAAAGAATTATAATTATAATTGTTATTAATATTGACGTTGCAGGTAAAAATAAAATAAATAGTAGATATATGTGTGGATGTATGTAGGTATAGTAAGTCAGCTTAAGGTTCAGGAATTTTGTGGAGATCTGATTTGCGATCTCATTCCAGCGAGCCGAGCCTTTCTTGACACTCTACAACACAGTGACTCACATTCATACAAACAAATTACAAACAACTGGCTCATAATTAGTCCGATATAATTACTACTTTTAGTCCGATGTAGCCAATCAATCGTAAATGAATCAAACTATATTTTGCACTGGGGAAAAGTACATAGTTATCTATAATACAAAATCAAGTCTAGTTTTTCTTCCTGATGATATAACTCCAGAACACACGAACCGATTTCCACAGTACAGCACAGCATTCGTTTTAAAGGTCTTTGGCTACGTGAGGTTTGTAGCAAACAAAATGCAGGGAAAATTCGATACGCAAAAAAATCGACCTACAAGCGGGCGGAGCCGCGGGCAACAGCTAGAATAATTATAAAACGTCAAAATTAAAATGATGGTAGGGCTTGCCTGGTAACCACGATCAAGCTGAAAAATCTGGCACCAAGCATCTAGTCTATTATTATTATTCCAGACTAGGCAGGCTCCACTTTAGACCAGAGAGAAATTAAGCAAAATAATATTTGATTAAAAAGCTAGAGATAAGTTTATAGAGTACTGTGTAAAGAAATAATAACAATTGTTGGACAAAGAAATGGGAGCAAAAACATGGGAGCACTACCCGTCATTGTCAGTATGGCGGACTCAGTGCCCCAATAGCAATAAATAAAGATGGTATAACACATAAACTTAGATATAAATAAAACCATAAATAGCATAAGAATGTTAATGATAAAATAAATATGAAAGGTGACGGATAAAAGAAAGATAAGGAATGAAGAATGAAAGTACGTGAAGTAGCACAAGCGAGAACTGGTGTGAAAGAGTTGAAAAGTATAAAAATAGGCTCCGAAATATCTACATATCGGAGGTAGGTGTATAAAAAAAAAACAATCCGTGTGTTTTTCCGAATATAAAATACCTAGCTGCAAGTCGTTATAAAACAAAAAGCAAAGCTATAGTACTGTCGCACAGCGAGCTCTTGATCTATCGACATGGCGGATCATTTGTTATTCCGTTTTTACAAGTTGGAGGCAGATTTGCGCGTTTGACGGATTGTGCCTAATGCTGCGCTAATGGAACTGATACCGAGATCTGTTCGCGCGATGTGGACAGCCAGGCTTTGTTTACAATGCTCTATTCAATTCTAAGTTAGTTAATTTGAAAGTAATATAAAGAATATCTTATTTAAAAAAGGGCTTTTATTATATATGTATGTGATTTTTTCAAAGATGCATAAGCATGGTAGAAAAATGTACGTAACCTTTTAATGTTTAAATTAATTTGTTGGTAATATTTGTTTTGTTTATCTAATTGGAAATCTGTAGAATTTTTTTTCATGTGACAATAATGTGAACTATTTACTTTTGTAAATATTCATATATACCAGTTTATATACAAAATATTTAATGTAATTTAGATTTAAACTTTTTACGAGTGTCTTATAACTTTTGTTATATATACCAATGTTAATAAATAAATGAATTGAATTAGCTACTTTTTAAGGCCTTAAACTCTAACGCACTTTTTAGGCTATCAAATAATAGTATATGTTTGAGACAGTTAAGTTACGTAAATCTGCTGATGCAGATTGCCAACCTTAACTAGTTGGAGAGGTACCATAACAAGATGAAGAAATTACGTAAAGTATTGAGATAATTTGTTTAGAAACGATGATAGTAGGTGCTGGGGTTTTTTACTCATTTGCAGCAGAACCTTAGTTATCACACTTGAAACATTAGTTTTGTATTGAACTCCAATGAGATTTTCGACAAATCTACTGAATGATTGAATCAAGAAATGATTCAACTAAATTCTTAGGCTTACAAAATATGATAAAGTTACAATTATAATAAATGAAATGAAGTAATGTAAGGGATTATATTTCTTCATCTTTTCTTATAAAAAAATAAAAATTCTTTTAAATCATTATTTCAAAAAATACTGGTTACTAGTGGAAAAATAATTAAGTGCAGTTTCAGTACATGTACAGTAATGGCTTTTGTTATACGGCTTTTGGAAGACGACATTTTGTATTGAACAAATGTTTTTTTTTTCAAGAATTTCCAAAAATCGTAGAAGAAAAGTTGTTTGCTGATGTACTAGAGCCGCATTATAATCCGGTATTGATTTCTTTTTGAGTTTGTTTGTCAAGTTTATGAATTTTTGATGAGCATTGTCTATATCAAAGTCAAACAATGTTTTTCATTATTATGTCTCGAAATTTTTTGCATTATGGTCACTAAATTTTTTGCATTATTATGACACCAAATTTTTTGCATTATTATGTCACTAAATTTTAAGCATTATTGTCACTAAATTTATTGCATTGTAATAATGTAAAAAATTTATGTCATTACATTTTTTACATTATTATGTCACTAAATTTTTTACATTATTATGTCACTAAATTTTTTACATTATTATGTCACTAAATTTTTTACATTATTATGTCACTAAATTTTTTGCATTATTATGTCACAAAATTTTTTGCATTATTATGTCACTAAATAGCGCTTTCTCCAGAACCCTGAAGACACCTTATATAATCTACAATTTACCATTAACCTCAAGTGTTTACTTCCAACCACACCATAATTACCCTCGCTAATTACCCGCCTACACACACACACACACACACACACACACATACATTACATACACACACGCTCGGTTACGAACAAACAGACAATTATGTCGAGCAAACGGCAGGATAAGCCCGTTATAATCATACCAAAGTAAATAGCTTTACATCTCACTGAAACTTCTGCATGAACAAACAAACAAACGTTTTCACCTAAACCTGTATTTATACTAAACATGTATGTATATAATAAGGATATTTTATTTATTTCTTCTTTTCTATGATATAAATTTACTCAACTAGAGTTTCATCTTGTAGTATAAGGTTTTTTTAACCTTACAGCTAGAATAGTATATAATAAAATAGTCTTTATTGTCATAGTGATATATAGTTATTATATTATATTAACATAATTATAATTACTAGCTGACCCTACAAACATTGTTTTGCCTTAAGTACAGTTAAAACACTATAATTGATAAGTAAATTACTAAATTGGCCAATTAAATAGGAGTTGGTGAAAAAAAATTGTCAATAAATTAAAAAAAATATTTAAGAGTAAACAACCCTTATCACTTAGGGGTATGAAAATTAGATAGTAGCCGATTCTCAGACCTACTGAATACACATATAAAATATGGTAAAAAGTGGTAAAGCCGTTTCGAAGGAATGCGGTAACTAACATTGTGACATGGAAATTTTATATATAAGAAAGATAAGATAAAAAGATATAACGTGGCATATCTACTAATGCTAAAATGTAAAAAGGATTGGAGTTAAGCTTTTTCTCGTGCAAGTTCTTTGTGGCAACAAAAACCTGTTCCCTCCCAATATTTATCGCCTCACTAAACCAACATTTGGAATAAAATAAATTCGCAATTCGACATCTAAATCGAAATAAGCTTCTAATCTACAGAAAGTTCTTTCAAATAGACAAAACACTTACCCTTGTCAAGACGCTCTAGACCCTAGGTATTCTAGAAACCATCTATCTTATATCGAGTACCTAGCTTTTTCGGGATTAAAACTAGATTGAAGGGAGATTTGTAGATAAAATATCTATATTTGATTTTATTTTCATTTAATGAACATTTGAAGTAAATTTTAAATGGGAGTCGTTCTACTTCCTACTTATATTATAAATAAGAAAGTTAATGTGTATGTCTCTTACTTCTTCACGCTAAAACCGCTGAACCGATTTCAATTAAATTTCGTACAAAGATAAGTAAGATCCTAAATTTACACCCTACCTACTACCTACACCTACTTTTCATTCCGTTATAAAACAGGTGACTCCGCGGGCGCAGCTATGCAATATGTTTACATTCAAATTCAAATCAATTTATATGTGTAATGAGTTACTATCGAATTCCACCAGTGTGTATTTTTTTTTACTAGTAATGAGCTTGCGCTTGACCGCAATTCACCTGATAGTAAGCGATATTGCAATCTGTATGTTTGTTTGTGTAGGTGGAATCTTACATGCTATATTATACATATTTACATATTTTTCCTTCTTTCGCGGGTCGGATGACACGTTAAATTGTAGGTCCCGGCTGTTAATCTTACTAGTACAAACAGTCGTTAAGCCAAGTCAGTGGCTTTCGAAAACTGTCGACAGACTTTATCTTTATATGTAGTATGTTCGAATTTAGGTTTCTTCACGTTTAAAAACTTGTCAGAAAAGGTTGATATTATATAGACTTTTATATCGTTTTACCGTATGTCTGTTAGCAAAATCAGCTTAATCAAGAATGTTCTGAATCACGAATATGGCCGATCAATAAAATTGGTCCAATATCGAATCCTTTATTACGTCTATAATACTTAACTTTAACGTATCTACATGGCAGGATCGGTGGAAGCGGTGACCGAGCGAGCGGAGAGAGTGAATGCGCTCTGCAACAACTGGCTACGGATATCGGGCTGTATTTACATTTGTGCAAGCTATAATACATTTATATTATTCGACATTTATGAGACTTAAAAAACACTTGGAATATTTACTTATTATATTTGATAACGTATAATTGTAATGTAATTAAATCATTTTGAAAATAATATAAAAACAAACAAAAAAAAATGTACTAACGAAAAATATAACTCATGAATTTTGTTAAATATTCTACACCATTGAAAACTACACACAATAGCCATTATTTTTCCTTCTTCATCTTTAAATTTGAAACCTATTACTACTTTTTACATATGAATAACGATTCTGCAAGCTTCATATTCATATGCGAATATAATTATGATCGCTTAAATTATAAAAGGGATTAATTTCACAAAAGCTCTTTATTTTTTGTTCAAACATATTACTACTAAGATGACAGACAATATGTTATGTTCTATGTCAACTTGCCATATATATATTCTTCTTCGTATGAGGTAAGTGGCCAAGCTCTCTTCGAGAGTTTTCAAGCCGGCCGAAGGCCTCTGACTTGGCTTAACGCCTGCCTGTACTAAGACTGACAGCCGGGTCCTACAATTTAAAGTGTCACCCGACCCACGGTAGCACCCAGACAAATATGCCACTTTTAAAAGACAGTCTTGAGCATGGTCACCCATCCGAGCACAGTCCGCATCAACTGATGCTTAACCTCAGTGATCGCCTCAGATCACCTTAGTTAGCCGTTAATTAATATTGATCAAGTAGTTATTGAAGTACATATGCCAATGACTGCGAGGATACAGTGTCAAACGATCAATGACGCAAAGTAAGAAAAACAATATACTTGTTTGAACGTGTACTGTTCCCAGAAGATGGCACTAGTTAGAATGTGCGAGCTATCTCAATAAGGGCGGGATCTGGGTAACTGTCGCGGACCCTCTTAAAGCGTATCTTAACTGTTGTTATCGAGTTCCCGACTCCACGTGTGCTACGGCACTTCACTCAAGAGCGGGCAGAGAGACCGCGGCCAAGCTTTCAAAGGTGTTTAAAACATAAATTGTTTGCGTATTTAAGTAAGAAACGTTGCGAGTTAGCCTTCAACGCTAGTCACGCTACTTTTACTTATAATTTGTATTTACTGTATTAAAGAAATTTGTTATTTTCTCAGTTTTGCATTGCTTATGTTGTCGTGTTTTGTATGAATGAGTTAGTAGAAAAAGTATGAATTTCAAAAAAATAAGCAAGCTTGATAGGAATTCCTGGTGCTCAAATTATAACTATTAAATTACTGAAAATTTAATAAAAGTCTTATGTAACCTAATAATAACAGAAAAATAAAATAAATGCCTAATTAATAATTACCTGTGATACGACTACTAAGTTTAGATTTAAAATGTGACACTACAAACATTTTGTGGCAACCGTCTAGGACTGATTATCATCAAACGTAGTTAAAGGAACTGCCGTCTAGGCAGTTCCTTTAACTACGTTTAAACAAACAAAAATATATACTCAATCAAAATTTGTGTATCCGTCCAAGAGTTAGCATGTCACAGACAAACACACACTCACACATAGAGACGCATCAAACTTATAACAACCCGTCGGTGGTAAATAAAGAAACTTATGCTACTAAGAGTACTGTATCCTTCTCGGTGCAGCAGTTTAAGCGTGAACCGTACATATTATTAATTACGACATCTCAAAGACTGGACACATAAGCTCAACTACTTAGCTTATTATTATTATTATGAAAATGTGATTCATATGTAAGAAGCATTTATAAAAAATATACGTCAAGGATATTATGACTACCTCTCCGACTACGTCTCCAGTGCCAATAACTAGAAGTCCCTCAGTCTTGCGGCTATGGTTTAATTGTCCTCTACGACGACCACTAATGCCTCCTTGACTAGCCTCACTAGGGCTGGGGTTGTGAACTTATATCGATTACAATTACGTAGATGTCGATTATTGTAACTAGATTTATCTACTATACTAGTAACGCTCCAAACAGTATAATCTCACTGAAACACATTTCTTAAACATCTTTCTCAACATTTAAGATATTGGATTCCAACCAAACATTTAAAACCTCATATCTCAACAATGACTTGACAAATTTTATTCATATTCATAAAAAAAATATTTGAATGTAAACTTTATTCATCCTGCCAAAAAAATACCTAATTAACCAGTAATGGCGCTATAGAAAATTTCCTTGATCAACCCCACATATAGATTCTTATAATCATAAAAAGAAAAAACAATTAAAATATAATAGAACTTTCGTGGCAAGTTTCATAAAGATCGGTCCAATAATAAAGCCCCTACGCAAGAACCAACATACAAAAATAGATAAAAAGATAAATTTGACTACAGTAAACTGTATCTAACTGTAATTATATATCATCGCTGTTATAATATACGAACTTCTTCATTTTTTTTTTTATTTTTAACTAATAATATTAGGATTTCGCAACTAATATATTATTCAAATAATAAATAGGCGATAGACTTAGGACGAGCAAAGCGAAAAACGAATAAAAAGCAAGAAGAAGAGGATTATAATAATAATATAACAAAGTTAAAAGTATATACGAGTATGTCTGTCTATGAATATGTGAATTAATTTAGATTAATACTAATATTGAAAGATAAATTTGATGACTACACAGGTTTGATCCCAAAAGAGCGCTGAGGCTACTTTTATCGCAGATTAAAACAACGTCGCTCAAACTTTTTGTCAACCCTAAGTAGGAGTGACATTAGCTTGAGGCCAACATCTTGATTCCAGACAATATAAGCAGTGACCCGGATTATTAGAGGACTCATTACTGTGCGATCCGTTACCATTGTAGCCTCTACCATGATAGTTCGATTATACATTAGTAGTGCCCTTAGCTTAAGGGCCATCGCCGAAGGACTATGACTGGACCAAAACCTACTTTTCTTACTTGGAAAATTGGTTTTTGTTAGTGGGATTTGACAACTATTATTTTTAGGGTTCCGTACCAAAAAGGTAAAAACGGGACCCTATTACTAAGACTCCGCTGTCTGTCTGTCTGTCTGTCTCTAGGAAATGTGTCTGTATGTAAACAAGACATGTATTTCCTGTGCCGCTATAACAACAAATACTAAAAATAACAATATTAAGGAGGGTTCCCATACAATAAACGTGTTATTTTCGTATTTTTTGCTACATATCAATAACGGTAGGCCCTAGACACGTAGAATTTTCACAAAATGCATGAAAGCATATTGGCTATCAAATTTAATTATTAAATTGAAATAAAATAAATATTTAAGGCGGGCTACCATACAACAATGGTACGGAACCCTTCATGCGCGAGCCCAACTCGCACTTGGCCATTTATTTTTACCTGTACCTCTAAGTATTAAGACCACTTAATGAAATAGGGTCAAATTGCCCATCCATACATTTTGTCGGCGCCATATACATACAACAACTTTACTAATCAGTACCTACTTGCAGTTTCTTCTTAAGCGTTTACTCCGCCCCCCCCCATTTCCTCCCCCCATCGATTCCCTCCCCCTATCGAAGCAATAAACCCGGCGGCTGCAGTAATTAGTGTTGTATCGGTTGTTTTACGCTAAGTGGATTGTGTTTACAACGTGATTCGCGGTCGGGCTCGCTCTGCGGGAATAGATGGCGGGACATTACTTTAGAGGTTAGAGTGACCATTTCTTCCACTACAGTATTAAATTTTAATTTTTGGTTAGTACAAAGTAAGTGTGTTGTTAGTGGTGGCGATTCAGCGGCACACACGACTTAACTAAATTTAAAGAAGCCCCGTCTCTTTTCATCTTAGGTGGCCAGAAAGAGACGGCACGTTCTGAACCATAACCAAAACAACTAAAATCACGTCAAATATGAAAAATGTAAGCGATTTTAGAGCGCACCCAATTTTATCAGCTCTAAATCTGACGTGTTTGACGTTATTTTAGATGTTTTGTCTATGGTTTAGATCGTACCATCTCTTTTTGGTCATTTATGACGAAAAGAGACAGAGCTACTTTAAATTTAGTTAGTCGTGTGTGCCGCTGAATCGCCACCAGTATAAAGTTAGTGTACCAAAGTGACAATTAGTAATAATCAAAATCAAACATATACATATTTAAAATCACCTTGTAAATATTGTTAGTATCTGGCAACGTGCCCTAAATGCTGTCTGCTTTCCCCCGCTGAATATTAATACTTATTTTTGGACCAAGTATAAGCCAGCATTTTAGTCACGAGCAGTCGTGTTCAAACGTGCCTAGAAATCTGTATAATAACTCAAAATTCCTACTACGTAGGTGTTATTCATGACGATATAATATGTACTACCTTTGCGGATTTCACTAGAAAGAGTTTTGTTCTGTTTTATTTAATTTTATTTCTGAAATGTTGTTAGGTTATTGTCCCCGTGAATATATTCGTACATAGAAATTCAATAGAGCTAATATTTTGTCGAAGCTTGGCAGGTTTAAGACAAAACAACTGTAATATAATTTAATTAATATTCCAATAGATAGAACCTCTTTACCCTGACCGGCCAATACTGGCGCGGTTTCAAATTCCGATCAAAATTAATGAACTGGCGTCAAATTGCCGGATAATGAATAGCAATCAGCGGCCACCGCAAGTAACCGATCCGGCTATTTGCCTACAACCTACTGCCGATGGAATTCCTTTCCTAGTTTTCAATTAATGTAAATGTTGCCAATCCGTCTAAATTAGATTATCTAAATAGGAATGAGACGTCCGCTATTTGATCTGTCCGCTTGTCATCTGGCCGGAAGTGTGCGGTCTGTTGAATTTCCTGCAACTGTCAGTAGTCAATTTATTGAATTATTTGTAGGGCGCGCTGGTGGAGAGGAAATGCGGTCGACACTGTAATTACAATATTTCTGACTGAATGCTGGAATTAAAATCAATTCATGACGATTTACTTGTATATATTTACTGGCACGTATATTATTTACGCACACGCACGTATATTTTTGACGCGTTTAAAATACGACGTAGCTTTTCCCTGGAAGAATGAAATACGTATGTAATGTAACGATAACAATAACGCTAATAGCCAAAAACTTATAATACCAGGCTAGTTATAAGCTTAGCTTTTCCTTAGCTTATTTTTTTAAGATTTTGCTTTCAAAATCTTTTAACGGTAATTTAAAGACCATGGAAACAAATTATTTCTGGTATACATTTTCTCTAAATTTAAAATTTAAACAACCCAAAAGATTTTTATACAAAAGATATTTCTACTTGCTGTAAAATGTATTGGAGTGCCAATTTAATTTTTGTACAAATTTTCACTAGTCGAAGAAACTAAAGATGCCCGAAACTATAATTATGTTCTGTGAAATTGACTATATATGCGTTTTGTTACCCGTTTTAGCGTAAATTGTGGATGTCATCTTATACAATGTAGGTTATATTTTACCGATACAAGACTGGCACCGAGTAAAAAATCTGTCGCTAAGCACCCAAAGGTGTGCATTTATAGCCTTGCGAGCCAGTGATTCCAGACTAGTCACGCTCTATCTTCAGCTCAGTGTGCCATTTACTTTTGTAGAAACACAACTTTATTTCCTACTTTCAAGAATCTGTACCAATTCCGATGATCGTGCTCGATCCGTCCGTCCGAACCGGCCCGTCCCATCTCTAATCCAAACGAGATTACCCACATCAGCGCCGAAGCTCGGATTCAATCAGTCAGCGTTTCCTCGCTGAAATGTATTCAACAGTCATTCACAATCAATGGCTTGTCTCTCTGATCACTTACAGACTTATTACTTTACCTCTTTGTGAAAGAAATTCTAGAAAATCTAGAAGTTGTGTAAGGAAATGTAGAATTAATATCCTCTCTAGAACATAAAGATTTTGGGTGCTATTTAGAAAGGAACATATACAGCTATTTTATACAACTACGAAATACGTTTATAACGTTTCATTTTCATTAAAATATAAAAAATTATCATTTTAAGTACTATTTATCGTTGCATGTTGTTAAATACATTTTACACAAAGTTTTATTGGTCCAGTTTCAGTGAAAATAGACAAAATATGCAAATATTTTTTTCAACAAACTATGCATAGTGCATAGTTTGTTGAAAATTATTTACATACAAAATTCTTTCATTACTTCCCATCATCAGAACTGTGCCAAATAATATATAACTGTGTTGATGACCCCTTTGGCGTAATGGTTACCATGCCGGACTGCCAATCAGAAGGTTCCGGGTTCAATTCCCGGCACAGCCCAACATCTTTGTGCTTAACTTAATTTGTTGCCTGTGGTTCTGAGTGTTAAATATGTATCTACATAAAATATGTATGTAGTATATCAGTTGTGTTAGCTACCATAACACAAAGTAGATATGGTTCATTGTGGCATACATTTGTGTTGTTACTTTTTATTTTGACTGGTACCTTAATTTGCCCAATAAAGAGTTTATCTTTCTATCTATGGGGTTAACCAGCCGTGTAAGAAATGTGTCCTAATATATTTTTTCATATATTTATCAATACATTAGTTAGCTCATCGCGAACAAGCAATGTATTCGAGCTCTCGGCACGCGTATATCATTTATCACTCACGATTCATGATTCCGTTAACATAAACATAAAAGCGAATTTGTCAGCTCGTGCTCTGCGACCCCCATCACCAACGTGATCCGGTTGGAGAGTAATCAACTGCGAACATGAATACATCGCAATGTTCATTTATAACTTTATTAACTGGAGCCATCATTTACTTGGATTCATCCCTAGACTTGGTTTTCCATGCTGCAAGAACGAAGATGCGAGTATCTACAGAAATACAGAAATACAGAACTTTATTAGCCCTAAATAACATACGTTAAAGGCAAGTCATACTACAATAATTACTTAATACTTAAAAACATTAGTTAGATAAAATTAAATAAACTTACAAATTTCATTAAATAAATATTCTACCCCATTAAATACTACATACATTAGCACTTGTTTTCCATGTTTATTAAATTTAAAATACTACTTTTTACACAATATAATAAGATGCTAAGGTAGGATTAAGTAGGTCACTTACGGAGCCGAGACGTGGACACTTATGGCAGGTTTAGTTCGAAGGTTCAAAGTCGCAACGAGCTATGGAAAGAGCTACGCTCGGTGTTTTTCTACCGGATCGTATCCGGAACGAAGTAATTCGACAGAGAGCCAGTGTTACCGACATAGCTCAACGCATAAGCAAGCTGGCAATGGGCCGGACATATCTGCCGAAGAACCGATGACCGTTATGGTAGACGAGTTCTAGAGTGGAGACCGCATCTCGGCAAACGTAGTGTAGGACGCCCTACAACCAGGTGGAGCGATGATCTGAAGAAGGTAGAAGGTAATGGATGGCGAAGAGAAGCACAGGATAGGGCCAAGTGGCCTAATGCAAGCCAGCCCACTTTTCTTCTTCTTTCACCTTCTTCTATTAATTGCCATTTCCACACTTACTCCTCTTTGTCTCATATTATCATTCACATACTCCATGTCTGCTTTGGTCGACCTTTTGTCTTTCTTCTTTACGCTACCTTTTCCATTACTTTTCCTATATGATAGTAATTGATAAAGGTGTGGCAGGGCCACATAACGACACGCTCACGACTAAAAAGTCGTGATCGTGTCGTACGGGCTAAATGCTAAAAAAGCCTGCGCCGGACCACCCAGCGCGCAAGACAATAGGGCTGAAAACAATAGCGCGCCGGCGCGGCCGCTCGCCAGTGCAAAGCCAACTCACGCGCAGAACGCACGCCGCCCGTCTCGCCCGCTCGCGCCGTTTAATACCGAGTAGCCGTTTAATACGATCGCAGTGTTTAAACTATAGAACATTAGAAAACTATATTATTGATAACTAAAATAAATTGTCCTTTTTTTATGTGGTTAAATAAAGACTTTTAATTTAATACCACAAGTGGTGACCCCCGACATCCCACTTCTGACACAAGTGGGGATTCTCCGACTTCGTGAAGAATCTTGAAGAAACCATCCTCACACCAAACCATGGATAGGGAGGATCCAAGCGCAAGTACTACACGTCGATTAAGGAGCGACAACAATTCGGATGCAAATGATAATGGTGGCAGTACCGGTGAAGGCCCCTTTACACATACCGATTTAAATCGTGTCTCGGTACGAATTCCCCAGTTTTGGGCTGAGAAGCCGGCTGTTTGGTTTGCCCAGATAGAAGGCAGCTTTATACTATCCGGCATTAAAGACGAAGATACGAAATATTATTACGTCATATCTCAACTCGATCAACGTTATGCGGCGGAGGTCGAAGATCTAATTTGTAACCCACCTGCAAGAGACAAGTACCAGAAGCTGAAGACGGAGCTCATCAAGCGGTTGTCGCTGTCCAGGGAAAAAGAGGTGAAGCAATTATTATGTCATGAAGAACTCGGTGACAAACGGCCTTCACAGTTTTTAAGACACATGCAAAAGTTGGCGGGGCCTAACATCCCAGGCGATTTTTTAAAATCAATTTGGACTAGTCGCTTACCCGTTCATCTCCAGACTGTCATCGCTGGACGACAAAGTACATCGCTTGAAGAATTAGCAGAACTCGCCGATCAGGTGCACGACATCGTGCCTAACTCCCAGGTAGCTGCAGCTACGCTAGTGCACCCTGCGGATTCTACGATCAGCAAGATGGCTGAGGAGATTGCAGCATTGAGCCGTCAGGTTAAAGCTTTGTCGACAAATTATCGAGAATCGCGTTCGCACCAGAGAGGTTCCAATCGTCAGCGCCGTCAGAATCAAGACAACCATCGATCTCAATCGAGCTATAGAAGATTCCCAATTTGCTTCTTTCACTTCAAACATGGAGAAAACGCGCGTAAGTGCCTCAAGCCTTGTGATTACGAAGAGAAGAAGGGAAACGCTCGCGGCGGTCGTTAATGGCGACGAATGATTGCCACAGTCCCAAAGGTCGCCTGTTTGTCACAGATCGGGATACGAAAATACAATTTTTAATAGATACGGGCAGTGACGTATGTGTCTTTCCCAGATCTTCTTGTGAGCGGCGTCGACCACGAACTGCGCATATGCTCTATGCCGCTAACGGGACACCTATACATACATATGGCCTCATAACATTCACACTTAACTTCGGACTTCGTCGAGAGTTCCGGTGGAACTTCATAGTAGCTGACGTGAATAAACCAATAATTGGCATGGACTTCCTGTCATTCTACAATTTAATGATTGACTGCAGGAATTGTCAACTCGTGGATCTCGACACCTTACTGAAAATGAAAGCGACATCAGCGACATCAACATCGCACATTGCTTCAATCAAGACTACTATTGGAGACTCAAGATACATGGATCTGTTACGTGAATTCCCTGATGTGACACGTCCAGCTGGAATTCATCGAGTTTCACCTAAAATCGTAGAGCATCATATTGAGACTACACCTGGTCCTCCGGTTTTCTGCAAGCCCAGACGTCTAGCGCCGGACAAAATAATAATTGCCAAGCGGGAAATGGAGACAATGCTCAAAGACGGGACTGCTAGACCGTCGAAGAGTCCATGGGCTTCCCCGTTTCACATGGTCCCTAAGAAAGGAGTTGGCGAATTTCGACCTTGCGGGGATTACAGAAGATTGAACGAAAGAACAATACCAGATCGTTACCCAGTTCGGCACATCCACGATTTCACCCATAATATCACTGGTTGTACTATCTTCTCAACATTAGATTTAGTGAAAGCTTACAACCAGATACCAGTCCGCGAAGAAGACATTCCAAAAACGGCAATAACGACACCGTTCGGGTTATACGAGTTCCCCTACATGACGTTTGGCCTGAGGAACGCGGGGCAAACGTTTCAAAGATTTGTGGATCAAATGACCAGAGAACTAGATTTTTGCTACTGTTACCTGGATGATTTTTTAATTTTCTCTAAGGATGAAAAGTCACACTTGGAACATCTACGCCAACTATTCGCCAAGCTACAAGAATTCGGAATGGTCATCAACCCTGCCAAATGTACCTTCGGAGTTACGGAAGTAACATTCCTGGGATTCCGGGTATCTAAAGAAGGTGTCAAACCTCTTGTAGAAAAGGCTGAAGCCATCAAAGCGTATCCAAGACCAAAAACAGTTAAAGAACTTAGACGGTTCCTTGGAATGATTAACTTTTATCGAAGATTTATTCCGGGTGCCGCCGACATCCAAGCTCCTCTGAACGCTTTATTAGTTGGGTCAGTCAAAGGATCACATCCTGTGCACTTGGACGGCAAGAGTCTCGAAGCATTTGAAGCATGCAAAACAAGTTTATGCCAAGCAACCTTACTTGCACATCCAGACCCTGACAGCAAACTCGGGTTAGTAACAGATGCGTCGGACCTAGCAGTAGGTGCTACTCTACAGCAGTTGAAGAGCGGATCATGGCAACCACTGGCGTTCTTTTCTAAGAAGCTGAATCCAGCACAGCGGAAGTACTCGCCCTATGACAGAGAGTTGCTGGCCGTCTACGAGGCAATAAAGTATTTTCGCCACATGCTTGAAGCTCGCCATTTCACCGTCTATACGGACCATAAGCCGTTGTGCTACGCTTTTCATCAGCGAAATGAGAAATGTTCGCCTCGTCAATTCCGGAATTTGGACTACATATCTCAATTCACAACCGACATACGACACATTGCCGGAAAAGACAATATAGTGGCGGATGCTCTATCAAGGATAAGCGAAATCAACAAAACTATCGACATACAACAGGTCGCAAAATCGCAATTGGAGGACCCAGAGCTTAAACAGTTGCTCGAGAACGGTACATCACTCCGACTTCAACTAAAGACAATACCAGGAACGGACTTAAAAATTTATGTTGATACCAGCACTGCCATGGAAAGACCTTTTGTGACTACCGATTTGAGAAGACAGATATTTAATACTCTTCACTCGTTCAGTCATCCAGGCGCAAACGCTTCTACTAAGCTAATATCACAGCGATACGTCTGGCCGGGGATGAAAAAGGATGTAAGGGAGTGGACAAGAATGTGCCATTCGTGCCAAAGAGCCAAAGTAACACGGCATACGTCATCACCGTTAGGCGAGTTCAGAATACCTCGTGCTCGATTTCAATGCGTGCATATTGACATTATTGGCCCCTTACCACCCTCTGAAGGTCAGCGCTATTGCCTTACAGCCATAGATCGATTCACAAGATGGCCAGAGGTAATACCCATACCAGACATCACAGCAGAGATCGTAGCAAAAGCGCTATTGTCTGGTTGGATTTCACGCTATGGATGTCCAACTGAGATAACTACCGACCGTGGAAGGCAATTTGAGTCCACCTTATTCAAACATCTATCTGAAATGGTCGGATTCCAGCATAAGAGAACCACGGCGTATCACCCACAGTGTAACGGACTTGTGGAGCGTCTCCACAGACAGCTTAAAGCAGCCATTATGTGTCACGAGAATCAAAGTTGGACTGAAGCGCTACCACTAGTACTCTTAGGACTAAGAAGTGCTGTAAAAGATGACATACATGCATCCCCAGCTGAATTGGTGTATGGAGAAACAATAAGATTACCTGGTGATTTCCTTCATGAGTCAGCTCCTGAAACAGTTGATTTAACAGATTTCATCACACGGCTAAGAAAAGTCATGCATGAGATAAAACCAGTTCCAGCTACTCGCCACTGCGATAGAAAAGTCTTCATTCACAAGGATTTGACAACAACTTCGCATGTATTTCTCAGAGATGACACGGTGAGAGGAGCGTTGAAACCAGCATACTCAGGACCACATGAAGTTCTAGAAAGAAAAGGAAAAGTTTACAAGATAAAAGTCAGAGGAAAAGAACAAACCGTATCAGTTGATAGGCTTAAACCGGCTTACGTATTGAATACTCCCGAATCGTTGCCTGCAATAGTAACACCCACGATGAGATCTGAAAAAGAACCTGAGAAAGAAAAAGAACAAATTAAAAGTGATAAGAAACACAAAGAAAGTACTACTTACCAAACACGCTCTGGCAGACAAGTCAGGTTTCCAGATTATTATCGACCATCCTAAGATAGTCTCTGGGGGGGAGTGATGTGGCAGGGCCACATAACGACACGCTCACGACTAAAAAGTCGTGATCGTGTCGTACGGGCTAAATGCTAAAAAAGCCTGCGCCGGACCACCCAGCGCGCAAGACAATAGGGCTGAAAACAATAGCGCGCCGGCGCGGCCGCTCGCCAGTGCAAAGCCAACTCACGCGCAGAACGCACGCCGCCCGTCTCGCCCGCTCGCGCCGTTTAATACCGAGTAGCCGTTTAATACGATCGCAGTGTTTAAACTATAGAACATTAGAAAACTATATTATTGATAACTAAAATAAATTGTCCTTTTTTTATGTGGTTAAATAAAGACTTTTAATTTAATACCACAAAGGCATAGAAACTGTAGTTTAAATATAGTTGAACCTTGTTTACTTAATTAAGCACTAATATAAACAACACAAACAGGCACTAATATTGACTTTGCGTACTCAACTACGTAATATACTACCATAATGACATAACCAATAAATGAACATCAAAATAGAATGTTTAATGAACATTTCAAACAAGCGTTCCAGTTTGAAAATCGTTTGTTTGAAAACAGTAGATCATTAAAACTTAGTAACGGGCTCACCGCAAGGGTCGGTAATGGGGCCCGTATTGTACCTTTAATCCGCGCATGATCGCCGCTTAACTAAACTCTAATGAAATCTCGGAAATTCAATACGTCATTTTTAGACACGGATTAGTCTTTATGGATACTCTGGAAAAATTGTTCTATGATAATAATTTGAATTGATAATATAAATTGGTTAAAAGTGACATTAGGTATTAACTTATTGACTCGGGCGTTACTTTGCGGAAATCCATTGTAAATAGAAGACAAAAATAAATATTTAGTGTACTTCCGCTGCAATCCGAAATCCAAATTAAGACAAGTAAAGGAAAAATTAACTAAGATTAATTAACTAAGATTAATTAAGATTAACGTTACCTATCACAATTCGGAAACTCTTAACTCTACACGTGTTTCGCCTAACCACAAGGCATCATCAGGAGATGCTGACTCTTCGAACGACAAGTCGAGAGTCTCACTCTCGACTTGTCGTTCGAAGAGTAATGTTAATCTTAATTAATCTTAGTTAATTTTTCCTTTACTTGTCTTAATTTGGATTTCGGATTGCAGCGGAAGTACACTAAATATTTAATTTTGTCTTCTATGACATTAGGTATTGTATTGTAATGTTTATTGTATTTTTAAACATAACGTTTAACCAGAAGGGTTCGTACCGATACGAACTATCCACACTTTGGCTAAAGGTGGAGAATGCCTTGCCTTGAATAACTGGCTTTAAGGAGCTTTGAATTGCCTGGCGACAGATTTTCCAACTCACGATGGCACCGCTACAAAATACTCTAGCACGTCAAAATGTTAATGCGTAATTTGCAGCTGATATTCTGCGTTCAATACACAAGCAATGAGAGGAAAATTAAATAACTCTGAATATTTGTATGAATTTCGAACCAATGCGTTCATTAATAAAGTTTATATTTGCCTGTAGATGATTGTGATCCAAAATTATGGAAATATTGCATTCCATTGCATCGGTTAAATTAAAAGCAAATATGTTTTTAACTTTGCGTTTTGTAGCTATGTAACTTATCAATAGCATGCTATTATAAACCATCTACCTATATGTTATTATATTGGTAATAATCGTTTTTTTACTGAATAGCAAAAGGGAATTTAAGTTCCTGTATTATTAACCTCCTACACTACAAACAATAGAAGAAAAAAACTTAATTACCGTTTCATATTTAAGCCACTACAATTATTATTATTTTCCAGCGCCGCGCGGTACCTTCCGAATTAATCCGGTTTTTTCTTTAAACCATTTTTGAGGTAAAGAACTAACAAACATACACGATAACAGACAAACTTTATAGATATCTAGTCAAGTTTCGGGAGCGTGAAACTATCTTTTTAAAAACTAATGAAATTAAACTAACTTAGCCGATTTGAGGCTTTATTCTTAAACTTAAAATATAATTAAACTACGTGTTGCCGATTTGGAGGCACTAACTCTAATGAATAATACTATTTAAAAATGAAAGCTTATTCTAACTTAACTATGGGTGGTCTAACCACCGGGAATCCTATTCAGCACGCACGGTTCTTGGTATTAACAGGAATGTGCTGAATGAGCCCCCTCTAACTTAATACCGAAGGGCGAGGGGGATGTATAACTCCTCCCTCCCTAAGAGAGAAATTATCGGGTGCACTGATTTGAGGGCGACTCCGATAATTTCTTATATGGATAATACAATATAATGTTAACAGGATTAATATTACACTAATTATAACTAGACACACATACACTAAAACACTTAAACTTGAGTCCTTTTCTCTTGTTATAACACTTTCGAACACATCACTGTTACGCTGCGCGAGCGACATATATTTGACGTCGTCAAAGTTGATCTCACGCATGTTGAGTGCGCGTGCACCGGATAGATGAACCTGCGTCGGGAACGGCGGCAGGCTAATGATGGGTAGCGGGGCCGTTTCGTCCAACTCATTAAAAACGTGTTGGTGACGGATGGTCTGCTCAGCTACTTCAACGTCGCATGGCTCGTTGACGGTCATCACGTAGGTGCCGAACACTGGCTGCCTGGAGACTTCGTCTTGGCATCGCTTAGTCAGCACCGCC
Organism: Mellilla xanthometata; assembly: GCA_035578125.1. Classification (NCBI taxonomy): domain Eukaryota; kingdom Metazoa; phylum Arthropoda; class Insecta; order Lepidoptera; family Geometridae; genus Mellilla; species Mellilla xanthometata. The sequence goes on along the minus strand of JAPUBQ010000023.1, from coordinate 10,673,149 downwards.
TGTGTGCGACTGAACAAGATCCAGTTGTCGTCGTCGATCTGCTGGAGTTTTATTTCCTCCAGGTGTACCGGGAGTTGCTGGCAGCTCGTCAGGTTTAAATTGTATGCGAGGAGTTGTTCTTCGCATGTAGTTCCGCTGTACAGTGCTCGGTTGTCGTCGGTGCATATGAACTGGTCTCCGGCGCCAAGAGCACGGCACGGCGTCTCGATCGGTAAGTACTCGGTACCTTTTGCCAATAAGAAGGGAAACTTAGGGAAAATGGCCAAGGTTTGGTTTAGGAGTTTATGGAATATGGGGAGAGTGTACAATTTATAATAGTTATATGTAGAGTTATCAATAAGTGGTATTTCTAAGATGAACGTAATCTGATTTTTCTTTACATATGATTTAACAGAAATTGTTTCTTCTATCTGTACTAGATTACTTTCACTAGGCTCGTAAACTAGCTTACCTACTTTGGATATGAGTCTAAGATGTTTTAATAATTCGGTAGAGTTAACAATAGATTGGTGTAAAATGGAGCTTTTACTTAACGCTAGGGCAGTTTCGATTTCACTTAACCTTATAAATATAGATCTGAAGTTACTCATGAATAGACTGTGCAAACCCAACATGTAAGATACTGTGGCTATACTATTTTCTTTTTCTAATGTGGTTTTAAGCGTCGCTTCAACCTGCTTTATACGGCTATCGATTGTTAGTGAGTTTTGGTGAAGTAATTCTGTGATGTTAACAACAAATTATTACTTGGTCGTGAGAAATTTCAGAAATAATTTTATCGTATTTAAGTGCATCATTGTGATCTAAATTGCCTGTGATTAATTTGATTACGGAACCTAAAGGGTCTAACAAGCCTCGCTTAAAACGCTGGGGCATTAGCTGTCGGAACTTATCTATAGTTATGTCGCGGAGATGCTCGGTATGCATAAGCATGTTTACGAAGTCGTGCGGAAATGTTTTATTCTTAATTAATAGTTCAAATTCTGAGTATTTCATTATAACGAGCTCTAGATCTGTTTGTATATTGTCAAGGTTGAGTGTCTTTAGGATGGTCCAATGGTCATTTTGCATGTATGCGTGGCCCTTCTTCACTGGAAGTATACCGGGGTTGTCTTGTTCAATGCGTTGCAGATGAAGTGCTGCTGCTGTTGTCGCCAGCATTGCGACGCACCACCTGTGGAGGCCGTTTGATATTTTTAATCGGCGCCCTGGTGTCTCGTCTCTCTGTTTCCACGTTAATAGGCACTACGTTACGTGACGTCTCGCCTATGACCTTCGCTTTCTTATATCTTGCCTTATCTTTGCTTTTTCTTTGGTTTATGTCCTTGACATAAACTGTTTGGCCTGGTGTTAACTTAACTTGGGATTCTCCTCCTTTCTGGTTTATCGCTTTCTCTTTGGTTTTTAATAATTTCTCTGCTATGTGCTTATACAAGTATCTAATTCTTTTTGCGTGGTCTTTGACTAAATTTTGGGTATACGTTTTTTGGAAATCTAAGTTAAATGGACTATCTGTGTCGGTGTGTCCGAACACTACCTCAAAAGGGGTAAGGCCCGTAGATGAGTGAATGGTGTTGTTGTACGCTATCAGGGTGTAGGTCATTATCGTTGCGGGGTCAGTGCAATGCTGTTCTTGTTTTCCTAATCTATATATTTCTATGAGAGTTGAATGGAATCTCTCTATGAGACCCATAGAGTTTGGGTTGTTAATTGTGCCAATGTGTCTTTCAATTTTGTGTAAGCTAAGGAATTCCTTCATCAGCTCATTATTGAATTCCATGCCGGGATCAGAACTTATTTTTCTTGGAATGCCGTATAGTGAAATGTGTTTCGTCAGTGCTCGTACAACCTCTGGCGTAGATTTATTGGGAATTTCTATAGCTTGGCCTAATTTACTGAATGCGTCTATCAGGGTCAGGTAATACTTGCCTTCTATGGTAAATAGATCTATGAATATTTCTTGAAAGGGTGCGTCTTGGGTTTGTGTGAGTTGTAGTATCGGTTTTAAGGGGTGTCTATCGTATTTCATTTTTTTACATTCTTCACAAGCGTTTATAACGGCGGCTACTGTTTCATCCATTTTCTCCCAATAGTAGTTTCTTCGTAATCGTACCAATGTTTCTCTGATGCCTCTATGACATGTCTTACCTTTATGGTACTTGACTACTATTGCTTTTTGCTCGTTTTCGTCTACCACGTGTACTACTCTCTCAGTACACTCGTGGATTTTGATCATATCCCTCTTAAACAACGCTATTACTACATTGTTGAACTGCCGTCTGTGTTTCAATTCTTCAAAATAGATGAAATATTTAGTCTTTGGTTTAATGTACTCTTTTAGGAAGTTTTTTACTAGCTCTTGGTTGTCCTTTGGTAGAAATACTTCTAGTATTTTGTGCTTTCCGATGGAAATATCTTTTACGTGTAGTTCATTTTTGAACCATGAAAACACTAAAATTTGGTTGGGCTTGTTGTCGATTGCCTCGTGTAATATCGGTATGCCTGTAGGCTCTAAGTCTTCAGCTGAATGGATAGTTTGTGATCTGCTACTTTCTGACGGTGATGCTATGACTGGTTGTTCTAATTCCATAAGTCTTACGGTGTTGTCTGAATCTGATAAACTAATGTGGCTAGCAGTTTCTGTATTGCTTGAGTCTGATATTGTTATGGTTGACGAATCTTTTCTTTCTTCTCTCTTCGCTGAGAGTTTTACGATCTTTTTGACTACTTCATCCATTTCTTTTTGTAGCTTCTTCTCCTTCTTCCTCTCTTCTATATTAACTGCCATTGAATTAGCCTCGTCGTCAGAATGTAAGGCGTTTACCTTAATTCTACTTAAAGCGTCGGCGTTGGTGTTTTGTTTCCCTTTCTTGTACAGAATTTCAAAGTTGAAATCTTGAAGACGTAACCTCCAACGTGTGAGTTTACTGTTTGGGTCTTTTAGGGAATTCAGCCAAGCTAGTGGTCGCTGGTCAGTGTATATATAGAATTTTCGGCCATATAGGTAAGGACGGAAGTGTTTCGTCGCCCAGACGATAGCGAGTAGTTCGCGCTCTATCGTACTGTACCTAGATTCAGTGTCGCTAAGCGTGCGGCTTGCAAACGCTATCGGTTTATCGCTTCCAACTTGTCCTTGCGAGAGTACTGCTCCAAGGGCAACATTCGATGCGTCGGTCGTCAGTATGAACGGCTTATCAAAATCGGGGTATTGCAGTAGCGGTGCGTGAGTCAGAAGCTCCTTGCACCGGTTGAACGCGTCTATGTAGTTTTGGTCTATTATGATTCTATTGCGTTTCTTTAAACAGGAAGTCAGTGGCTGCGTTACTTTAGCAAAATTTGGAATAAATCGTCTATAGTAACCAACGAGTCCAAGAAAACTCTTGATTTCGGTAATTGTTTTGGGGATCGGAAAATTAAGTACTGCCTTTATCTTGTCGTTATTGGGTTTAAGTCCATCCTTGGTGATAGTGTGTCCGAGGTACAATACTTCCTTTCGCAAAAACTCGGATTTGTCGAGCTGTACCTTTAAGTTGGTTTCTCTTAGTCTGTTGAAGACTAGCCGTAGCTTTTGTATGTGTTCTTCTAGGCTAGATGAGAAGATAATGACGTCATCTAGATACACCATGCAGTGTAAACCTTGCAGTCCTCTTAAGATGTTGTCCATCGTCCTTTGAAACGTCGCGGGCGCGGTTTTTAGCCCGAATGGCATTCTTAAGAATTCGAAATGACCATTCTGTGTGCTGAACGCTGTCTTCTGTCGATCTTCAGCCTCTACTTCTATCTGGTGGTATCCACTTGCTAAATCGATGGTGGTAAAATATGTGCTTTTACCTAGTTTGTCAAATAAGTCGTTGATGTTCGGTAGTGGGTATTTGTCGTCAATCGTTATCTCGTTGAGTCGTCTGTAGTCAATTACCATTCTGTATTTTGGCTGTCCTGTGGCGTCTAGTTTTTTGGGAACTAAGTGAACTGGGGCATTCCACGGGGAATGAGATTCTTGTATGATATCGTCTTCTAACATCTTTTGTACTTGTCGGTTTATTTCTTCAGTTTGTGTCGGGGCTTGTCGGTATGGTTTCACATAAATCGGGTCTTCGTTTTTCGTACGAATTTTGTGTTTCACTTGGTTTGTAAAAGTCAGGGGTAGTTCGTCGCAATGAAAAATGTCTTTGTACTCTTTACATAATTTATAGATTTTGTTGCGTTCTTCATCGTTCATGTGGTCGAGTCTAAGTTTTTGTAGGTTCGTTTCGAGTAGTTTGTCAACTGTCAAGTCATCTGTATGATTTTTTGTGAAGTTCACCTTGAAATCGGTTTCTGTATATTTTGTCACGTGTAATGGTCTTTTTACGGTCATAATCATAGTCTCGTCTGTTGCGTTTTGCACTACCGTGGCGGCATAGCCGTTGTTGCACCTAACAAGGGCGCTTGGCATTCGGATGCCAGCACAAAACTGTCTATAGTCCAGTATAGCGTCGCCTGTATGATGGTTTACAGGAAGCTTTACTCTTGTCTCTGTACGTGGCTTTAATTCCACTTCATAGTCTAAGTCAGTGTTTATAATTTTAAATCGGGTGTCTTTGGTTGTCAGTATTGATCTGCCAAGATCTATAGTCGATTTCAGTTTTTTAAGTAAATCGTTGCCAATTACTCCGTCATAGTGCGGGTCAACTGTATATAAGTAAAATTTGTAGTTTTCTTGACTTTTGAACGAAGGCGGTAGTGGTATATGTATGACTTGGTCGTGGTGGCTGGAGGCGTGTGTGCTCACAACCTTGAAGAGTTCGTGTTGGATAAATTCTTGGTAAAATTGCTGAGCTTTTTCTGGGTTGAAAAAGGATCTTTCACTACCTGAGTCAATCATCATTTTCGCGTCTAATTCGGGTAAATATATGTAGGGTAATTTTAGTTTGGGGTCACAATTAATTACAACTGTCGTTATTTCTGGTCGGGCTCTGAGGCTTGGGTCAAAAAATTTTCTTCGATCTGTGGGTTTCCGGGGTACTCCTCTACATCGTAAGGTATTTCATGGTCGTATGCGTTCTGGTCATAGTCATGTTCGTTATAGTAATAGTCAACGTCATAGTTTTCGTCATAGTTGTCATTGGTTGTTAATTCATTCAGTTTAAATCCTTGTGGCGGTTTTTGTTGGGTCCTCATGGACACGTCCGTCGATTGGAAATGGGGTGGATTCATTTGTGGTGGTTTATAGCCAAAATTTTGAGGTTGCATCCCTGGGTTAAGGGTTGGTTTAAAGCCTTGCATTTGGTTATTAAACTGTGGGCGGTAGCCTAGTTGAGGTCGGAAACCTAACTGTGGGCGATAGCCAAACTGCGTCTGAGTGTTAAGCTGGGGGCGGTAACCTAGCTGAGGGCGGTAACCAAATTGTTGCGGGCTAGCTTGTGCAGCTGGAGGGCGGTAGCCGAACTGCTGCTGCGTCTTACTCGCGGTTTGTGGTATGTCAAGATTAAATTTCGGCGCAACGTTTTGTGGCGCGGGTAACTGGAAACCGGGTTGTGTGTTTCCGCCGAACTTAAAATTATTTTGGAAAGTTGGCAATGTGGGACGCGGTAAAGCGTGCATGCGTCTACGCATGTTATACTGGTTGTGGAAGTTAACCTCCTCTAGTACGACGCTTAAGGCGTCTTCAATGGTTGTCGGTGATTTTAGTCTAACGATGCGAACCATGTCTTCAGGTAAATTGTACAGAAAAACATTAAGTGCTAAATTGTTGTAAATGATGGCCTTTGCGCGTTTAATACTGTTATCTGATAATTCATTTACTTTTGATAGGAGAAGGGAACGCACTCCCTGTACTCTGTTACAGAAATCTAAATAACTTTCGCCGGGTTTGATTTTAAGACTTTCTAGCTCTATGTTGAGACATTGTTCACTTCGCGGATCTCCAAAATGCTGGATCAGCACCGATTTAAGTTCGGACCACGTTTCTATGTCCTCGCGTTCCGAAATTAAACACGCTGCTTGTTCGCTTAATCTGCTAGTAATAGAGTGGTAAACTAGTAACTCTTGTGCCGGGTTGTCGAAACCTTTAAACTTATCGATGACATACTCCGCTTTTCGTATAAACAGGTTCAAGGTCCCCTTGTCACCTTTATAGATTGGGACGAGATTGAGGATCTCACGTGGGATCGGTGTTATCTCTACTGGTCGTGACATGTTTGGTTTTTCTTAATTACTTAACTATTAATTTTACACAATTACACAATTACAAAATTTTATAGACTAAATTATATAAGGTACGATCGATTTTGAGATCTGTACTGGATTAACAAAATTTAATTCTTAATTTAACTGTTCTACGTCTTTATAACTCTATGTTAAATTCCTTATCCTTATCGCTAAGTGCCTCGACTAAACAGAGTCTTATGTTACAGTCGCCTACTAAATTAAAATTATATCGAGCAAAGATTTATCTCGTATATAACTAGCACAGTATTCGAGGATGGCAGGGAAAGAAAATGGTGGGAAATTGGCGAAAAGTTGTACTCACCAACCGACCATTCCCATGCCGCTCGATGCTCTCGGTGTTGACGAATTTCTTTGGTTTGAGGATTCACGCTGTTGGCACTACACTTCGTCTATCCAGGATATGAACCGGAATTCGCAGGACTAATGCAGCACCGCGCGAATCCTACCGGCTGCGCCAGTCAAGTTTCGGGAGCGTGAAACTATCTTTTTAAAAACTAATGAAATTAAACTAACTTAGCCGATTTGAGGCTTTATTCTTAAACTTAAAATATAATTAAACTACGTGTTGCCGATTTGGAGGCACTAACTCTAATGAATAATACTATTTAAAAATGAAAGCTTATTCTAACTTAACTATGGGTGGTCTAACCACCGGGAATCCTATTCAGCACGCACGGTTCTTGGTATTAACAGGAATGTGCTGAATGAGCCCCCTCTAACTTAATACCGAAGGGCGAGGGGGATGTATAACTATCTTCTTCCGTGTCACAGTGTTTGTTACCGTTCTCCTCCGAAACGGCTTGACTGATCTTTACCAAATTTTATATGCGTATTCAGTAGGTCTGAGAACCGGCTACTGTATATTTAGAAATAATTATAAAGGCAAAACAACGTTTGTCGGGTCAGCTAGTATTATTGGAAGCAGGATATTAGATTTTCTTTGACGATTCTTCTTATCCTACTAAAACAATTAGCTCATTAATCCCACTAAAAATACAGAAACAAATGAACCTATCTGACGTGAAAACCCTAAACGGAAATATGTTCAAAAACAGATTAACAGAATAGAACAAAAAGAAAGTACTATTTCACACGTCACAAACAATGGCCGCGGCAGAGCTTTAAGCTCGGGATGGAATACGGAAAGTTTGCAAAGGTCGAGTGGAGTGTGGGAAACATCATAACTCATACACCGGGGTTCATTTGAGTTCTGCATCACGACGCGGGGGTGTGGGGAGGATGGGGGTACCAGTGTGGAGCCTACACGACGGGATTTGACAAAATGTTTGCAGAATATGACCTATTGCTCGATTGTCGTTTTTTTTTGTAACTAAACCATTTCTAGTTCGTATCATGGTTGCTAACACAACTGATATCCTACATATACATACAAACATACTTTTTATTTAACATTTAACATAACATACTTTTTTTTACACATTAAACACCAAGACCCACAGCCAACAAATTAGACTTAGGCGTTATTCTGCGGAAATCCATTCTAGATAAAATACTGCAATATATATTGTACATCCGCGTTGATCTGAAACCAAATTAATATAAGCAAAGGAAACATTAAAGTATTACTCACCATTTTTTGATATTTCCTTTACTAATTTTGGTTTTAGATTACAGCGGAAGCACACTAAATATTGCAGTTTTTTTTCTAACTTCGCTCAATTTTTGTCAATTGAAAATATTTGTATACAGCATGTTTCTTCTTCGTATGAGCTAAGTGTTTCATATCCCCCGAAGGATTTTCACTTGGCTTAACCACTGCTCGTACTAAGACTAACAACCGGATTTTTCAATTTAATTAGGCATTACTATTCCACTGAAAAAGTAAAATATACTTCATAGATCGATTTATCGAATAAATAAAAGCTCTCGCAGCTAGATACCATCACTAAGTAGAGCGGAAGATAACCTTACGACAAATCCACGTTAATGTTATACAGAGTTATATGTGTGGTTACCATACACTGTGACAGACAAAATAAGATTTTACAAATAAGATTCACCTAAGATAAACACATGTGAAATTTGGTTGCCCAAATATTTTGTTTTAATTATTATTTATTGTTAAAGTAAATAGCAGTGTTTTTGTGCAAATTTTATTTAGTTGAGGTGTGTGATGGGTCTCTAACCAATATAAATTCTATGAAATAAACAATTTTATTTGCGCATATATATTAATGTACATTATGATTAAAAGGTCATTGAATTCATCAAAATACAACGTCAAAATTACGAAAAGCACTGCAATCTGCATAAGATTATATATTATAGTCTTAAGGAGAGAAGTGAAAAAATAACTGGAGTTGATAACTGGAATTTATAAATTCATGTAAAATAACTAAATACCGAGCCTTTATTACGAGTAATAATTACTTATTATAAATAGAAACTCGATATCAAGATGATAATAAGATAATTAACATAAATATTTAAGACAAGTTTCCACTTTGTTTTTAAGCTAGTTAGATCTAGTTGACGACTAACCCTGTATGCAGGGCCGCAATCAGGCTGTAAAGGGGCCAATTAGGGAGGGACAATGGCACCCTTATTGTGCCCTGCTTTGATTGACTGAGGGTTACAATGAACTTTTCAGACTTGTTCGTTAGGGGTGCGGGAAAAATACTGACAGACAATTTTATTTTTGACAAATATACATACCTTTCAACAGATTCAAAGCTGTGTTAAAGTGAATTCATTATAGGCCTTTGGATTGAACTTAACGACTTCGATTTTTTTAAAATAAATAAATATTAGGACAAACTTTACACACGGCTGGTTAACACCATACTGAACCATTTCTAGTTCGTATTATGGTTGCTAAAACAACTTATATACTACATACACATACATTTTATATTTTATATAGATACATATTTAACACCCAGACCGAGAGCCAACAAATTTAGTTCAGCACAAAGATGTTGGCCGTGCCGGGAATCGAACCCGGAACCTTCTGATTGGCAGGCATGGTAACCATTAAGCCAACGAGGTTGTCATATTACTACTATTACATATTAGTTTAAAATATAATTAAATGTTAAGTGTCGCGTTATTAAAGGGTGATAGTAATGTCACAGAGGCAGCCGACTTCAAACTAACCGCGCCCCGAACCCAGCGAGACAACTCATCAACGAATACCAAGGAAACCATGAAAGCTGTAAACTGCGATAACCTCGCGTGCTCGTCAAATTGCGCGTTCACTCGAGCCTAATGAACGTTACAAATGCGACGGAGTGCTCGCGCGAGCAGCGATGTATGGCTTCCATTCAGATAATGACTCGCGCCAGCAATAAGCGAATGGTGTGGTGATGGCGCCGATATGTTGCCACTTCACTGACAATTGCTATTTTCCAAGAGTTTTTCAGAGTTTTAGTACTAACTAGAGGTTGCCCGCGGCTCCGCCCGCGTGTAGGTCGCTTTTTGCGTAACCTGTGGAAAAAATCTATTGTATCCTATTCCCGTGCCAATTTTATATAAACACTACATTGCTACGATATCAAAATAAGCCGCATCTGTCTTTCCTCATTCGATTCCTGAGATCTAGTTAACCTCTGTTTTATCTATTTTGGTGGTGATGCTACAGATTAGATCGTTTTCTCCAAGCCATTATTTTAATATAAATAATAAGAATACATGAATCATACCACTTAGTAAACCACATACTTAAATTCCAATTCATAAGTATTTAATTTCAAACACACAAAACTTTCCCTTTGAACTTTAAACCCCAATGGCATACCTTAATTCACTCCTAGCAAATATCATTACAAATTTATTTAACCACCATATAAACTACAACCAAAACAACGTTCAAGACTGTTAAATTGATAAATAAAAAAAAATTCAAACAAACTTTCACCCCCCTCCCCCCTATAAACCCCTATTTAACCCCTGGCAAAAAAACTTGATTTTACATAAACTATACATATTCCAAATTTCATTGCTAGAAGTTCAAAAACATAGAAGTTTCATACAAACTGTTTTACCCCCTTTCACCCCCTCAGGGGTGGAATTTCCAAAAATCCGTTCTTAGTACACGTTTAAATACTAAAATATATACACACTCCAAATTTTACACCTCTAAGTTCAAAAACACAAAACTTTCATTTGTAACTTTCAACCCCAATGGCATCCCCCTTAATGCACCCCTGGCAAAAAAAATATATAATTTTAATTTAACCATTTAATAATCTATTACCATGACAACTTTCAAGACTTTAATGTGATAAATAAAGAATTTTCCATACAAACTTTCACCCCCCATTACAAACCCTTAGTTCACCCCTGGCAAAAATAGTTGATACCATTATTTTTAATTTTACATAAACTATACATATTCCAAATTTCATTGCTGGAAGTTTAAAAACAAAGAAGTTTCATACAAACTGTTTTACCCCCTTTCACCCCCCTTAAGGGTAGAATTTCAAAAAATCTATTCTTAGTACACGTCTAAGTACTAAAATATATACACACTCCAAATTTTACACCACTAAGTTCAAAAACACAAAACTTTCATTATTAACTTTCAACCCCAATGGCATCCCCCTTAATGCACCCCTGGCATTAGTTTTTAAAATTTTAATTTAACCATTTAATAAACTACTACCATAACAACTTTCAAGACTTTAACTTGATAAATAAAGATTTTACCATACAAACTTTCACCCCCCATAACAAACCCTTAGTTCACCCCTGGTAAAAAAACTTGATACCATTATTTTTAATTTTACATAAACTATACATATTCCAAATTTCATTGCTATAAGTTCAAAAACAAAGAAGTTTCATACAAACTGTTTTACCCCCTTTCACCCCTTTAAGGGTGGAATTTCCAAAAATCCGTTCTTAGTACGCGTCTACATACCAAAACAAATACACCCTCCAAATTTCACAACCCTAGGACCAGCCGTTTGGGCTCTGCGTTGTCTATAGATGAATGAATGAATAGGTCAGGACAAAGAGTCTTATAGTATAGATGGGGGCTTAGGGGTTGGTGAGGGTTGGGGATGATGGGGCTGTTTCCAACTCGTTTCTTGACGTACTTTTAAAAAAGTATGTGAACTCTGGTTGGGAACATGACATCAGATGTCTGAAGCGAAGAGACATAGGTATACAGTCGAAATCCCTAAGTTTCGCACAAGCCGTTTCGCTTCTACCTTCCTTGTGAGGACTGCAAAACTTTGGAATTCTCTTCCTGAGTCTCTGTTTCCTGAGAAGTACCACCTGGGGGTCTTCAAATCTAGAGTTAATAGGTATTTTCTAGGTAAGCGTGTAACATCGTAGGCCATAGTATTGTTTAACACCAGGCAAGCTGTGGTCAAACGCAAACCTATAAGTTATAAATAAATAAAGATATCTTTGAATGCCAGTGACATCACAGGCCGGTAGTGTATTTAAAGTAAAATTAAGCATTTGACTAAATAGGTTATACAAAACTAGATTTTAAAGAAATGCTAATAATAAAATTCATATTATTTTTTATCCAGAATTATTTTTTTATGTTTCTCAGTCAACAACCCTATTACTAAAAGGATTGTAAAGGCAATTGTAATTTTCGTGAAAAATCAAGCTTATATGTAGCCTTGTTAAAAGCGGTAAGTAAATCAAATAAGTAAATAAAGAAAAGATAGTTAGATTAACTCTTTATTGAAAGAAAGAAAAGAAAACTATTTATTGTGACGAATTAATCTACACAGGACAATATATAATAATTAAAATAGTACACATAATAAACTTTAATTAGTCACAACACAGCCTCAACTCAGCATAATGCTGGTTGCTGGAGAGCAACCAACACTGGTCTATTGGGCAGATAATAGTTATAAGTCAAATTAAAAAGTAACGTAAACTATTTTTGTATTTCGCATTTGCCTAGGTTAAGTATAATTTATTATATTTATATATATTATTAGGAGTCTATTCAATCCCATTACTGCATGGGCAAAGGCTTTCCTAACCCGTGAATAAAAAGGGAGTAAAGGAGTTAAATATGCTAAATAATTATAAAAACTGACTACGCCTGAGCTTTGTAGCTTACACAAGAGTAAGATATATTAATTAGTATTCTAAATCATCTGAATATTTCACAGTTTTAAAGTCAAAGTGTTTTATTATCAATCGGTTTATACGGAAAAGCTCACACAAATCTTAATACGATGCGACCGCCACGAGATTAGCCGCGTTGCTCTGATGTTGCCTTACGCAGGATTTGAATAAGAAAGTGTAATGTTACAATCCGGAAACACAATACGTTCTGTATTCATGAATAAGGAAAACCGCTCATCATTCCTGCTCATCTCCAAAACGTTTTCACAAATTAGTCGCGACGCAGAATACAAGCAGATGTATCACTTTGGAAAAATTTCAGGTGTTAACAAAGTAATTATAGGGGCCAAATTTGGTCTTATTCATTGAAAGAAGTATAATTTTGTAATGCAATTGTCTTGTATTAAATAAACAATGAAGTGTTTTTTTTTAGGTTTAGCTTTACAATAATTCCAAATCAATCTAAATATAAACTTGTATGACCGAAGAAATTTAACAAGTAATAAATATAGAATAGAATAGAAAAAACATATTATTTTATTGTACAACCACATAAAAAACAGCTTAAATTAAGAAAATAATATTTAAACATAAACAAATATTTTAACGAACATTTAGAAATGGAGAGAGATAGTAAAGATAGAAAAAAGCGGTGGTACAAAAAACAACTTGAAACTACTGGCTATACAAACTATATATATACAATAAAAACAACAAAAAAGGAATGAACTGAAATCTAAATCTAACTAATATCGGACCCGTATATTGCATTATAATGAACCAATTATTAAGATAAATCGTGTTTTGATTTGAGTTACATGACTTACAAAGCTTTTCTGAATATATTTTTTATTTTATTTCTAAAACTAACTCTAATAAACAAATCTAATCTAATCTCAAATATAATAAACAAATAAATTATAATAAATGCATAAGTTCAAATCCTGCTATTATACATATAAGTAACCTTTAAAAAATACAACTTCTAATATTACGCTGAAACGATCCAAGTTATCAATCTGTCTACATCATCCACAGTGGTACCGTCTCTCAGCGCGCGTTAGCTTGAAGCTAATATATGTGATGGATGTGCGAGAGTTAGCTCGAGAGCAGCAATGTACGCGCCGCGTTGAGATAACGGCTAATACGGACTAATTTCGTAATACAAAGGTCTCGGAAGATTGGGGCAAAGGGAGGCGTATTGCTGATTTGTCTTGTCTATTTATTTTGGGAACGTTGTGTTTGTTTAGATACGCGATAAAATTATAATAGTAACTCATAAACACATTTATACATACATTTATTGGTGGAAATAGTAGCGTCAGAATGGATTGTATACAAGCTTGTTATATAAAGAGTATCTGCTATTAATAGCTACAGCAAAAGTAGATAATACTTTACTGTTGCCAGGTAATGAGAGAGGATTGAGGATGGCTGAGAAATTTATGTCATAATAATATCAGATGCCAATAAATGTCAAATCTCTGTATTTATTATCAAATGCCTATAATTATCTGCTACTGGACTTAGGCCTCTCTCAGGGACCACTGCCTATCAAATTCAATTTCAAACGGCTTTATTATTATTTTTACACAATAATCATTATTTTTATCACAAAATAGGTAAAATATTTAAATAGTACATTTATGTTTAAAAATCTGAAATATTGGTGACATCGATTTTAATCTAGACCAGGTTACTAATCTACATGTCTATTTCCCAAAAGCATTGTTAAACCGAGCTTTTTACAAAGAAAAATATAAGTAATATAAGACATATGGAGTTTAATTTTAGATTATAAACAACTCATAGTCCAAGATATTCTACAATCCCCTTTCCGAAGTGGTGACCACAATTTCATAAAGTTGCCATCAATTACCCGGACGCATGCATAATCCCCCACCGGCGGGGTATTAGTGCGCAGCTGAGAACACAGACCCAGACAGGGGCTAGCTGGCAATACTGACAGTAGATTAACTTCATACATACAATTATTTTATCAAAATAAAGAAAATCTGATACATGACATGTATTTACGTCCCCCGCTTTCCCGCTTTCCGCAAAACTACGCGTGAATCAATAAGTTTTTTTTTCAACCTATATAGTTCATAGTTCATAGTTCATTTATTGATAATAAGTAATATTACATGTCAGGAATTAAAAAATATAAATATAAAAATACGGTATCTTAAATACCTAATTCATTATATGATAACAAAATTATTAAATAATAAAAATGTCAATATGTGGTAAGAATACAATAAATGTCAGTAAATTACTTAATATTAGGTACAAATTCGTCAAAGGAATAAAACGCTCTATTAATGAGCCACCGTTTCAATTTCATTTTGTAAGCGTGCAGACTGACGGCTGCAGTAATATCATTGGGCAGCTTATTGTACACCGCCGGGCCCATGATGTGTGTTAACTTGTCGGACTTGTGTAGAGTACGCGGCAAGCTGGCGAGGTGCAGCGGGTGCCGAGTGGAGCGGTCCTGCCGCGCGGAGCGCTTGGGGTAGGCCGCTAGGTTGACGCGCGTGTACACCGCCACTTGGTATATGAGGATACCAGGCAGCGTCATAATTCCTAGCTCCTGGGAGTAGGGGCGAGCGGGCGTGTCCCAGGCGACGCGCGCCACGCATCTCACTGCCCTCTTCTGCATGCGGAACGCGCGCTCCCAGTCCGCGGCCCGCGCCCACAGCTCGCAGCCGTACTGCAGCTGAGAGTGGACCGTGGCGAAGTAGCACGCCCGCGCCATCTCGCGCGGTACCACTCTAGCTACGCGGCTCAACGCGAAGCAAGCGCTCCCTAACTTCCCGCACAGATTTTCGATGTGGACATCCCACTTCAGGCCGCGGTCGATCCGAAAACCAAGAAACGTGACGGCTTCCTGCTCCACAATACTCACTCCATCCACTGACACATTTAGGGGTCTCGTTGACCTACCGGACAGATTGAATTGGATGAAGTGAGTCTTGGTGAGGTTGAGAGCCAGCCCGTTTATGTAAAACCACCGCCATAGCTGGGACGCAGTTTCATTCAGCTTCTGCTCTAGAGTCTCCACCGAAGGCGCCACTACCACCGCTATTACGTCATCAGCGAACATCAGGACCTCTGCAGCGGTTACAGCGCTCGGCAGATCGTTAAGCAGAAGCGAGAATAAGATGTTCGAAACTGACGATCCCTGAGCTACGCCCATTTCGGTGTTCAGTGGGTCAGATCTCAGCGAGCCGCCTCCGCCCGTGACTATCTGCGACCTCCCTCGCAGTAACCCTGTAAGAAGCGCATGAGACGCTCCAACCACGCCGTAATACTGCAGCTTGGCAGCGAGCACGGCGTGATCGGCCACATCAAATGCCTTCGAGAGGTCACAGCAGAGGATAGCCACCTGCTTTTTGGGCCTACAGTCTCGCGCTTGCACGACGCGGCGTACCACCTCGCGAGTCAGTGATGTCGTCGAGTAGCCCTCGCGGTACGCGTATTGCCGGTCGGATAGAGCGTTCGTCTCGGATAAAAAACTTGTAAGCCTAGAGCTGATGCCGTTCTCTAGTATCTTTGCGACAGCGGGTATAATAGAGACCGGCCTATAGCTGTCGATCGCTTCACGCTTTCCTTTGCCTTTGTACAGAGGGGATACCTTGCTGATTTTAAGAGGCTCAGGACATACACCTTCTCGTATGCAATTATTGAATAAGTCGGCTAACACCGGAGCTAAAGGTATAACCGCCATTCTAATGGTCTTCATAGACAAGTCGTACACGTCTTTCGAGTTTTTAGGTGCAATTTTCGTCATGACAATACGGTACACCTCGCCCGCGCTGAACCTGCGCAGCCACAGCGAGCGGTCACACCTATATTATAGTATAGGTACGACAAATTGCCGATAGTATCAATTGCAGAAGTAAAAACTCAAATAATGCAACAAAGTAACTCGTTAAAAGGTCTTGTAACCGAACGACACTAATTTACAATTACCTGTGTACCATGTTAATTCAATAATTAAAATCCATATTATGATAATATTAGTCTAACATTTCTCAACCATTTATCTTAATATCGATAAAAAGAGAGTAAAAGAAATAAAAAACCACTTGTACGATCCTTACTTGGATTAACATTCGATTGTGGTAAGTAATATTTGCCACTTCCCGAGATGTCTTTTTGGGTTCTACCCTCGACTCTGGATGAGAGCGGGAAATAACAACTAACACATTTGTGACAAGTCAGTTAATCGACGGCAAGCACCTCAGTAGGTCACACTTTCTTTCAATCAAATAAAATGACGTTCCTCTAGCTCCGTGAGTTCTGTGAAATAGCTGCCGTGCAGTGTTTACCAACCAGTGCATGTATGTGTGTATGTGTCAACATCCATCCAAATCCCACTTTACCCAGGAGAACTCTTACCCTACCAACCATGTCTTGGGAACGGCACGAAACACTGAAGTGGTAAATAAGTATATTGGCCTCCTCTTATCTATACTTGTATGGATAACCACCGCATTGTCATTTCTTATACAGTTCACTAAGCTCCCTTTGTTTGAATATTCATAAATCAAACACCACTATTTTTAAAACGCTTTTTTATACTTTAACTGAAATTATTAATTCCAGTACAAAGATCATTAGCATGTGAGTTGAATAACTGCGGCCCGAGTGTAGCGCCCTGTGGCACCCCATCATCTCTGTAGGTAGTTTCTCCATAGTGGCGTGAACTCTCGGAAGCTGCGGTCTTCATATTAGTTTCTACTCCAAATACTTCTCTATGGATATTGGGATCAAACCCTTTGATAGTTATTAGAGAGGACAACGCACAGATATTGAGATTGTAATAAATGTCGTTAGTTTGTTTGTAGGTCAGTGGTTTCTGTGTGGGCAGTTATGTTATGGTGGTTATTGGGATATAAGTATGCTTTTATTCCTCGTAACCTTTTCCTTATTTACAACCATAGAATTATAACGCTTAGAACCGCAATACGCGCGAGCCAAGTGACGCCACTTCAACCTAGACTATTTAGTCTAAGTACGCCGATCGACGCCGCAGTGCTCACGATCAAGTGTCAGCGCAAAGAGCTCACGTATTTAATTAAAAAATGACGTACTGTGCAGTGAAAGGATGCCACAACTCGTCGAACAAACATCAAAAACATTTGAAGATCACATTTCATGGATCACTACTCCAAGGCACCCTGTATTTTTGTGTAAAACTTCTAATAAACAGAAATATAAATCGTAAATCTTAAACACGCCATTATACAGTCAATGTTGCCAGCTGTAGGAATAATTGTACCACGTTTTTTACAAAATATAGTTTGCAGGAACTTGGTCCCATGCATAAATATTTTTATCACTAAGCGTATTTCATGTGCATATTCAATGTTGAAATTATTTCATAAGTATATATTTGTATACCAAGATCTGTACTCTAAATAAAAAATTAAATAAATAAAAAGTATTTCATGTATCTCCTGGCAAACTAGATTTGTATGGAACGCTCAAGTTAAAAAACTTGTAACTTTTAAACTTTAGCGTTCCATACAAATCTAGTTTTAAATTATTAGTTTTGCGTATATTATAAAATTTCAGTACGCAAACCTAATCATTCAATTTTTAAGGGTTTGGTATAAAAAATATTCAAAGTTAAAAATTCAAGATTTTCGTAGATACGGATCCAATTTTTTCCCATTTATAGGGTAAATATCATTTTGGCAGCAACATTATCGATGTGCTTGTGTGCGTGTCACCGAGTATAAGAACGTGTCTCTTACACCTACATAGATATTGTTTTGGCTTCACTCACGTCGGACCGACTATTAAGGGACTATCAGTCTATGCGTTATAAGTCTATGTTTACAACCGTAAAATAAATTTTATGGGATTTATGCTCTTAGATAATTCCATCACTACGCATTTTACACATAGAAGCAATTTTCAAATATAGTTGATATTACTGAAGAAATTAGGAACATTTTGGATTTTTATTTCGGAAGCTTAGAATAGCACAACAAAGAGCACAGAAAATAGACCTTGCGAGAGATAGTGGAGAGTTATAATAGTCATCAGAGTTCAGTCATGCCAACATTACACATATTATGTCCCTAGGTAAAGCTGTATATATACATTACGTCACTTGCTAGATAGGTGTTGTGTACATAAGACAGTCACAGGTGTCCGTAGAGACGTATGATTAGTACTGACCCTACGTGATATTAATTACACCTACACACGTCACAGCTACAGGAACCGATTTATAATTACAAAACCTGTAGTATCTCAAGGTGATAAAAGAGCGACAAATTAAGGTAATCTTACACAATCGCCGAAGTTAAGCAACGTTTATTGTTGACAGTCTTGTCCATTGCGTGATCACCCCACGCAAATGGACTGACTGTCATTTAAAAAAATATATATTTTTATCTGGGTGCTACCTTGGTTCAGATGACACATTAAATTGTAAGTCTCGACTGTTTATCTTACAAGCGGTTAGTAAGCAAAGTTACAGGCCCTCGGGTAACTTGAAAACATTTAAAACCAGAGTTTGGCTAAATTGACTAAGCTCGTTCTAAACTATTATTTTTCCTATCTATTTCATTAATCGTCTCTCGTAGATGCAAATGCTGTAATTTGATTGTAAATAAACTTTTGTTTATTTATTTACTTTTATTTATTTATTGCTTCAGATGTTGTGGTAAGCAGCCGAGTATAGCGTCGTGTTTTTTGAGATTCCTTTTTCTCTGCTAACCTAAAATTGTATATTTAAGTGCGACCAATTTTATTTATGTTCTTGTATGATCATTAATTTTGAAAAAACGGAAATGAAATGTCATAAATTATTGTAATTTTGACCTAGAAACCTGAATCAAATGATTTTGTTATTACTATTATCAAAAATGTTTTGTTTTATTTTTATTTATGTTCTTTGTTTAAGACACCCTTCTTAATAATAATAACTGTTGGCTCATTATTCATTGAATCGCCTGTCGTTCCTTTCAAAGTCCTAATATTATATTTAATAACCACCATTATTAAGGCTCTTACACAGAATTCGCACAAAGCTCAAGTCACCGCTGAACAATTTATGAAATGAACTTCTCAAACTGCAGCGAACTTTGAACAAGATCATTTGAATATCTCGCATCCCGACTCGGCTAACGTCGTTTACATCATTCTTCCTAACTTTGTTCATTCATTCATTCATTCACTCGTTCACTGACTTCGCTTTGAATTTATTATAGGAGAATACAGTGAACCATTCGTGTTGCAAATTTAGCGAGGTAAGTATACCATAAATTTATTTATAGAACTTTGGGAAAATAAGTTAAATTTAATTAACGAAAATCGTTTTATAATGTAGTTTAATATCCTTTGAAAATTTATTTTCTAAAAATAAATAAATTTAATAAATACTAGAATAAATTTCACACACGGCTGGTTAGCTCCATACTAAACCATTTCCAGTTAGTATTATGCTAACACAACTGATATACATGCATAAATACTTTATACAGCCAACAAAGATGTGCACTGTTCCGGGAATCGAGACCGGAACCTAAAGTTTACATCTAAAAGTAATGCATGTAGTGTGACTTGTCAACATGTGATATTTTTTTTGTTTTTTCTTTATTTCTGTATCTATCTACTCTAATTATTTTTTATTATTCAAAACATATCTATATAACATTTGACTACTATTTATTATAAATGCGAAAGTTAAGCGTGTAAGTTACGAGTAGTATGACTGTTACTCCTACACGCAACGATAAAATTTGTCATGGAGACATATAACTTGTCATGGAGATATAAAAATTTGTTACAGTCATAAAATTTGTCATGAAAACATAAAATTTGTAATGGAGACATAACATTTGTCATGGAGACATAAAATTTGTCATGGAGACATATAACTTGTCATGGAGACATAAAATTTGTCATGAAGACATAAAATTTGTCATGGAGACATAAAACTTCTCGGAATGATACCTAAGTATTATTTAGAAAAAAACACATATTAGATGCCAGGTTAACGCGAGAAACCTTGCGGTCCGGTGCTAGTATCTAATGTAAAAACATTAACTTGTATTTAGCAAGTACTCGTAAGGAAGCGAACCGGGCGGGAGTTTCATTTGTACGCTCTTAATTATAACATCTGTTAGGAGCATCTGCCGGAGGTACGGGCACGTTCTCACAACTCTGATAATTTGTTTATAAGTGAATTTGTATCCACTTGTTATTCAAGAGGAAATGATTTTATTACACAAGTTATATGAATTTATAAGGGCTTCATTTATTTTCTACTTTAAACGGAAAAACGACGGGAAGTTATAGGTTTGACGTGCCAAAGTCAAAGTAACTTATTAATAACAATACAGTTGCAAGACATACAATAACATTGAATATTAAATCAATATAAATGTCAATAAAATTCAAATACCAAACAATCAAATATCATTTTTAATTAATCTAATATAAATAGTTTGTACGACAAACATAGTGTCAAGAGAATTTCAATTTAAAAAAATCGTCAAAAGAATAAAATGCCTGTTCGATAGGCCCAGTGTTTCTAACACTGTAAATGGTATTGTAGCATTGGATTATATTATTTATATAGATTTAGTAATATTTTGTTTGAAATGTGTGGTAATAGGTAATATTTTTACCTATGTTGGAGAAAATATCTGAGCATAATGGTTGCCACTTCAAAACGGTGATTCTACATATTTTATTTACAGCTGTCTCAATGAGTATAATATTAAACACACTAGTATGTGGTATGATATTTGTATCCTTAACTAGCAGATAATATATTTTTAAAAGCACGGTCTATCATAATAATCTAAGTTGCAAAGAGAAACAAAATATAGGCTTTGTTACTTAAGGATAATGTAGCTTCCCAACGGTGAAAGAATTTTTCATATCGGCCCAGTAGTTTCCTATTCGCGTCATACAAACAAACAACCAAGAAATCAACCTTTTTCTCATTATACCTATTAATGGTGTAGATAAATAGATTGTCACTCCAATTAAGTCACGTCCAAAATCTACGAAACGTTTTCGTTTGACATCTTGTTACAACGTCTAAGCATTGCCATCTCTTTCTTCCCCAGGAGGAGTGTGGTCTCTCCGCAATCTCTCCATCTCCGTCCCACGCGCGGTGCTGTCCGGCGAAGGGGAGTCCGTGATACTGCGATGTTCCTACGACCTGGAGGGAGCAGCTCTGTACTCCATCAAGTGGTACCGAGCGGAGACCGAGTTCTACCGATACGTGCCGAGGGAGATGCCGCCGAGTCTCGTGTTCCCTCTGCCGGGGACCTTGGTTGATGTGAGTTATTGATAGAATGCATAAGGGAGCTTTTATTTTTTTAGCTAGCCGTAGCTACAGGCGTTACAAACAAAGAAGTGGGAAAAAAACTACAGTCCATACAATTAGTACCTACATAATGTTTGTTAACGTTAGTAGAGAGGAGATTCATGTGACTAGGAGAAGTATGCATATGATTGTAAGAAGTAGCGGAAGTAGAGGTCGACCAAAGAAGACGTGGATGAATTGTGTGAAGGAGGATATGAATGAGAAGGGAGTGAATGTGGAGATGACGGCTGATAGAGTGGCGTGGAAGCGAAAAACAGGCTGTGCCGACCACACCTAGTGGGAAATGGTAAAGGAGAAGAAGAAAAAGTTTGTTAACGTGTAGTGTTTGTCTCCAGCTGACGCAGTCGGACCACCAGCAGGTCCGCATCGTGAACATGCACCGCCAGCTGAGCGGGGAGTACCAGTGCGAGGTCTCCGCCGACGCTCCTCTCTTCCACACAGACATACAGTCTGCTCCATTCACTGTCGTCGGTAAGTCCAACACTCGTGTTGTAATTGCTCTAAGTGCCACTAGATGGCGCTGTAAGTTTAGCAGTAGTTTTCTGAATCGCGGTTACAAAAAATCTTTCAACATTTGCAAGTTTTTCTTTTACTTAATTATAAATTGACTTCTAAATTAGGAATATAAAAATTATTGTATTTTAGATAGAATAGTAGATTAAATAGAATAGGGGTAAAAACATAAATATGACGAATGGCGGAATCGTATAGAAGACATGTATTTGCTTCATACGCATCAAATCGGAATAAAATAAGAAGAAGAAAAAGAGAATTTAAATAAAGATGGTGCAAACGGAATAAATGGAAGAGTAAGAATAATTTTAAATGTAAAACAGTATCAAGATTTTACGAGTCCAGTATAAATAACCGTTATAATAACCATAAAAATGAATCTAAAATGCGGATCGCGAATCGGTTTACGTCGTAAAAGGTTCGCAGTTTACAGCTTCGGGAGTATCTCGGCCATTTTATAGGGCATGTCCAGAAATCGCTGACATCACGTTCAAGTTTAAACGTGGACGCGTCAAACTTTTACTGGAATTAAATAATACACTTCAAACCCGTGCAAAACCAGGATATATAATATGAAACATGTTAAAACTGACTGGATTTGTGTCACTGTCTGACAGTGACACAAATCCAGTCTCCACAGAGTGACGGACTGTCAGAATGACAGTGACACTTCAGTAGTGCTCTTAGAGTCTTTATTTAATCTATGTTCCGCTCGTCCACATATAAATTTCCGTTGGACACTCAGCAGATCAGGAGATTCAGCAAGTAACACTTATAACACTAAAGATTAGCTTAGAGTTAAAATAATTCACAAGTATAAATAAACGTTTAGAAAGCCTACGAAAAGAAATGCATTAGTGGCGGCCATTTTAGAGCCAGGAGACCCCCGTTCTCGATCTTACTTGGTTGAAAGAATAGCCATCACTATTCAGCGTGGTAACGCAGCCTGTATCATGGGCATCTTTGTACCTGTTAGTTCTTGAGCGAGTGGTCCTGACATTTAATATTCTTGACATTTCTTATTTTCATTTAAATATATTTTTTTATATTACACCTAAAACACACATAAGCAGCCCACTATACGTTCCCACTGACAGCCTCGGGGGCTTCTCTCACGAGGAAAGAGATATAGGCCATAGTCCACCAAGCTGGCCAAGTGCGGGCTGGCGGATATTTTAGTTTTACTTATATGCTTTGGTATAAATAATGTGGAGTTGTATTGACAATGTATTGTTGCAGACCCGCCGTTCCGCGCGCCGCAGCTGGCCGTGTCCCGCAGCAGCTACGCCCGCGGGGACACGCTGCGAGCCAACTGCTCCGTTGACGACGCTTACCCCGCGCCCAACATCACCTGGATACTCGACGACCACAAGGTACGAGTACCTTCCTACATACCTTCCTATCATCACATTCAGATTGTATTTTATTTGCATACTCAACAGATGGCGTTGCAAACAGGTAACATTAGTTTGTCCATATAATTTTCGGAGAACATGCTGTATGGCAAAGAAATTCACATATTTTTTTCTTCGTATGAGCTAAGTGGCTAGGCTGTGGTGTCGAGAGTTTTTCAAGTAATCAAGGGTCTCCGATTTGGCTTGACTATAGTACAAGGTTTACCCATATAGTTCTTTTTCTTTTTCATATGAGCTAAGTGGCCAAGCTTTGGTGTCAAAAGTTCTCTCTCCACCCCTCGCATCATTTCTTTTGCAAGCACTTAGATGAAACATTATTTTTGTACTTCGTAGGAAAGTTCCTGCTAATGGCCAACTAGATCGCTAAATGGATACATTTTCTGACGCTTCGTACTGATTTAAACTGGATTTATGGGACGTTTATGTGGTATGAGAAGGAAAGTTTGTGAACTCATTTTTACTGTCATAAGTAGGGACGGGTTTTTGAAATTTTAGGGGACTAATAAGTCTACAATTATACTTTTTAATTTATTCCAATTAACTTAAAAAAATTGTGAAAATTATTTTTTTAGCTTTTAGGTTGTAGCTAGTTTACAAACTAATCAAAGTTTTCCTCTTTAAAGGAAAATTTTGATTGTTATACAAATACAAATACAATACAATTGTTTGTTCGTTTGACGCGAATAGGCTCTATATACAAGTAATCGAAACTACTAGACCGATTTGAAAAATTCTTTCGCCGTTGGAAAGCTATTTTTCAAATTCAAATCATTTATTGCAGAATGGGTAAGATTAGATAATTACAGGTTATTTCTTGAGTAGTATAATTATTATTCTTATAAGAGTAGCATATATATTTCTCTCTCTATATATATATATTATTCTTGAG
Organism: Mellilla xanthometata; assembly: GCA_035578125.1. Classification (NCBI taxonomy): domain Eukaryota; kingdom Metazoa; phylum Arthropoda; class Insecta; order Lepidoptera; family Geometridae; genus Mellilla; species Mellilla xanthometata. The sequence goes on along the minus strand of JAPUBQ010000023.1, from coordinate 10,648,695 downwards.
TAGCATAGGCTCTATTTTGTTTCTTTGCACCTTAGATTATTTTATAGCCCGTGCAAAGCCGGGACGATCTGCTAGATAAAAAAAAACCTCATAATAATAGCGCACTAATAATTATTTAAACTTTTCCGAAACACTGTAATATCTTAATTGATCTCAATTCAAGGTCTAATTTCAATCAAGAAGTGTTTAAAACTCTCACAAAAGCTTCCTGCGAGATATTAAACCGTGGAAAAGTTTCCAGAACTTGTATTTTTATTGTAAGGCGCTAGGGTTGGGAACAATACCCTGTTATTCATAGATTTCTATTCATTAACAGAGGGTTGTTATTTTTTGCTTCTTTTGTTGATGGACGACTCTAAAAGGAAAAATCTGTTAACAATGACTAGATAACATACAGACCACAACAAAGTTTGTTTTGAAATTAAATAGTTTGAAAATAACAGATCTATGAAATTTGTTTATGTTTATATTTGTTATTAGAATGTTGTATAAGTAAATAACTAAAATTTGAATTTTGTATTAGTAGACTAACTTACAAGTTAATAATACTTATAAGATTTTTTTTCGGAGACAAAATAATGTGCTCTCTTTGAAATTTTACTGCTATACTATACTGTCTATTCAACGAAGCAGTCTTCGTTGAATTATGTACTCAAATCTAAAGTATACAAAGATATTTTTATGGTAGCACTTGGACCCTTAATCTTAGCTCAGAAAAATTCTAGTCTTACAGTTATGAATACGAAAGTTGCACGTAAGTATGTATATCGATTCTGTTGTTTAAGCATGAAGAAGAAGCGTACTTCACGTAAACGACTGAACCGATGTATTTGAAATTTGACATGGAGATAATTTATAACTTGGATAAGCACATAAGCTGAATTTTAGGCTGAATAAACACGGGTAGCACTGCGGGTCGCGGCTAGTATTTTCTATAGGACTTGTTTTCTAGTATTATGAATATAAGCTCTGGCTCATTATCCAGTCCCAGACTGCAAACTATGGAAAGAAAAATGATATTCTTCAATATCGCGAATATTCATTTCAGTGTGAAATGTAAATGGATTGCAGTGTCGTGCGCTTTCCGAGGCTTTCATTACTTTGTGAAGATTTATTTGAAATCGATGGCGCGACAGCTCCCGGCGAAGTGTTTACTAAATGATCATTCACTCGTCATTATTTACCGTAAAGCCGCAATTTCGATACAGTTCTGCATCAAGGGTATTACAGAGTACAAAGATATAAAATGTCATCTTAAGATGAAATATCAATTGCTGCTGCTTCGTATGAGCTCAGTGGCCAAGCTTAGTACTCGAGAGTTTTCAAGCCGTCCCAAGGCTTCTGACTTGGCTTGTACTAAGACTTAACAGCCAGACCTGCAATTTAACGTGTCACCCGACGGTTGCGCCTAGATGAAAGTGCCACTTTAAAAACGACAATCTTGTGCATGGTCACCCATCCAAACACCGTCCGCATCGACCGTTGCTTAGCTTCCATGATCGCGTCAGATCACTATAGCTAGCTGAGCTACAGGTGCTACTATCAATTGCTGCGCAATCACTGAGTCAAAGTGTCTGAGTGCAACTGTGGATGAGAGGCTGCGTTAAATTATATGGGAGCAAACCACAGCACGAACAGTCGTCCAGCCGTGTCAATCGGCCTTGGACGGCTTGAAAATTCTTTACACCAGAGCTTGGTCTCTTATCTCTTACAAAGAAGAAGTTTTGAAGCGTTAACAACTCAGTCGAGAGAGTGGCCTCCTGACGCCGTGAATTCGATCCCTACCAATGAGCTCAAGCTTTTAGTAAATCAAAACATCGTGAGGAAACCATATCATGATGATTCTTCATCCAAAGGTTGCCAGCCAAGCTAGCATTGGAGTTTTCTAATGCTCACCTGGCTGGCAACCCACCAGTCCTTGGCATGTTTTGCGATCCAGAGAGAGTCCAGTCAGAGAGTCAATTGTTTTGGCGGTTTTGCTCAAATATTTTGCTCTGATCAAATATCCAGCTTCAATATGGAAAAAAAGTCTCATGAATTCACAACTCCTTTTAGTTTTTTATCAGTCCCCAATTCTCCTTATTCCCTCAGATCGCCGAGACGGTATCCTGGCGCAGCCCCGACCTGGACTTCAAGGAGCGCCCCGCGTTCAGCCAGATAGAGGTGTCGGTCCTGGAGGCGGAACATTACAAGATGGGCCTCACGTACACCAGCGCGCAGCTGCAGCGAGCCTACCAGGACCATTACATCTACAGAGACGTGGACGTTGATGATGACAAGGAAATATTGAGGTGAGAAGAAATATTTCTCCTATTTTCATAAACTAATTAAATCTTAACGATAAATAGCTACAGGAGGCATGCCAAGATAAGATTTCTAAAAATGTGAAAACAAGAGCTGGTAAAGAAATATAGGTAAATGTCGTGAGGAAACCATGGTGGTAGTGCATTTTATAGTGATCGCCTGGAAAGCTACCGTCCTCAAGTAAAAAAAATGTATTACCAAACATCTAATGGTGATACTTCTCGACAGTCAGTAATTCTAGTTTAAGTACTCTTCAACCAGAGCGCAGCTTACTCGTGTGACTCCACACGCTGCTGAGTGTCCTAGCTGTATGGTGTACAAAATATCATAAAGGCTGAATTTTCTGTGTGTTCGATTATTGCTTTTTCCAAGCGGCTGAATCGTTTCAGATGTAAATAGTAAAGGAAACAATTTAGAGCCATAAATAACAAAAACCAAAACAAATAAACGCACTAGTCGTAAAACATAATTTGTTAGTGAAGAACTAAAACCATCCTTAAAAGATCCTGCGTTAGCTCCCTGTATTTTTAACCGACTTCAAAAAGGAGGAGGTTATATATTCGACGTGTATGTATTTTTTTTTTTTTTTATGTATGTTCACCGATTTCTCAGCCATTTGTGGATCGATTCTCAAAATTCTTTTTTTAATTGAAAGAGTATGGTTCTGAATTGGTCCCATTGTCACCAAAACTGGTTCTGATGATGGACTCCTAGGGAAATCGAAGAAAAACCTAAAAAGTTAGGTTATTTTTACGCATGAAGAGAGATTCACGCTCGTTTGGCTGTACTGATATTCATGAAATTTGAGAAGAAAATAGGTAAGACTATGTATTAACACATACGCTACTTTTTATCCCGAAAATAAATACTATTCCCGTGGGATGCACCAAATAACATATAAATCTTTTTAACTTCTTCACGCTCGAACGGTTGTACTGACATTGATGAAATTTGGAATGAAGATAGGTTAGACTATGTGTTTACACATACGCTACTTTTTATCCCGAAAATAATTATTGTTCCCGTGGGATGCACCAAATAACACATGACACACTGATTTCGCTAAAATTTTATATAGGGGGTAGACTAGACCTTGTATAACACGAAGGTTACTTTTTATCTTAAAAGTCATTGCTATTCCCGTGGGAAGCCCAAATAACTCGATAACCTATTTTACTTCTTCGCGCTCATACGGCAATACAGATTTCGCTCATAAAATTAGCAGCCTGGCTAACAAAAGTAATCTGACGCGAACATCGAGGCTAAGCAACGGCCCATACGGCCAGTCTTTGGATGGGTAACCATGCACAAGACTTTCATAAAAAAATGTGATATTTTCATCTGGGCGTTACTGTGCTTCGGATAACACGTTAATTTGTTGGGCCTGGACCACTACTCTTAGTACAAGCAGGGGTCAAACTAAATCAGGGGCTTGAAAAACTCTCGACGCCAGAGCTTGGCCACTTGGGTCATACTTAGTGGAAGAAGGAACTGTAAAAATTGATATATTAATAGACAAGACCCTCGAACGGATAAGGAAAATATTTACGCGCTCGCTTCGCTAGGAGTTATCCCACTTCGTTCGAATTTCCCCCAGGATGTTCTGGGCTTATGACACTCCAAATATTATATAATTTGTGCTGCTTTGGACTTCAAACGGTTCGAACAAATACGGTGAAAATTTTCGCGCTCGCTTCGCTCGTGCATAGCTCGCTGCGCTCGCATCCAGCTCGCTTCGCTCGCAATTGGTTCTAGTACGTTTTGACACAACAAACATTATGTAATTTGTGCTGCTTTAGACTTCTTTATGCTCAAACGGTTGGAACAAATACGGTGAAAATTTTCGCGCTCGCTTCGCTCGCGCATAGCTCGTTTCACTCGCATCCATCTCTTTTCGCTCGCACTTGGTTCTAGTAAGTTTTGACACAACAAACATTATGTAATTTGTGCTGCTTTGGACTTCTTTATGCTCAAACGGTTGGAACAAATACGGTGAAAATTTTCGCGCTCGCTTCGCTCGCGTATAGCTCGCTTCGCTCGCATCCAGCTCGATTTGCTCCCAATTGGTTTCCTGCCTGACACACGCCAAATTTTTTCATCGTGAAGTTTATTTGGCTCTCCATAGCTAAAACTTAAACAAAATATCATTACCAACCACTAAAAATGTAAAAATAAAATTGTTTTAAAAAACAAACAACCGACTTCAAAAACACAACTAAAAAGGGAAAAATAATTTTAAGCCTAAATCAAATCAAGACTATATAAATAGAATAGGAGAGTTTATTTCATGTACTTAAAAAAAACTATTTGCAATTTTTAGTAATCCTGTATTCTTGAAGTCGGTGCCATCTAATAAGAACAAATGAATGTTTGTTAAAAAAAACTTTTTTCAATTGTCTTTCTTTGCTGGCACCGACTCCAAGAATACAGGATTAGTAAAAATTGCAAATAGTTTTTTTTAAGTACATGAAATAAACTCTCCTATTCTATTTATATAGTCTTGATTTGATTTAGGCTTAAAATTATTTTTCCCTTTTTAGTTGTGTTTTTGAAGTCGGTTGTTTGTTTTTTAAAACAATTTTATAGTATTTATTATATTTAACATAATGATTGTTGTCTTTTACGAGTATAAGTCAAATACAAATTAATATTTAAATTCAATATTGTTTTGGGCGCATTGTTTTGGAGGGAGTTGGGGGAGACCTTTGCCCAGCAGTGGGACAGTATAGGCTAAAAAAAAAAAAAAATTGTTTTGGGCTTGAACTTCATTCCATGTCTAGTAAAGCCATAGCATTTGACTTAGTATTGGTTCCCGCACAGGTACTCGCTGGCGCCGCCGGCGGCAGGCCAGTTCTCGCTGAGCTGCGTGGCCACCATCTACGACATCTACGCCCGGAAGAGCGAGCCCATCCTCATCAAGGAAGACACGCCGCGACCTGCCTCCGTCACCGGGGAAGATTCCAAGGGTAACACTTCGAACAGCGTAACTATAGAGTTCACATAGTCCGAAATATAGCTTATCCAAAATCCAAGAAATCGAAGTCTTCGTTTGTGCCGTCACTTGCATTGTGTGTGCATTCAGGAGTGAAGTTTTTAAGTCTAAAATAGTTAGCGCTTTGGTGTAAAAACTATTGTAGCTGTTTAGTTGAATAAATGAATAGTGGTAGGGCATTTTCTAGTGTTTGCCTAGTGCTTGGCTAGCTACCACCCTCGCCTGTCGCCAAACATCTAGTTTTCAAGTAGTTAACATTGTAATGTTAAAGGGTTTTCATAATTATTATATCTCTAACGGAAACTCTATATTTTTTCGTATTTTGGTTTACTCAGGTTTTTTTGTTAAGAAGCTACCACGTATTTTATGTACCTGTTGCTTATCTAAGTAAATATACCTAATAATTTAACTTATACATATTTTTTTCTTTCCCCAGGTTCGTCTCTGATAGCCAGCGGTGTTCTGCCCGTGGTCTGCGCGTACGCATTGTTATGATCACTTAGGAGATAACTCACTCCCCATGCCACTCGGTCAGCTATCGTCGTCCTTGTTACATGTGTCAATTTTTGTACGGGTGCGACCGAGACGGATGTATGTTTCACGGTTGCTACTGCTGTTGCTGTTGAAAGGGGTCTTTAGATGTGGCGAATGGTTTTGATACTGTAATTATGATATTGTGAGGTTGTTTTGAAAATATTTATTGTAATAAATAGACAATAAAAGAAGATATTTATTGTAACCAATCCCGTTTTGTAAAATTTTGTGCCAAAGATGTAGTCGGGTAAGGAATAGATTTTTTATGCAACAAAAGTATCTGGGTAGCTGAAAGTCAGTGAATTTGAAACTTTTTTTAAAAAACAGGAGAAATATTTTTGCAAAAATGCAAAATTTAAAAAGCTTACTCAAGACTGTAATACTTCTATCTCGGAAATTGAAGCGACTCCCTCAAAGTCGTTTGGTGCCGGACTCCAGACATTTTCAATTCTAATAAATGACTTTACTTACTTAAGAAAATGATTTTTCTATGCACTTGTAGAATATTGTTACTCTGTAAGAATTCCTTTAAATATATATCATGTTATTTTTTCTATGTCATTGTAAAATGTCATTACTTAGGTACGTTAATTAAAATAAGAAAAGTAAAATAAGAAATGCAATAAAAAAATCCATAGACCTCTTTCAATATCGCTTTCTCTTTTTTTCTCCTAACTTTAGAAAAGGACAGCGATACCTGATCACGTCGTATGTAAGAAACTGAATGTTGTGATAGACATTAGGATATATTATAAATAAATAAATAAAATTATGTATATTCAAAGTATTTGTACTAGTTAGAATATAAGACTATTATTGTAATTATATTGATTATTTAAATGTTGCAAATTTAATAATTATATGTGAATATGTAAATAAATTCATTAGTTACAGATTTGGTACTTTTATTAATACTCGTATTTTAATGTTTAAAAAGAAAAAAAAAATTGCTTAGCATTTGACCTGCAATTTGCGGAACCTCACGAGTCAGTGACACTCTGACTTAATATGGAGCATGCCTAGTTTTTAATAATTGGCTCTCAAGGCTTTACGACCTCGTTGGTGTAGTAGTTACCATGCCGGACTGCCAATCAGAAGGTTCCGGGTTCGATTCCCGGCACGGCCAACATCTTTGTGCTGAACTGAATTTGTTGGCTGTCGGTCTGGCTGTTAAATATGTGTCTATATAAAATATTACATATGTATGTAGTATATCAGTTGTGCTAGCAACCAAAATACAAACTAGAAATGGTTCAGTATGGGGCCAACCAGCAATACAAAGGAGGCTGTTGGAACCCGTTAAGTACTTGGCAACAGATTTTTCATCGGTCAAAATCAAACTGAAATCAAAATTATACTCGTACGTATAGCGTAAAAGCTTTAAGTAAAGCAGTCATTATGTCAGAAATACTCGAATCCTACTTTTTCAATTTAAAAAACCTTTTTATTATAACCTCCTTTTTTGAAATATGTTAAAAAATGACTTGCCTGATATTAAGTTTTAAGAAAAAAAATTAGTTCATTTATCTAAAAACACATGAACATTCATAAGTAGTTATACAAAAATCCGTTGTAATGTTAACTTATTATTTTACGATATAAAGATTTCTTGTGGCTTCTGCACTAGAAGAAAATGAAGAGCCCGTTTTTCTAAAATCAGTTAAAAAATAAATAAAATGAGGTATCCTACTGCTTAAATATAATGAGAGTAATAAACACATAGGTACACACATACATACCTACATACCATTTTTAAATCTTTAAAAAATTGTTGCATCATCCAAAGCCGTCAGTGATCGCGTCAGATTACCTTAGTTAGCCGTTTTAATAATTTTAATTTTTAATATAATATGAATAATTATGTCAAATGACGTAATTAGAATGTAATTTTTGACATAATAATTTTTCTTTGACATTTAACATATTAATTCACTTAATTTTATTTCATTTTTTGACATGTAACTAATGGTGTTATTAATGAATATTTGTATTTGTATTTGACGTAAGAGCGCTACAACTAAATGAAACCACTAAAAGCTTCAGCTATTCGAACAAGAGTAGGTAAGTGCGTTTTGCCCCCATAAAACAAAGTACCCGATATCTTGAACCCGATATAATAAATTCACTAAACTACACAACAAATCCACCCGCCGAGTAATAAACTTCAAACGAATACAAATTGAACAAGTCCTACCCTCTATTTTGTTTTTCAACTGAAAATATTTCTTCACAAACTATTACAATGGATTTTCACATGTATTCAATAGTTCAAGGCATCAGGGAAAATTATATATTAAATATATGTAAATAAGTGTGTATTTTTCTTTATTTGTGAGCTAAGTGCCTCAGCTCTGGTGTCGAGAATTTTCAAGCCGACTTGATTTTACTAGGCTTGTAGTAAAACTAACAGCCGGAACCTACAGTACTGTGTCATCTGATCCACAGTGGCGCCCAGATCTCAATACCACTTTTTTCGTGTGACCACCCATCCAAGAATAGTCCGCATCGTCCGTGTCTTAACCTCGATGATCACATCTGATCACCTTAGTTTAGCCAAGCTATAAACGCTACATATGTTTTATGTAAGAAAGTACGTATGTTAATTTTTCTTAACCGATTGAGGTGCTATTTATTATAGAGATAGATCAAGAATCAGGAATAAAAAAGTAGCTACTATCTTCTATCTAATCCATCCATTTAGAAGACACAAAAGAATTAGATAAACGTACTTAAAACTTTCTTAGAACTCAACTTAAAAATCTCCTCTTTGTCGTCAGCTACAAAAATACACTCACATTATTCAATTCAGTAACTGCAAAAGTAATATCTACTTTATTTATAGCATTTTAATGTTCCGAATTGTATAACTCGAGTGCAGCCTTGCAGTTTTCTCGAGACTTGTATAAATAGACTTGAGACGCTCTTATTATTATAGCCATTAGAGTCAAAATCCGTTCGCGGTAGAAAAGAGTTGCGGGAATCTTGGCAATATTAACTTTGCCATTCTTTTCACCTTTAGGTCTATGTCTGTAAAGTCGAAAATAGCTTGATTTTATTGTGTTATAAGTTGGTTTTCTAAGCGGGTAGAGGTCGTTATTTCTGTCCGATGAGCACTGTAGGGTCCTCAAGCTTGGAAGGCGGCCAGGTAACCGAGGCGTGGGTTGCCACTTCGCAAAATTCCCCACAATTGAGGAGTGGTATTGCTAATTGTGGGTAAATTTGTTGGGAATTTTTGAGCACTTGCTAATTTTATTGGCGAGGAATTGTTTTTGAGTTGTAGTTAGTTTGGACTGTGGTTTTGTGTTGTTTTTAGATTTTTATGAGTTTCGTTGTTCGAGTGAGTTGGAGAAGTTAGCGCATTGTTTAATTTTTTTTAGCTGGATAGTGAGTTATTATATATTGCTTATAATAACTATTGAACATTTCAACGTTTTGTTATATTGTTGGATAGGAATTCGAAAATAATATACTTACGCTCTATCACTATATAAGTTCTGAAGAAAAATAACCGATATTTTTGAGAGAGGATTTTTTAAAAATATTTTCGCCTAGCCATCGTTGATTTAAAGTCACTTTCAATTTATTTCTGGATCGAACTTCTTTATCGCGCATTATGAAAGGGGTGGAAAAAAATCTTACGAAAAGTTGTCACGACACTTTTTGTATAGTAAACTGTACGGCTTGCGTATGTTTTCTCTGTCTGTCTCTCTCTTTCTCTTATAGAAAGCAAGCCAGATATTTTCATTTCTATTTCGCATTGAACAGTTTTTTATTGAATTTATTATTTTTAGTTTGGAGGTTATTATTATCTTAAGTGAAAATAAGAAAAAAACCACTTCACAGAAAGATAGACCTATCTCAATCATATTGTTTTGATAGGTAGAGATGTATTCGAAGAATCTATAAAAATCGAAGCTTTTTAAATTACTTTTCTAGATAAACTGAGGGTTGAGTAAACAAAATCTAAATACAATCACGAAGAACAAAAAGAAAATCAATACTAAGAAAACTAAAAGGCGTGGAACTTCCAAAAACTTGTAAAACAATTCAATCCCTTCTATTTCTTGAACAAACTAGATGTATGAAGTTTTTAGGATTTCTCGGAAGGTGTTTATAATACGGGCAAAGTTGAGAATTGACCTTTTCTAAATTGGCGAAGGTTTTTGGTATTGTTTAAAATTATATTTATTTTAACTTTATTATCGTTTTATTTATGTAATTTAACACCATTTGCGCACAAACCAGTTTACTTAAAATGTGTTAACAGCAATTACTAGCACTGGGTTTTTAGATTAGATATAATTTTTTTTTTTTTTTTATTTAATTAATTTTAGATTAGTTTTACATTAAGTAATATTGAATTTGTAGTATTTAGGTATTGAATTATATTTTTAGGTAAAGTTTTAGTAAGTTAGTAATGTTTTATGTTTTTAATAAATACTATTTTTTATATAAATAAAATTACTACAAAAGAAAATCTAGTTTGCTTAACTTTTGCATCATACGTTAAAACGTATGTACAAGTTATAATTAAGCTATATGTACGTATGTTACTCGTATGTTTGGTAAAATGTTTTATTAGCTAAGTTTCGTAGCGTTTTCAATTTACGGACAAATTAGGGCGTGTAAGGAGCGACTTCGGAACTTCCGCCTTTCTGATGAGAATTATACTAAATTCGAGTACGGATACTGCGGAGATTCGGAGCTGGTTAGAATGGACTTAGTAGGAACATTATGTATGAGCAAGATGGTTGCTTCATGTGGTTTGTAGTTTTATTCAATCCACATGTGACTATTTTAATAATTTTATTTTTCATTAAAAATGTATTACTTATATAAATAAAATAAAAAACTATTTTACAGCGTGACTTGATGGAAGCATTAAATCAATATTTGAGAAAGATAAAGGTTTCTTAACTTGATTTTAATTTAGTTTTAATTCTTTTAAAAGGTATTAAACACTAAGACTTGCTCATTGAAGCAACAATAATAAATTCAGACCTGTATTTCAGTATTTCAAAATCCTGTTTGTTAAAACATTACAGTCTGCAAACAAAATAATTAATTCATATTAATATACTATATACTAGAACAATACAAATTATTTGTTGGTGATACCAAAAATTACATATCAATCAATTACAATAGAGAAGTATTAAATACAATAGCGTTTGTAGCTCAGCTAGCTAAGGTGATCTCACGCGATCATCGAAGCTAAGAAACGGTCGATGCGGACGGTGTTTGGATGAGTGACCATGCACAAAACTGTAGTTTTTGAAGTGGCATTTTCATCTGGGCGCTACTTTGTGTCAGGTGACACGTACATATACACTCTGACGAACGAATTGACCTATACACTCTGTCTTGGATGATGGCATAGAAAAGCTATGGGTGGATGTTGTCTAATCAAAATGTTGATGATGATGATCATAATGACAACTACAATAAGCTTACTCATAAATAACATTTTAAAGAATAACTGTTACTTATTTCTGCTCATTCAGAGATATACGTATTTATCTAATACAGTTTTATCCGAGTCAGGGTATCTCTGTATACTTTTCCGTTCTACCCAATTAGAAGCCAGGAGGAAAGTATAAGTTTCCACGCACATAGGTTTAGGGATAAGCCCGCGGCGAGTTACGGGATTGATGAAAGGTAGGAGAAACATTTAATGAGTTATGTGCGGAACCCGGAGTAGCAAGACAAGCAGTCGACGTGTTCACTTGACGAATTTCAAGGACGAAAACTTTGTGGCGGCTTCTCCGGAATTTGCGTACTTTACGGAGCGCCTGTAGCGTTACTGATAAGGGTGTTGCAAAGTGATTAACGGAGTTGAAACGGTCAGCGTTCTGGATGGGTGACCAAGAAGGTTCTATTTTATTTATTAAAATAGTACCTAAAAAGGCTGTCTGCTTAATTTTGACGATCATAGAGGTTGAACAACAATGTGATAAAACCTTATTTAAGGTCTTTTAGAATACCTATTCCAAACGTCCTTAATTAAGGTCACTGTTTACGTTTAAGGTCATGGTTCAGCCACGTGGAAAGAATGGGAGAGGATCAGGCTGTGAGGCGAGCGTACTTAGGACGACCAGTTGGCCAACGTCCGGTTGGTCGTCCCAAGTATCGCTGGGAAGACCTAGTGCAGCAAGACCTGAGCGCACTTCATGCCACAGACTGGCAGGAGACAGCACAGGATAGAGAAAAGTGGCGTCTCTTGGTGTCGGAGGCCAGGATCCATTTCGGGGTTAGCGAGACATCATAGTCAGAATATCTATATTCTAAAAGTGCCATTTAACATTAGGGCCATAAAATTTACCTACAGCCTACTGATGAAAAGTCGTTTCGCTCACTCAGTCAATAAATAAATAAGCTAGTAAAAAACTAGATTATTAATCAACCTTTTAAAGTCAAAAGCCGTGTACGGTGTGGTGTAAAAAATATTTGTCTTTTTTACTTGATTTATTTTTTAAGCAGCGCATATGAGTTAGTGGAGCATGCTGAGTCTGGCATTTTTGTCTCTCAAAGAAACTGCAAAAACATACCATTAGATGTTTGCAGAAGAAGTTTCAACTTTGATATTGAAATGGGCTGATAATTGCTAATGCGAGTATGTTACGAAAATGATGTACTATTTTAAATTTGTTCAGCATAAGATAGCTAGCTAGAGCAATTTCTTTGATAGGGTTACCTTTACCTTCAATTCTTATTTCTCTTGTATCTAGTCACCAATATATATCAAGTCATCATTTAGGCGTTACCTCCCATCAAAGATACATTTATCTCATTTATCTCTCCCCCTTTCTTGTTCCTCCCCCTTCCACTACCGCGGCTAGTTATACAGAAACATCGACCTAGAGATAGAACTGACTCCCTATAGCCCTAATCTAGGACCAGATTGCGACCATAGATTACTCACAGATTTTTCATGTGATACTTAGGATTTGTAAGTGTCCAATTTCGCTTAAAAATAATTTTCAATATTTCAGCATGGTGAATTAATAGTTTCTATATATTAAAGTTTACAAACCTATGGGAGCCGACTATTTTAAAATTAAAAAAAAATAACCGACTTCAAAAAAAGAGGAGGTTGTATATTCGACATAAAAACACGCTGATGTAATTTTATGACACTATAACCTAACCATTATCATTTTACTAAATTTATCGTAAAATTCTTAGTAAATAAAGGTTATTTAAAATATATCTTAATATAATAAAGGCGATTACATTTTGTTGTTAACAGAAAGTACTGTTGTTAACACCATTACTAAGATCTAGCACAACACTACGAGAACTGTTTTTTTTTTCATATTTTTCATGTTAAATATCCTGTAAAATGTGCCCAGAAGCTGAATAGCCTACATTTTGAAGGAAAGTCAAAAAAGTATACGCATAATACAAATAGTATATACGGTATCTAGTTAATGTAATCCATGGTGAGTTACAACCCTCTTGACCTTCATATTCGGATGGTTCTTAGATACATCTTCTGTAGTTTTTCTTTTGATCAAGTTCCGGGAACTTGCGAGCTATGGACATGGAGGCAGAAAATAAAGATTTATTATGAGAGAACTTGAAAATATTTCTCTGGAACACTTTATTTAAATGGACAAGAACTTGTTTCTTATGAATAGAAAAAAAAACGATTAGGAAAACCGAAAATTTTTCTTACAGTTAAAAAATAAATATTTCTCGACAGTTTCTATTCTAAACAAATAAAAAAGATTAAAATAGTTCTTGTGTTTTAGAAAAAAGTTAAAAATAAGACGTGAAAATGTGTTTTTTAAAAATACTATGAATAGCGTAAAAGATGATATAAAAACTTAAATCCTGCTATGAAAAGTACAAAAATCGTAGATCTTGCTACGACTAGCGTAAACATGCTACGAAATTCGTAGCAGATTTACACAAAATCGTAATAAGAAACACTTTAGATTTCGCCTTCTCCTAACTACTTTTAATTAACTCTTTGGCGTAATGATTGCCATACCAGACTGCCAACCAGAAGTACCCGGGTACCATTCCCGGCACGGCCAACATATTCGTGATGAACTAAATTTGTTGGCTGTCGGTCTGGGTGATAAATATATTTCGATATAAAATATTAATTTATGTGTATGTAGTACATCAGTTGTGTTAGTAACCATAATACAAACTAGAAAGGTTTAGTATGAGGCTAACAAGCCGTGTGTGAAATGTGCAAAAAAAAATTGTGAATTACTTTTTTTTTTTACTAAAACAAATGAATATCGACGACTAACGACTTATTGGTCTCTATTAAAATATGTAATAAATAAAATATGAGTTTGAGCATATCTTACTGTGTATCCAGCCTAATATACTGGTATATTAGACATGTCCTTTCAGGGATTTAGTGCGTGACTTATTCTAGATATTTGTTATTCGCCGATGAAGTATCTCATACCGTACCGAGCCTCGAGATATTCATAAGGCTTCTATGTTATGGAATTATTAGGACCAGATCCGATATTTACAGAGCCGCAATCTTATCTGACCTGAAGACCAGAATTGAAGCTTCTTTTTAGGGTTCCATAATAAAAGGGTACCAACGGGAACCTAGTACTTACACTCCATAGTCTTTCTGTCACCAGGCTGTATCGTACGAACCACGATTGGTAGAAAGTTGGAACACTGCAAGTATTTCACGTTTTATGTATTTCTGTTGCTATTGTAGCGTCTGTAGCTCGGCTAGCTAAAGTGATCTATCACGATCATCAAAGCTAAGCAACGGTCAATGCGAACGGTGTTTGGATGGGTGACCATGCACACTAGACTATCGTTTTTCAAGTGGCATTTCATCTGAGCGTTACCGTGGGTCGGATACAACGTGAAATTGTTGGTCCCGGTTTAGTACAAGCAGTTGTTAAGTCAAGTCAGAGGCCTTCGGGCGGCTTAAAAACTCTTGACACCAGAGCTAGGCCGCTTAGCTTATACGAAGAAGAAGGGGTTTGTAGCCATAAAATATATAAAAAAAATAATAAGTCTGTTTTGCTTTTCTTGTTAAAAGATATTGATATAAATCTTTCGTGCACGTATCCGGATCACTCTTAGTCGTTTTTATTAACATATAACAAGCTTGTAAACTTTTATTTCGAAAATTACCATCATCAAAATCCCACAGTTTTATTTTTCTAAACCACCGCCATCCAAATTCCACAGTTTTTTTCTTAAAGCAACATCATTTAAATCCCATAGTTGTTTTATTTTAAACTACCATGATCCTAATCGCACCCTTTTTTTCTAAAAACTACCTTATCTAAATCCCACAGTTTAACAAAACATCCTGAAAACATAAAATTGAAACGTTTGACTTTGCAGATTTTTTCTCGAAAATCTATATTAATTTAAGCAAGCTAATTTATACTTTATACTGAGGTAATAGAGTGCAAATTCGTTTAAATAAAGTTGAAATAACTTTGGTTGTAAAGGTAAGCTGCTAATATATTCATTGAACGAATTGAAATCAGCACTATTACTGGAAGTATGGGAGATAGAATATCAATAGGTAAGGGTAAACGTTATTCTTTCATTTATACATATTTATTCATGAGTTTGTTATTGTGAATTTCCATAAATAGGTATGATGTAGATAGGTTGATTTTTTCTCGTAAATAGATATTAGTTTTTTAAAGTTTCTATCAGATAAACATTTCATTAATAATTTAGTATTTGGTTTTAGAAAGGGAATATTTTTTTTTTACTTTATCATTCACAATTTACAAATCTTACAATTTAAAATAAATTATACAATTAAAAAAAAAAAAAAAACAAAACCGTTTATAAAAGACCACTCCAGACAGAACCTGACGGAAAGGTACCCATAACGCTGGTGGCATTGCCGCGTTGTATGGCTAAGGATAGACTTTGCGCCAGGTATGGTCCGGAAATTAAATTATAAATCAGTTTATATACAAAATTCTAATACAATAATTAAAAATTGGTTGCCTGTAAAGTCGGTTTTACGGGCGAAGATTTTACGTGACAACGTCTGCCGCGTGCTGCGCGCGCGGCAGACCGATCATAGTTGAGTGGGAGAGAGACGCAAGGCATTCGGCGGGCCTCTCTCTCGTTCGGTGACTCATCGTAACGTTACCGGGCGTTACACTTTTTCATAAGTGACTCCCAGCCGCAACCTAATTTAAGACGTTGTCACGTCAAAATCATTCATTATGTCAGCAGGTCATGTAATCGCCCCTATTTACTTAGTTGATGCCTGTGTGTCTGTCATTCGTGAACCGTGATAGCTAGGCCGTTGAAAGTTTCAGAAAAAAAAATATATCATGTCTTTAAAAAGGTGAAAAGAAAAAAAATATATGGGACCCCCTATACATTCTACATTACATACTACATTGCCTATTTTTAGACAAATAGTACGGAACCTTTATGAGCAAGCTCTCACGCTTGGCCAATAATTTGTACTATATCTATCAATCAGAACATGATGAGATCAAAAAGCGTTTGTCGCCAAAACAAACTAATCCAGACATACAAAGCACGTCTAGTCTTCGCCGTGCAAACTTACACAATCCTCTAGCGGTGTAATATAGACTAGGAGCGCGCCCGGCTCCGCCTGGCCGCCGTCCAACCCTCGATGGCGGACTAATGGTCCGACTCACTTACAGATATTGGGAGTATCCGCAGCCTTTATGAATTTTAAACGGAAACGCCTGCCAAATACTGAGACGATTGTGGTCGTGACTAGTTGTGCGGGGTGGGTTTGCTTGTTTTGAGAATTCTAAATTCAAATTGTCTATTACTAACAAAATGCTGGCAAAAATATTACAGATAATTACAAAATATATTAAACCAAACAAATATTATACAAATGAACATTAATTATGATATGATATGGCGACCAGCACTTACACTGAGAACTAGTCTCGTGCCGTAAGTGCTGTTTTCTTCGGGGTACCTTCATATAATATAGTTTCGTAAACTACTTCCATTTTTAATTTCACAGTATTCAGTAACCTATAAGGTAAAAACGAGACCCTTTTACTAAGCTTTCGCTGTCTGTCTGTCGGGCTGTATTTTGTAAGCCGTGATAGGTAGAAAGCTGTTTTTTTTTCAGAGGTTGTGTATTTCCGTTGCCGCTATAACACAGATACTAAAAATAAAAAAATAAACATATATTGAGAGTCCACATACACCAAACCAGTTTTTTAAAACGAGGCTAATTCGGGACAAAAATCGTGCTTTCATAAATTACTGTATATGTGATGATTTCATTTGTTAACAAATAAAAATTTAAGTTACAAGACCTATGTACCACACAAACTGTTCTCTATTCAATTCTATCCCACTAATATTACAAAGCTGAAACTTTGTGCGTAAGTTAATTACCATACAGAGGCTCAAACGGCGGGAATAATTGTGATACGATTTTGATATGGAGATTAGTTAATTCTTGAATAAGCACACAAGGTACTTTTGATTACGGATTAGCGCGGGTAACTTTGAGAGGCACAGGTAGTATTTTTTTTTGTAGTATCGATGCTACAAAAAATATTACTAAACTTTATATTACCTAAATTTTTTGTTAATTCTTGTTTTTTTTCTCGTTTTTTCGAATAAATTTTTAATACGTATAATGCAAAAGAATGCTTTTCTATTCAATTTTAATGAAAATATATTTTATCACTAAATATAACATTTTAAAAGATTACACAGACAAACATACTCTGAAATTTGCTAGATATATATGACAGGCGATTTCAGTAAGACAGTGTTTCGGGTTTACGAGCATATTTGTTGGGTTTAGATTTGGTTTCGGTACTTTCTTTGATTGAATTCCAGAAAATAGTCGGTGTATTTGTGATTTTATACGCTACGTAAGGTTAGAGGGTGAACTTTCATTATTTTCAGGTATTTTTAGTATTTTTGGCTTGCGCTTGACCACTCACTTGATGTTAAGTGACAATACTGTCAAGGATTGTTTACTAGTTTGTCTATTTTTTTAAGCTGAGTAGCTTAGCTCTAGTGTTAGGATAATTAAGCGCTCAAAAACCTTTAAAACAGCTTAACGACTGCTTGTATACTAATATTAGCAGCCTGGTCTAAAATATGATAGTTTCATATATATGGTAGGGTTTAAATGCCTCTTAGTATAATAGGGTATCAAATGTCATCACATTTGGTTTAGCTGTAAGAGATTGAAAAGATAAAAAAAGTTATATAGATACAAACGTATATCTATCTAGCACTATAGTGCTAAGTATAAAGCTTATAAGCTTTAGCATTTTTATTTTCTGTATAATACGTATTGGGTAATTTAAGCGTATTATTATGTAAGATTGCTTTGCCCTATTGACATAGTAATTTGACTATCTATTATATTCTATGCATGTGTACGTAAATTAAATTTTAATATTCATTAATTGTAAATTGACTTGACCAGTACGGCGCGATGCCGCAAGGTTAATAAATCTTTGATTTTGAAAATTTAAATACATTAATAAAATAAACTTTAATGCCATATACATTTTTGTTAGATTTTGTTCTATTAAATTTTATGTGGTAAGGCCACCCATATGCAAGTAAAGGCCTCCTCCTCGCGTTTCCTCGTTAGCCAGTGCAGTGCCGCTCGAGTCCAGGTCGCGCCGGCAGCCTGCACAATGTCACCGCACCACCTGGTGCGGGGCCGGCCCCTGCCACCCGCTGCGTCTTGGGGGTGCCAGAGGATGCACTCACTCCACCGGCCGGAGACAGCTCGGCTGACGTGACCTGCCCAATTCAGCAGCTTTTTTTAACCTTGATAGGTTTGCGTTTGACTACAGCTAGCCTGATGCTTTAGCTTTAAGACTAGACTCAGAGTTCGGCTATTAGATACAAGTTTTTATAATATAAATGATTATTTAGAATTGAAAATTTACATTTGAAATATATTATAAGTACTATTGAAATAATATAATATTATTTGACTTGTAACTTTGGTGTAATCAATATTTTTTAGTATTTGAATAAGATTTAATAAAAAGATACATTTCCTTCATGGTTTCTCCTAAAAATACTAAGAAAGTTTAAAATTCTAGGTGTTAATAAACAACAGTGGAACGAGATAGTTTTACGTTACTTTAAAGTGTAGAAAGGTAGCGATCAAGAAAAGCACCCGCTTTTGTTGTTTTACAGAAATAAAAAATACAATGTAGTATGTTTACCTTTAGTTTTTTATAGACTCAGTACCTGGTACTTTTTGTATTTTCAATTAGTACAGAAAATACCTTAAAACCTTGTACTTTTAGTCTAATGAATTACAAAAAGTACACTAACTTAGGCTTATTTTATTATTTGTAAGTTCTTAATTCAAAATTATTTATTGGCACAAAAGGAACACTTTTATTTTATTTGGCTCTAGCTGCTAAAACAACGTTATTATTTTTTTATAATTAACATAATTTACGCAAATAAATTGTATATTTAATTTTTACTTTATGCACCTTATAAAGATTATCCTGTACTATTTAAGATAATTTAGTTTAAATTTTGGTTCCTTAATTTTGGGACTGCTCAAAAAGTCCTCTGATGGTAATATATGTACGGCATATATACAGTATGCTTGCAGCACGTTAGTTTTTTTTATAATTATGTGTGTGATTTTTTACAATAAAACCTACAATATAAAATTTACATTTACAAATAAATAACTACACTAAAATTAAAAACCTTACTTTCAAATAATACACCAAACCTAAGTCAGTTACCGCGGGTAGGATACAAATAGTCTGGATGGCCAAAAATGTTGTACATAATCATATTGTTTAACTAAGGCGAATAAATGAATAAATAATAATGAGTTTCTTCGTTTGATCTAGATTGTTCGTTACAATAATTCCGAGCCGTTTATAAAGAAGTCTCCGGAGCACGTCGCAGCTCACCTGGCGTTTAACTACTCCATTTCTTTTTACAACAGATTACATCTGTTAGATACTGCATATTGAGCTAATATATTTATTATTATATGTCAATATTGGTCACATATTAAAGACTAATACTAATCAAATAACCCGCCCCCGGTGCAAAGGTGCCCATCACGCTCGCTGCATTACCGCGCTGCACAGCTATGGCCAACCATACCTTTTGTTATATTACATGAAATAGGATAAAGCTTGATCACAATTCACCAATAGATAGGCCAACATTCATAAAATATAACAATTACAATTAGAAAATCGACAAAAATTGAATGAATACTATGCCTAATTATAGTATGCTTAATTCGAGATGATTGTTTTTGTTGTAAGATTTTAAATAAAAAAAAAAACTTCTTTTAGTCAATATAAATGTGCAATCAAAGATTCCTATGCGAAAAGTAGTCGTTATTTTTAGAAAATGTCTTTAAGAATCTCTGTTGAAATACAGGGTCTTACAGCATGTATAACCTTTGTAAATGTACACAAGCACTGAGAAGGACTACTTGTCATAATATTACTGATAAATAAATTATTACACGTTACAAAATAATAATTAATATAAAACATTATTGGCCGCATATAAACTTGTTTTTCTGTATTTTGATGTCAATCAAATGTAAGGTACCTAATTAGATGTATGAAATTAATATACCTCACGTACGTATTAATACACTTCCGTCCATAATACCAAAAAAATACTTAATGTAATTTAAAATACATGAGCAAATAACACCTACATAAGAAAGATCTAAGTTCAAAATACCGAACGGACTAAACATCTAATGTTTATAATTTATGACATTTCATAAATTACATTAGAAGTGTTTATTTAAGGTATTTAGATCGGAGGTTTTTAAACGTGAGATATTTTACTTATAGGCTTTTAAGAGCGTTGTAAAATTTTGGAAGATATTTCAATACACATAAATGACTATAATAAAATTTTAGAGAATCTACTTGAGGTACTCTATGGCACAGCACGGCTAACGAGTATCGTTAGTATGCCCCCCGAAGCTCGAGTAAATATAAATTAGCAATCGTTGCCGCCAGATGTACTGGATAGAGATTGTAATGCTATTTATACAAATACAACATGTCTCAAATACTTACAGAAAATAAGGAAAAAAAGTCGTAAAACCATCTTTTTAAAAATTTAAAAAAGTTGGTTCGTATACTAATCAAAAAATGTACTACTGTAATTTCTAATGAAAACAAATCTTATATCCATTTCATTTTATAAGTAGACATATATTTATTTAAAAGACCCGATTAAATTAAATTAAAAGTACACATTAATTAAACATTAAAAACTAAACTTAATTACAAATAGCAAATTATACCTACATGGACATATTTTATATAAGATTATTATTTTAACCTTAATTATTAGTTTAATAAACATAAACAGCATATTGACCTCATCCTGGTTACTTAATGAAGTTGATTATCTGTCACCTAACACCTAATAATGTTCTAGCAGCCACTTAGACAGCTAGTTATTCCAAACTAGGCATGCTTCAGACTCAGTATCACTACCTTCGTGTGGTTACACGATCTGCTGGTCAAATGTTTAGCTACTGTATAAAAAAGAGAAGTGCGGATAGGTAAACATAATTTTTTTATTGTCCACCTGAACAAATCTCCCTCGGTTATCATTCATATCAATTGCGTTAATTCCGGAAACCGTAAAGTCTAGCTCAAACCAACGCGCATCTCGCGTGCGCGGTGCGATTAACATCGAACCATTCTTTAAATTTAAAGCCAAAGATAATTTATTTGCTTTAATGTTGTACTTATGTAGTCTTTTAATTTGTTTTTAGACTTTAGTTCATCAATTGCAATAACAATTGGATATAATAATGAATGTACCTAAAACTATATCTAATCCAGATCTACAACTATAACCATATCTGAGCAATTGTGGCGCGGTGGTACAAATGTCTGCTTTTCAATCAGACGGCCCCTGGTTCGATCCCAGCCCTACACCAATGACTTGTCTTTCAAGTTACGTGTAGATTTGCACTCGCGTTGCGGTGAAGGAAAACATCGTGAGGAAACCGACATGTTTGTGGACCACAATAGCCGAAGACGTGTGTTATCCGCCAACCCGTACTTGGCCAGCTTGGTAAATTATATGTTTCTCCTCATGAGAGAAGGCCCCGAGTCCCAGCAGTGGGAACGTATAGTGGGCTGCTATATCTAATCTAATAAATCAGAGCATGTGGGAAGAGTAACCAAAATGCCAGCCTAGTTGCACCTCTCTGTATAGCAACACTGATGCGCTTTGCAAAGTAAAGACCGGCATTTTGGACTCGAGTGGCGTCGACCAAGCGAGTCTTTAAATAGTAATTTAAGTGAGTCTTTAGATCTACGCTTTTTGTAACCTTTGTACTTTTCATAGATCATAAAAAAAACCTTGTTCACTGTAGAGTTGAACCGTTGAGACCGCGACCATGGACGAGTTGAACGCGTTTGTTTAGGCTAAGCTTAACCTACCCTTCCCCCTACCCCTGGTTGTAATCTCAACATGATGATGAGTTATAGGTGTTGTGGTCATCACCAGGTGGCAGCAGACAGGTAGCCAGCGAACTGGATTTAGCAGACTCAACCCGATTTTAGGACAAACCAGTTTTCACTAGGTGAAACTTTATTTTAGGACGAATTGTTTTTGTAAGGAGATAGACAATGTCAAATTTTGTGCTTACAGATTTTCGTTGTAATTCTTAAACGGTTTAAAAATTCAAAAATATCTTGAAAGAAAGACCACTCAAAGAAATTTAATGCATAATTTGATACCAATCAGTTAAAAAAATAAACAGGTATATTTTATCAGTAAAATGACTAAAAAGTAGAGTAAAAGTGAAGTGAAAGTGAAGTGAAAGTTTTAGAGCAGTATAATTATTAACCGACTTAAGAAACGAAGGCGGTTATAATGTTCGACTGTGTGTATTTTAAAAATGACAAGTAAATCCAACAAAATAATTCTGGCATACGACTGCTAACTGCAAAACTAAAAAGTATCATTGTCATGTACATATTTCGACGAAAATTTAGATTAAACCGAAAAAAATCCACAAGCAATTGTATATAAAACATGCTTAAATTAAAAATGTAGAAAACCCCTGACAACACATACAATGAAGGTGGCCTTTTGATTCGAAACTTATTTTAGTAGCCAAAATCTTTGATTATCATATTGAGACACTTGTAAAAAACCTGTAATCCGCCATCTTGGGACTGTGGCCATTTTTGTCTCAGATCATTTAAAATACTCTCAAAGAACTCACCGTTCAAACAAAAAATAATTAACTTCTGTCGATGCGTTTGGAAGGTTAGATGCTACAGATACACAAAACAACTTCATTTTTGCGTCACAAAGTTAAAAAATAACCAGCAATCCTTATTCCAAACTTTAGCCATAATATAAGCGAGGCATAAAGGATCCATTTATTAACATATTCAAGTGAAAGAGTCGTATCGGAAATACGTATGTATTTATATTCCAGATACAAGGTGAAGCAATTCCGACTCAATTTCATATCATCGTATGGCCGATACTGATAGCGTTTTCAATAGAGATCCACTTTACTGTACAGAGTAAATTTTGTACAGAGTGTAAGCTTTAGATTTTTTTTTAATAAGATAGATATATTCTGTAGCTTGGCTAAACCATCAAGTTTGACTCAAATCGTTGAAGACAAGTAACGGTAAAATCAAGCCTTGCGATGGATGACAATGCAAAAGAAAATAAAGCCAATTCAAAGGTTCTTGAGAAGCTTAAAAAGTCTTAAAACTAGAGCTTGGTCACTTAGCTTTTACGAAAAAGAGGAAGTGTAGTGGATTTTTTTTACGGGAGTCATCTAAGTATGCGACACCTTTGCTAGTTATTCTGCCGCTAAATAACTTAAAATGTTAGGAAGTGGCATAAGTTACCGAAAAACCTAGTAGAGAGCTAACTATCTCTATACATTATACAAGTATTCTCTTAATGAATACAAAGGGTCTAGGTAATTTCAGTTTTTTTTCTTCGTATTACACAGATACACTCTTAGCATTTGATGTAAAAACCAAACGCTCAAAGCATTTTTCTCGCTTTTCAAGCCCTTCATGCGGCTTGAAAAGCTTATTTTATAATACTAGTAGGACGAAAATCAAAACCAAAAAATAATCACCTGATTAAACTTATACGTATTCGCTTCACGGATCGCTCCAATCTCGCTCAAGCTATCTCCGTATTAGCTCGACTCGTGGAACGGTAAAAAAATCTACCGATGTGTCTGCATCGTATTCTACTCTGTGCTCCCACTCATCCAAGTGTAGTAAGCAGAGTATGGAGCACTCCATATTAGAGTCACGCGCGAGCTTTGTTATAAATATTGAAAAAATAAACGTTTAGCTCTGCCGAGCTCGACTCCGCAATCCGGGAGCGATACCAAACGTTGGAAAATAAATATTTATTAACGGTTTAATGTTTTGCTGCTAGAATTCACGGATAATGTAGGCACTTCACATCTTCATCTCGTTTTATTTATTTTTGAAAGGTACTTGGTTGCCGGGTGGCAACGCTGTGCTTTACGATGTTGCTACGCTTGCCTTCTTCTTCGTATAAGCTAAAGCTAGCTAGCGTAGCTAAGCTCAAGAGTTGAAAGTTTTCAAACCGCCCGAAGGCCTCTGACTAGGTGTTTAGCTACGCTTACCTAAAAAGTACCTATACAATCTAGATTAGAAGACTAAAAATAACGAATTATTTAATTAATGTAACTGGTCTATGTACCGTTTAATTAATTAAATTCAATACATAAATAAATAATAAAAATGTCTTTAAATTTTGGTCATTGTACGCTTAATACTACTATTACTATATTTTTAATTATATGTTTACGTTTGACCGCAGCTTGCCTGATGATCAAATATAGAAGATGATATACGGGACTTAAGACCCTTAAAAAGTTAGGTAGTCTTCTTTTTTGCCTTTACCTTTTTCCACTATTTTTTTCACTTTTTCCACTCTTCTATCAGCCGTCATATCTACAAGCACTCCTTTCTCTTTCATATCCTTAGTAAGGTAAGGTCTAGTATTTATAATATTAACGGCACAAATGATGATATCATTACACCATCACCTACAGTTATAATTCCATTACATCTCACCCCTGCCAGCCGGTAGCGGGACCGGAAACGGCGCCATGTTATTAATACGCTCGCATCTCGCACCGGAAGTGGATACCGGGCTGACGTCACACCGGATATTAGCACAACAATGCGCACTGTTCAGGGATGTACTGGGCTTGTACGTGATTCACATTTCTGCAGATCTAGCACGGGACGAGGACTAATAGTCTTTCCACTATTGTTTAAACCTGTCAGTGTAACTAATAATATTACCCACCTTAACAATATAACTTATGGTAACTAGAGACATTTTACCGTATAAAATGTTTCCACTTGACGTTTCTCGTGGACATTTTATCCCGATATTCCTGCTGTTCACGTAAAATGTTGATAAGTTCTCTTTTATCGACATAATATACAAACAGCAAGGGACAAACTATCATCTGATTTGGAGTTGGGGAAAAAAGGCTTAAAATAAAAGCAAAAATAAAATAGTTTTTTTTCTTCTCCCGATAGATAAATTATCCACTACCCTGCTAGCCTCGCTTGGGTTACGTTAAACCAACATAATTATAAGAATTCAAATTCAAAATATGTATGTTTGACCAACAAAGACTCTTTTTTTTTATTGATGAATAGGCTTACGTTTGACCGCAGCTTGCCTGATGTTAAGCTTAACTGTGGTCTAAGATGTTACACGCTTGCCTAGAAGGAACCTATTTACTCTAGATTTGAAGACCCCCGAATTGTACTCATACATACAATAGTATTTTTATTTTCCATGCACCTTAAACTACATTTTACTAATCATCCAATATCCCAAAATTATATTAGTGGTTAAAATATTTAAAACGAAGATCATATGAAAACAATTTATTTTAATTTTATGATAACAAAAGCTTTCTTCAAGTTTGGATATAACAGTGCTTGTGTTAGTGGCTATGTCTGTTCAATAAATCCCAGTCTAGGTAACCTGTGTCTTGGCGGTCCGATTTACATTTGTTGCAGTACGAGGTTCACGCTGATTAAGTCAGTTACTTACAAATAATTCAATATTTAATTTTACTACAAAAATAAGTTAAAAAGAGATTAAATTTAAAAAATATTTAATGGAAATAGGGGTTTTAAGAGTGACCTTTTTTATATTCTTGGGATGTAAGAGCTTAAAACGTATCTAGTACATTCAAATTATGTTAATGATGGTGTCTCTTCTGGAAAGTATTATTAATGTGTTATTTGTTTTTTTTTTTTAGGAATCTTATTAGTCTTTACTGACAAGTTGATGAATTTAAAAGTTAGGTTAGAATGTATTATGGGCTTTGGTGTAAAAACTGTTCCTACATTTTTTTTTGAATTTAGTACTTGTTTTCACAGTACAGTTAGTCACCGACTCTCCGATCAAAGTTGGAGCGCGCCTAGTCTAGATTTACTAGCATTTTAGCATTTCCATAATTTGACCAATAACCTTGACAAAATGTCCCTGTTTGAAGCAAAATCGTCAGGAAACCGCGACATCGTAACCCACAGAATAGACAACTATAAAACTACCCTCGTAAACTTCTAATCCCATACAAGATATAAAAAACCCCCTAATCCAGCCATCAGGATTATTAGCCGCATCTGAATGCTGGAACGAGGCGATGTTTTATTCATCGGCCAGAGAGCAGGGGAAGCAATCAGGACAAATCAGGCCGCGAGATACAGGGAGGGGACACACTGGGAGGGAATTAGCCGGACTTATTCATTGGCGGATGGGTTTTGGCCGGTATTTTTTCTAACCCTTGATAGGTTAGCGTTTAACTACAGATTGCCTGATGTTGAGCTCAAGTCTACGATGTGGCACGTTTATTTAGAAGATACCTATTAACTTTACTTTTGAAGACCCAGGATGATACTAAAACCAATATGTCAATACTAAAATGTTTTCTTTTTTATAGTATACAACTAGGCATTTTACCAATTAGTCACGTAACCACACAAACTCAGTGGCATTCTAGCCAAAAGTACAGCGTAGATAGATATATTGATTTTTTTATTTAACTAAAAATGCATAGAACCAATTTAAAACAAAAAGAAAAGAGTTTTTAAAAATTGGCAAACTAGAGATCTTATCACTTTAAGCGATCTCTTAAGACCACCTTTGGGTGGAAGGCAGGTAATAGACGACTGAACAAAGACAGAGTACACAATAGACAACGAACCTAATTTAAAATTACTAGCTCTCTAAGGAGGCTGCCGGAATAGACTTCTAAGTGCTCGGTGTTTTTTTTTAGCTTGAGCGTAGCTAACCAGGCAAGTACTAGAATAATAATAATAATATTTGTATATACCATAAGTCTTAAGCTTCACACATGAATTTTCCCAAAATTGTTAGCCTTTTGTAATAGGTTTTTTATATATGTTAAATCTTCTTAGAAATCTCAAAATTATTTTAGCGGTATCAATATTAAAGAAGCCATATTAGAACAACTTATCTTAGTAATAAAGTAATAACTAAAAGCTTACTTTCAAGTTTGCATATACCAGAGCTTGTGTTGGTCGCTGTGAGTGTTCAATGGACCCCAACCTAGACGTGAGCCTGTATCTTGGCGGTCCGTTTTACCTTTGTTACCTGGTATGAAGTTCCGGCTAATTTAGTTAGTTACAATTACATAATTCAATATGTATGATTCTACTAAAAACTATTGAATGGAAGAAGATGTTCTTCCTACTACTTGTTTTACTTCATCGATATCTCCAGCTCATTGGACGACACCAAACTCACGACCTGTCAGATCTAAGGGTCCACACACGCCTGACTAAGCTGCCATCACTTCAAAAAGGTAAGATACTAAGCAAAAAGGGATATATTTTAATTTTCACGTAATAATTAGAATGTATGAAAAATTGATGAGACAGTTTGTAAGAATATAAAAAACCGTAATGTTTCAACCTAGATTTTTGCCCTTGTCTTAAGAGAATGGTCTACTAAGTGTTATAGCAAATCAAAACAAATAATTTATTTCAGACTTAAATAAATGTCCATACAATGTTAACATAATTAGATATGACTGTAGTATAAATTATAACAAAATAAATTAAATTAGCAATAAAAATGGTGATGCACAAAAGAAATATTAAACATATTCAAATTAATATAAAACATTAAAATTAAAACTTATTTTGTCATTGTATATTTGTCAAATTCGAGAAAACGGCGAAACGATATTGGTCAAATTTTACTGTTCATTAGAATATTAATTAATTTCTGTCTGGGCACAAATATCTCATAGGCGTCATAATTTATATATGTACTCGTATATAGAATAAAAGATTAAATTAGTTTACAGTATGTTTTATGAATATTTTTCCTAAAATTATTGTTCGTCTTAAAGAAACCTCTGAACGATGAGTCGCACATCCCCCCCTGCCAGAAACCTCGCAGCTATGAGAGCGTAATAAAAAGCGAATCTCGCGATACTCGGCGGCGCCGGATGAAGACGGATCGCTGCCGACTGGCGACTCACTGATACACCGAGATGTGATTGTTGGATCGCACACACGGGACATTGTTTACGAAACAAGGAAATAATAATTCGTAATAAATAATAATAGTAATGATTAATTATCATAGTAATTATTAATTATTAATTATAATAGTAATTATTAATTATAATAGTAATTATTAATTATTAATTATAATAGTAATTATTAATTATAATAGTAATTATTAATTATAATAGTAATTATTAATTATAATAGTAATTATTAATTATAATAGTAATTATTAATTATAATAGTAATTACTAATTATAATAGTAATTATTAATTATAATAGTAATTATTAATTATTACGAGGCGCAATGTGGAAAGCTTAATAGGCACGCTTAGGCGGGTGGCTTAATTTTGTCTTTTCAATGTTTATTTTGTTATTATTTTTTAAGCTTACAAAATTTTCGTTTTTCTTCTGTAAATAATTTTCACTTTATTATTTTTTTGTTACGTTGAAATTCATTTTTATCCTTTCTACTAGTTTTGTTTTGTTGTTGTATAATAAATAATTAATAATTAATAGTAATTATTCCTTTTGACAAATAATTTTGTATTCTACCGGCCCTTATTTTGTATTATTATTTTCATGTTTTTTTTTTACTTATTTTTTTATGGACTATGTCTGAAACAAAAAATAATTTGATTTGAATTACTAAATAATTCGTTTATTTTGACACTCATATACATAGTCCAAAAATTGCAAATAATAAACGCTAAAGGAATTATCATTACTTTTTTACACAACTAGATCGTAACTAAACTAGTTAGCAATACTCCAACCAAATGTGGAGCAAGCCTAGTTTGGAATGTTTGGCCCTCAAAGTGGGCCAGAACACATCGTTATGTGTTGCTGAGTAGTTATGCGTATTCCTAGTCAAGTGACTAGCTAGTTTATTGTAAAAAAAAAAATTTAAGCGAGCTCCGAAATGATGGTAAGTCCCACATCTGCAGACCTCCGCAGATAAGGAGGCACTCGACAAAGCGCTCACAAAAAATAACTCATTAAACTTTTGACATTCAGATATCTCGGCAATTATCTCAGACGTTGTATTAAAACTTTTACAATTACTTTTCCTGCCTTTTCAAATTGAATTAAATTCGGGACCGGTGACCCTTTTGTTCTTATCACGAGATCAGCCGGAGGTTTGTGCATTTGGACAAGATTCAACATTCTGTCGCCGTTTGAAAGAACCTTTTTTCTAATAACAATAATACTAACTATGAGCAAATTTGGATAAACTTTAAATACATTAACAAATCTAGTCTAGCATTGCTTTGAATTTCTCGACACCTTGATATATATGATTATTTTATGTTTATTTTAATGTGTATGTTTATTGTGATATAACTTGAAAAATAGTTGAAATAAATGGAATTTGAATTGCCACGTTGAGTCAGGAATACACCATCATTTTTAAAAACTTTGGACTTTATTTGGAAAAGTCTAGTATATATTACAATATATCTGATATCATCTATATCAAGCCTAAAATTTCGCTAAATTTAATCCAATAAATATATATATATAGATAAATAGTCACTTATAAATTTAGCGAAATTTTACGCTTGATATACATTTCATCGGAAGTACTTTAATATACTTTATATACTTGAAACTACGCTTTTGTAGAAAAAACTGCTATTGCTACAAATAATAAAGAAAAGCAGCTTTATGGTTACACACAATTTTTTTTAAATCCAAAATAATGATTCATACACTTCAGTCCTTAACAAAAAAGCAGCTAGAATTTAGCAGCAGTGTTCTTAAAATGGTTTAAGTTAAAAAACGGTTGAAAATAGTCTTAAAAATACAAAATTTATATAGATAAAGAAAGCCTCGTTGACCAAATTATTTATAAAAAAATTAAAACGTACCTTAATTGACTGCTGCTATAAGCCATCAAGTTAATGAGATATTTTTAAAATCCTCCCACCAGTATAATCCTCGTGTACTTGCCGTAATGAGATTAGATCAAGTCAGGGTTCAAGCCGCGTCAAGCAGCTTCAAGCCGCTTCAAGCCTGAGTAGCTCTCGACGTCTCATGTCGGAAGCCTTTAGAACTCATTAATTGGCTGGTAAATAGCTGCCCAGGGATCGCATGAGGATCAGGTTGCTTCCGGTAGATTCTACATTTAAAGCGCTAAAGTGCCGAGTTCATACTCGTAGAATATGCGAAGCGTCTGATGTTCAGCAGAGAATTTTTGTGAAAAATAAATCTTATCTTATATATAAAATTTCCGTGTCACAGTGTTTGTTACCGAACTCCTCCGAAACGGCTTGACTGATCTTTACCAAATTTTATATGCGTATTCAGTAGGTCTGAGAATCGGCTACTGTATACTTAGAAATAATTATTAAGGCAAAACAACGTTTGCCGGGTCAGCTAGTTATTATATAAAATCAACAATAAATCAATATTGAAATAATAAGCTCTTAGTCCGGTCAATTTAGACATTCGAAGTTACATAAAGTCCCAACAAGCTGAATTTCAGTGAAATTGTTCAAAACATAATTATAAACAATGTATAGAAGTTCCCCATCATTCCCCTGTAAAGATAAAAACTATTCAAGGTCAAATGTCAAAAAAATGAGTTTTTCACATTTTTCAGCAAAACAAGTTTTATCAAAAAAGATTTCAAAAAAAAATTTTAGATCATAAAATTATTTACTTTTTGAAAAGCAGACGTTTTCCCAAACTACAGTCGCTTACATATTTATGTAAAATTTAAAGAAACTTGAATAAAAATACTTTGCAGCATTTCACTTGAATGGGGTAAATTTTTTTGTTCACAATAAATATTTTTATAATAATGTTGAATCCTCAGCGTATGCGTAATCTACGGTGGTCAGTCCGTGCACGGTAAACAAGCCGGCGGGTGTCCGGGGTCCACACCGGGGCACAAATTGTAAATGATGTTTGCTCCTGCCTTACTGTTCACAGTGTACACTGTGCTTTATTTACTACTTCTATAAGTATACACTTGAAACATTTTCTCTCAATACAGCTAGACTTTGATTTTTGATTTTAAAAGTTCTTTATTCACGTAATAATAATAAACATAACATACAAAGTTAAGCATAGCCTACAATTTGTACAAACATAATTTCTATAATACTTATCAGGCTATACAATATAATTATAATACAGCTAGACTACTTAACCAACATATGACTACCTCGTTGGCGTAATTGTTGCTAGGCCGGATTGCCAACAAGAGGGACCCGGGTTCAATTTCCTGCACGGGCAACATCGTTGTGATAAAATAAAATAAATAATAAGCAAATATTAGGACACATTTCACACAAGGTTGGTTAGCCCTTTACTTAATCATTTATAGGATAAGCAACCCACTATACGCTGCCACTGCTGGGACTCGGTACCTTCTCTTACGAGGAGAAAGATATAGGCCGTAATCCACCACGCTGGCAAAGTGCGCGTTGGCGGATGACACACGTCTTCCGATATTGTGATCCTCACACGTGCCGGTTTCCTCACAATATTTTCCTTCGACGTAAATCAAATCCACACATAGCTTTAAAAACAAGTCATTGATGAAGGGGGTTGGGATCGAACCAAGGGTCGTCTGATTGAAAAGCAGACGTTTAAACCACCGAGCCACACTCGCTTGCTATGTGCTATAATAAATTATTATTAAATTATCATAATGAGTCAGTAAAAAGGGAATATAGTTCGTAGTTCGTATATTATTTTAATTTAATGGCATGATTTACATATTATATAAAAACTGATTTTATAAAAAATGGGAATAAAGTAAATAAATATAAAATATGGTTCATAATAAATAGTAAATATTTAACCAATTTATTTAATTTATAGAAACCATCTCCCGTCTGTGGCGGCCCGCCAGTCGATCAGCGCGCCCGAATAAATCATCGTTTCCCATCCCTATCATCAATCAGTGTAAACACGCACCTCCCTATTGTTGCAGTTCTTTACAACACTATTGTTGACCGCGCGATTGTGTCGACCCCAGTGTCAAAATATTCCTGCTTCTTTGTTTGGGAAAGATAGGAAATTTTGGCATAGTAAGCAAATTGGGGCTATTTTTCTTCAGATTATGGTACTGATAATGGACAAAATATATATGTTTGATACGTAAGCAAAAAATAAACGTTGTAGATAATATGTTTATTTTAGGAATTGATTTCGAAAAATAAGTATTTTTCAAAGTTTTAATAAAGGCGTTTTAAAATATCGATGTTATAGAGAGCTGTCGTTAAATAGAGAGATTGTATCAGTGTATGTAAGACAAGCTAAACCAACTAATGCCAATTGATTTTGACGCTTTAGAGAGTTTGTCGTTAAATAGAGTGACGTTACATAGAGTTGACACTGTATATCTTGAGTCGTTTAAGAAAACATTTTTTTGGTTCCTATAGCTAACATTCCTTTGGTTATGCAAGTGGCAGGACAAAAACATTTAAATGTTTTCTTTAGTAACTCGAGTTTCACTACTTAAGTCGTTCTCCGAACAGTACACAGTAGATATTGCAAAAAAAATGTTTACCACGTTTTTAATTACTAAAACATAGTAAAAAATCTGACATGCGACATTAAAATTAAATTCCCATTGGCCCTTATCTTAAAAGTTCCATATCCGTCAGGATATCTGTTAAAACAAATTTATGGTAGTTCAAACACATTTATGGTAGTTATAAACACATGTATGGTAGTTAAAACACATGTATGGTAGTTAAAACAAATTTATGTTAGTTAAAACAAATTTATGGTAGTTAAAACAAATTTATGGTAGTTTAAACACATTTATGGTAGTTTAAACACATTTATGGTAGTTAAAATCTTCAAAAGGACATTGTAAAACAGTTTTATTCAACTAAAAAATTTGTTATCTCATCTCATCTTAACTTATCGTATCAAATCAAATCATCGTTAATTGCAGATTAAGTCATTAAATCAAAAATATACATTATTTTATCACAACAATTACTTCAGCAAAGTTATTTATATTCACAAAATCTTTTAAGCTTCCATAGCTTCAGCAAATGTAATTAAGATAGACTAGCAAACAAATCTGTTGCATTAAGTTTCCTCAAAATCCCACAGCGAGAACCATTCCCCTAATCAAAAATCCAATTTAGTAAACTGCACCTGTATGACAAGTTTCGTCGCAGTTGCATCAAATTTACAGCCCCTACACGAGAACCAACATCTAAGTTCTCACCAGTTTAATGACATTCATAAATTAAATGTAATAAACATTTTGTATTTGTATTTGTAAATTAGAAAAGTAGCTAATTTAAAAAACCTTTTATAGTTTTGAAGATGTTTTATTGTAGTAAGAAAATAATTACACCTTCTTCTTCTAATCTTCTTATATAATATACAATTTCCATGTCACAATGTTAGTTACCGTACTCCTCCGAAACGGCTTGAACGATTTTTACCAAATATTGTATGCGTATCTAGTAGGTCTGAGAATCGGCTACTATCTATTTTTCATACCCTTAAGTGAATAGGGGTTGATCACCCTTAAACAGGGTCGGGTTATTTGTTTAGTTTTAATTAATTATAAATTTGACTAGTATAATTATATGACATTATAAATGTTTTTTTTAAATAAGATTTTTGACATTTAGTATGATATTATTTCTGAGTATACGATATAATATAGCCGTATGATTAGTTATATATATTTATATTAACTTTATTTTTGTACGTACCTATTATGTCTTTATTTATCTTTGGTAATTATCCTACCCTTAGCTTGTATTGTATTTATATAACTTATCGACTTTTTTTGTTGATGTATAAATTATAAGTTTTGACGTGTATGTATGAATAATTTAATATGAATAAACATACAAACAAGTGCTAAGGTGTGTAGTATTTAATGGGGTAGAATATTTATTTAATGAAATTTGTAAGTTTATTTAATTTTATCTAACTAATGTTTTTAAGTATTAAGTAATTATTGTAGTATGACTTGCCTTTAACGTATGTTATTTAGGGCTAATAAAGTTCTGTTTTTCTGTATTACACACAAACAGACGAAAGCAAAATTTACCAGTACATGTAAAGACTACGCTTACGGCCAGTTAAAAGAACTCATATTAAATAATGAAGCGCCTGACCAAACCCTGGCAAGCTCATTGCATTTTTTCCGTGCGGAAAATCTCGTACACTTCCTAAAACGTAAAACATTTCATTTTAGCTCGTAACTCACGTCACGCCCAATAAAATAGGCAGCTCCATATAAAATAATGTACAGCCTGAATAGCAAGTTATCAGCTACTCTGTACAGGGTGACTGAACGACAGCGCAAGAAATCATTTTATTCTGTAAGTGACATGTATTATTTTATTATATTTAAGTATGTAGTCCTATTAAACTGAAATTTCTATACAATAATAAATCATTATTAATATTTTTTATTACTTCCTTCAATTTTGACTTTTGTATAAACTACAGTTATTATTCGCTTATCAATTTACCTATTATCTATAAGTTAATTACATTCACCCGAAGTCTTAATCTTATGTCTCATGCCTAAAGGTTTTTTGACGTGACAACGTCTTAAATTAGGTTGCGGCTGGGAGTCACTTATGAAAAAGTGTAACGCCCGGTAACGTTACGATGAGTCACCGAACGAGAGAGAGGCCCGCCGAATGCCTTGCGTCTCTCTCCCACTCAACTATGATCGGTCTGCCGCGCGCGCAGCACGCGGCAGACGTTGTCACGTAAAATCTTCGCCCGTAAAACCGACTTTACAGGCAACCATTTTTTTTTTATACTAAGATGGGTTTGCGCTTGATCAAAATTCACCTGATGATAAGCGATATTGTGATCTAAGGTGGAACGCGCTTACCGAGAAGAAACCGGTTCACTCGTGCTTTGAAAACCGCAAGTTTCAGAAAAAAGTTTTCGGGGAACAGGGCATTTGGCAAAGAGGTCGTAGAATAAAAAAGTACTCTAGTTTTTAGTACATAATAACCGTGGTAGAACATTTCTCTTAACTTAATCAGTTTGTTATCTTGAATAAATTATGTAGCTTGGCTAATTAAGGTGATTTGACGCGATCATCGATGTCAAGCAACGGTCGATGCAAACAGTCTTTGGATGTGTGTAGTAAAAAATGTCATTTTTATTTAAGCGCTATAACAAATCGATACACGTTGCATTGAAAGTCCTGGCTGTTAGTCTCACTTACTTTATGAAACCGTTAAGTTAGAGACTTTCAGTCAGCTTGAAAACTCTCAATATTAAAGCTTGGCTCAATCATTGTGAGAACTGCGAAGCTATGGAACTCTCTTCCTGAGTCTCTTTTTCCCGAGAAGTACAATTTGGGGGTCTTCAAATCCAGAGTAGGTTCCTTCTAGGCAAGCGTGATACATCTTAGACCACAGTCAAGCTTAACATCAGGCAAGCTGCGGTCAAACGTAAGCCTATTTATCATTAAAAAAATAATCAAAAAAAAATAATAATAAAAGATGTAAAATATCCACCGAGTCACCCTGTACGGCCGGAATAACATCAAGCTATGGAGTGAAATATGAGCAATATCCATCGACACTTTATTATTGGCCATTTCATTACGTTATGCCGGACACTAGTTAGTGCACGCCGATGGTTTTGGCTCTCCTCTGAGCGGTGGAATAAGTGATTAGTAAGTTTTATTTGACAGATAAAACTTACTAAGCATTCTCTAGTACTCGTCAGCAACCACACTGAAGTTGAAAAATCTATCACCCTGTCAATCTATCTGTCTAATCTATCTATCAATCTATCTGTGTAATGTTAGTTTGAACGGAACCCTCCTTGAGACCCAGTTATTCCGGACTAGGTATGCTCCATTTAAGGTTGGAGTGTCACGAACTCGTATGGACACACGCTCTTCTGGTCTATATATAGGCTTAGTTCCTAATTTCTTGTGCTTGTTTTCTTTACCAATATTATAAAGTTCCTTTTTAAAAGTTTCATTGTTTGGTTGTTTGACGCGAATAGGCTCCGAAACTATTGGACCGATTCGAAAAATTCTTTCACCGTTGGGAAGCTACATTATCCCCGAG
Source organism: Mellilla xanthometata (assembly GCA_035578125.1). Classification (NCBI taxonomy): domain Eukaryota; kingdom Metazoa; phylum Arthropoda; class Insecta; order Lepidoptera; family Geometridae; genus Mellilla; species Mellilla xanthometata. The sequence goes on along the minus strand of JAPUBQ010000023.1, from coordinate 10,612,236 downwards.
TAACACAGGCCTTATTTTGTTTCTCTTTGCAACTTAGATTATTTTTAAGCCCGCGCGAAGCTGGGGCTTGGCTGCTAGTCGTTCATAAGTTAAATCGTATCAAAAGCAGCTTTGGTAGCTTTGAAAATTCTCAACAATTGGCTTAGCCACTTACTCGTAGTTTAATTTTTCTTTTTGGTTAAAAAAAACATTTTTTTTTCATACATTTTTTTTTTAATAAAAAGTAACGAGCAGTTGCACGCGCGTTCCACCTTAGATCACAATATCGCTTACCATCAGGTGAATTCTGATCAAGCGCAAACCCATCATAGTATAAAAAAAAAGTAAAATCAACTAGTAGATAAACTTATCAACTACTTTATCCCGTAGATAAGCTTACCCCCTCCCGGTTCCAGCCGACTCTTATGTCCATATTTCCCGTTTCTGGCGTCGTCCCATTTGGCCATAATTTATGGCCCCAGTGGCCATTTGGTACGATTGCTCAATTACATTAGTGGTCACGGGCTCTTGGATAGACCACACCGAGATTTAATATGCTAAGTGGGTAGTCATGAAATTCATAACGTAAAAAAGATATTTGAAAAAAAAATGGCCAAGGGTGAATCGGGCTCACGCATGAGGGGTACAGTACCAACTTAAAAAAATACCAAAAAACACTTATGTTGATTATGGGAGCCATCCTTAAATAATAAATGTAATTTTATTTTAATCCATCAAATGTATTTTTTTTTGTTTTTTTTTTTTTTTTAATTTTATTTTTTATATTTTATTTTAATTTTATTGTAATCAAAAATTATGTAGATATTTAGAAGGTCTACCAAATATTGTTATAAAGGTGGAGTAAAAAATTACGTTTGTTGTATTTGCCTTTAATTTGATTTTTAGTATTTGTTGTTATAACGGCACGTCAAAATTAGTTCAGTATTTTTCATACTGAAATCGGTCTTCGAATATTTCATAAGTCTGTTGTTTTTAAAATAACAATGATTTTTGCTTTACTTTGAGCGTTTGATATATTTAGACCACAAACATTTTAGTAATATTTGAAACATGTAAGTATATTTTCTTTAATTTGCTACTAAAACATTCTCGTATTTATTTAATATCTTTATTATTTCAGCAGACGTGCGCGTCTCATTTTAAAACCATTACAACAAACTCTTTCGGAACATAATTAGCAAGAAATACTTGGCCCACATAGATATTATCCTAAAACAATTTCCCAGATCCCGTCTTCCGTAGAAAGTAATTGAAAAATAACAAAACAGGCAAAAGAGCCGGGTTTCCCCTTTACTCCTAAAACTCCCCGAAATAGGCGTACCTCCCCTTTCCCGTTGTTTTCCCGGGGGACCCCTATTACCCTTAAAACCTCTGAAAATACAATATTAAACCTACGGGGGGATTAAATACGAATATTTTATAATGTTGAGGGAAATTCTGGATTATTTTCATGGGTTAATATACATGGGTATAATATGTTTATACATATGTGTATGTAGGTGCTTATGTTTCCATTAAGTATTATATATACGTCGGCGAGGATTTTGCTAAGACGTCGTTTAAGGCTTATGGGAAAATTATTTTCATGTTACTCGGGGAAGCTCTGGCAAGTTACTAACTTACTTTATAAAAAGAAAATGAATTTTATACGCGTTTTAGGTTCAGTGTCCTTATATTCTATTCTTGTTAGTTTTAGGGAAGTTCTCATTATTATATTATTTCTTTTTTCTTATTTTGCATTTCCTTTTAAATTGTAAATTTGTATAAAAATTCTTTATTTCAAAAATAAATCTGTAGTAAAATAATAAAAAAAAAATTAAAGTATTTTTATATAAGTGAACATATTATTATGTGTTTTCATAATTTTCTTAAATCTCCTTTCTATTTTTTTAATTTGTAGCTATTAAGCTACTGATTAGGGTTATTCGAATACTTACTTACTTTACTACTTGTCTAGTAGTTTTGGAGCCTATTGTTGAAACAAACAAATTTTTCATCTATATAATTCTTATATATAAAATTTCCGTGTCACAGTGTTTGTTACCGTACTCCTCCGAAACGGCTCGACCGATTTTTTCCAAATTTTATATGCGTATTCAGTAGGTCTGAGAATAGGCTACTGTATACTTAGAAATAATTATTAAGGCAAAACAACGTTTGCCGGGTCAGCTAGTGTTGGTATAGATTTAAAACAAAATAATACTCAAAAGTCTTTCGTTTCAAAGATGGCAGCGAAAGTAATAAAGTAGTAAATGTTCGTATGTTCGAAGTTTTAAAAAGTGGAGCCAAAAATCTGCAAACTACATAGTTGTTTGAATCCGCGAGGGTATCAACGCGGGTGTCATGTCGACTTTATTCACTGAATTACAATTTTTATCTGGCGGATTGTGCGCGTGTTCATTGTATTGTACGATAGGGTTTTTTTATTTCAAAACACAAATACAATATTTATTTATTTGACACAGTAATTGATATAAATGAAACTAGTTAAGAACTGTATGACGGCAGCCGATGTCTTCTCCCAATCGTAGGTTATAAAGTAGAAAAGTGAATATGTCAAAAAACTTATCAAAAATGGAAAGGAAAAAGTATTAATAATTGAAGAATTAGTATGGAATTATTAAAATATTAATACATGGCAAATAATGGTAGGGAATTAAAGAAAACAATTTATATGACTTCTTCTTCTTCGTTTGAGCTAAGAGGCCAGGCTCTGGTGTCAAGTTGAAGATTGTAACAATTCTTCTATTAAAAAATAATAGTGTGATAAATGCATTGTGTTTTTAACCGACTTCATTATGTTAAGGTTGTATATCTAAAAGGTTAAAAAGGGATCCTATTACTAAGCCTCACATTTTTTTCTCGATCTTTATATCAACGACCAGCTGTCCCGGCAAACGTTGTTTTGCCTCACTTAGGGGTATGAAAAATAGATAGTGTAGCTTATATGACACGTTCGTAGATTTACCATAGCAGCGCCATCTATTGATTACTTACTCAACCCAGTCGAAAGGTATCGACATTTGTTAGAATCATTTGGAGTTAACAGATAATTGTGACTGTAAAATAATAACAGACAATAATTAGCAATAAATTAAAATTGCGACTATAATTTGAGATTTAAACTATCCTATCTCTCAAGTTGGATCGAACTGCACATGGTGTGCAAATTTTATTAAGTATAATCGGTTTATTATAAGTGGTTTAAGAGTCCATTGAGGACAAACATTTTTTTTTTCTTTTTATTATTATTTAGTCATTCTACTCCCCAGATTTATTTTTGGGGATCCTAGTCTACATTTTTTCTTATATTTAACAATTGACTTATTTTACCTATCATCTCTAGATTTACTTATTCTATATTGGTCACTTTCTATTATAAACTTAATTACATAGAAGTGTTGTTCCATTTCTTACTTATTTCTATTTACTACCTTAGATATTACTTTATTACAATATTCTAGAAATTTTTGTCTCCTCTTCTTATCTTCTATTATTATATACAAGTTATCTTTTTTTATTTCTATATCTAAACATTGTGACACGAGATTTATATATATTAAGATTGGTAGAGCCTTGAAACATGTCAGAGTTCAAACTCGCGTGATTCAAATGCCTAACTGTAAAAAATATAAATCAGTAAAACCCCTGTATAACGGGCACGCACCACCCTGTTGCAGTAAACACCGACATTGTGTTCGATACCCGCCCCGGCTCCAGCAAGCACGCGACGCGACGCGACAATAAACTGCTATCAAACACCGCCCTCGCTACGCTCACACCAGCTTTGTCACTCTCAATACAAACGTCGCTATTTGAAAATTTATGCATAATATAAAATAAAAACATCTCTTGTGAGTTTAAAAAACACTGTAGTATATACTTTTATCAGCTGTTATCGTAAGGCATATTACATTTATGTGGTGCCGCCTTTACACCCTTATCGTTATTAAGATTCATTTAGAGCACTAGTTGGTTACGTGACAGTAAATATTTATATTCAAATATTTGCACGTGTTATATTTTATTTTAGTAGTAATGTAAAATTGAGTGACACAGTTATATAATATTAATTAAAATTATAAAAAATTTGCACGAACAGACGGTCACACTTACTTAAAAAACATTGAATATACGTCCAACTGCGCGCGGATCTCGTCGGTGACAGTCCGTGTGAAGCTCGTCCCCGATGATGACGCTCGTAATGCGGCCAAACCCGTTGGATGTATATACGCCGTTTTTTAAGTAAGTGTGACCGTTTGTTCCTGCAATTTTTTATCATTTTAATACCTATTATATTACTTACTGCTTTTTTTAGTAAAGGGATCAATGAACTACCTAAGAGATGGCAAAAGTTCATGGAAAATAATGGTTCATACTTTGATTAATTAAATATATTATATTAAAAAATATACGACAAAAAAAATAAATAAATAAAATATTAGGACACTTTCACACACGGCTGGTTAGCCCCATACTGAACCATTTCTAGCTCGTATTATGGTTGCTAACACAACTGATATACTACATATACATACATACATATTATATATAAATACATATTTAACACCCAGACCCACAGCCAACAAATTTAGTTAAGCACAAAGATGTTGACCGGGCCGGGAATCGAACCCGGAACCTTCTGATTAGCAGACCGGCATGGTAACCTTTACGCCAACGAGGTCGTCATTTTGTTCCTCCCATACAAAACGCCAATTTCATATGTAAGGACCTAATATAACTGTGCCACTCAATTTTACGTTACTACTAAAATAAAATATAACACGTGCAAATATTTGAATAGAAATATTTACTGTCACGTAACCAACTAGCTCTAAATTAATCTTAATAACGACAAGGGTGTAGAGGCGGCACCCTTTACCTATGCCTTATCTAAGAGGGAGACAGAACGAGCTAGCAGTAGGTAACATCATTATAACTTGTTCCGATTGTAACGAGCGAACTGAACACCACCAGCCTTCATTATCTAAAGGGCAAGAGTAGGCAATACCCAGAGGTACAACTCCACACACGCGCTATACATAAACATAAACATCTTTATTTACTAAAAAGTTGTACCTTTTTGTAAATCAACACAAACTATGACTAAATAAGTACTAGGCTTAAAAATATAAAATATGTGTTAATGTACTTGGTTGGTCCCTGAATCCCACACGAGGCAAATCCTGTGTTGTGGGATTCAGTGCCTTCCTTTAGCCTCTAATAACTAATTATTTTACAATTATTTACTATAATAATTAAACATAAAATACAAATATAAATATCCATCCATTTGCAAGCAGGTAGGGTAGGTAGCACAGGTGATTAGGCGCGAACGCTAACGACCTGAGATTGCAAACCGTTGTCACAATAGTTATAATACAATAGAAAAGTACAGAATTATTAATGGCAAAATATAAGTGAGTGAGTTTTACTCAACTACAGGGTTTTATGAGTATGAAGACATATGACATCATCTATTACACTGCGACATAGGTCTGGTATTTTTTGTGACGAGAGGGAAATCTTCATTAAGATACTCAGCCGCAATGGGATGCAGCTGGGTTGTGTGGGATTTTTACCAACTAAAATTCCTTAGGTGTCCAGTCTCGATGCCCAAAGGAGGACTCCAGGTTCTGCGGTGGAAACACAATGAAGCTCTTCTGCTGTACCGTTTGCTTTAAGCTTATATTTGCTTTATGCTAAGGATGTACCTTAGCGGCAGAGAACTGCCATTCCTCCTGGACCCTATTTAGACATAGTTTCTCCTAATCTGGAAATGTATTTTACTATCAGATGATGAATAAATACTTGTAAGATTTATCAAATAAAAATGAGATCCTTTTATATATCTTACGATAACTTTTACGTAGGAACCTGTACCCGATTACTCTTACATTTAAAAATAATAAAAGAAACTTATTTTTCCAGAACAAAATAACAAAAGACGTTGCAACGTATCTTCAATTTCGTATTGGCCCGTTGCAAAAAGAAGCAAATTTTTGTAATAGGAAAATTTTATCATATTATAACTGTAGAATTTACCGCTAAGAAATAAAATAACAACTGAAAAGTAGGCTCACTTTATATATAAATAGATTATTCTTTTTAATTACTTATAGTTCAGAAAAAAACGCGAAATGGACTGTGAAGTGTATTATGAAAGCATTTTACTTGTACGAATAAGTCAAGTTATGTCTCTGCAATATTCTACTCCAGTGGAATGATCCAGTAATATACACCGTCTGTGTTCATTTGGAAAGCGATACTTTATACTGCGGGATAACGACCGGCTGAGGAGTTTACCAAACATAGCTAAATCTTTACGCATTTTAATTAGGACTAACTGTGCCCCTGGATTCACTCATGTTAATCTATAATTAAAATTCTTTATAAAAACAAACAACCGACTTCAAAACTATAATAATTAAAAAGTGAAAAATAATTTTATACTTACATCAAATCAAGAACATACGAGTATAAGTACAATCGAAGAGTTTATTTGATGTAAAAAAAGCTAATTTATTTTTTTATCAATCCTGTATTCTTGGAATCGTGTATAAATAGCTATTTTAGTTATGCAGTACCTGGTTGACCGAGCTTTGCTCTGTATTTTTTTTTTAATATGACATTTTCTAAAAATGATTCTTAGCTAGATCGATTTATCGCCAACGAAACCCCCTATACTCGTATATTTAATTTCATGAAAATCGTTGGAGCCGATTCCGAGATTCCAATTATATATATATTATATATATATACAAGAATTGCTCATTTATAGATATAAGATATACACTTATAAAAATAGCTTTTTTATAAGTACATAAAAATCCTCATATCATCAGAACCTAACTTGGTGACAATGGGACCAAGATGTACTTTTGTACTTTTCTTCTTCTTTATCTCTTGAGGTAACTCTCTTGACGGTGGAATATTCGCCATTGCTCTGTATAGTTTTTTTTAATACTAAGACACATTTCACACACGGCTGGTTAACCCGATACTGAACCATTTCTAGTTCGTATTATGGTTGCTAACACAACTGATATACTACATATACATACATACATATTTTATATAGATACATATTTAACACCCAGACCGGCCAACAAATTTAGTTCAACACAAAGACGTTGGCCGTGCTGGGAATCGAACCTGGAACCTTCTGATTGGCAGTTCGGCTTGGTAACCGTTATGCCAACGAGGTCGTCAATAGTACGCTATATCCTTGACCTCCTTGTATGATTTGACCTTCACTTTGTCTTTGATTTATGTGTAATAAAAACTTAATGACAGACAGACAGATATTTTTTTTCTCAAGTGACAGACAGATATTTTTTTCAAAATAACCATATTCAGTGAACAATGTAAAACTCAAAGGACGTAATGTGGGTTTCAGCGCCTGCTTTTTTCAAACCGACAAAAAATCTGAGCTTTCATTCATCAATATAAGCAATTTGCATCTGTATGTCAGTCAGTCACATGTGTTTTTGTTTAAATACTAAATACATTTTGGCATTTTTAAAGCAGCTACTAAGCTTCAGAGCTTAATTAATTATTATTCTTATTAAAATTTCACATTTGATAATAAGCGATATTTTTTTATGATTATCAATTAGAATGTATTCAAATTCTGAGTTTTGAATTGAAATTTTATTGAAAATTGTGAAAGATAATAATTACAATTAATTGCAGAGGCTTCGCGCTAAAATAGCATAATCATAAATAAAATATATATTGACTTAAGTTTGTATTGACTTTTACTATATTATTTGAATTTAACTCTAAATTTGATTATATTATACTTACGACTTGGATTAACATACGTAATGCAAATTTAAGAATGTTTTATATAAAAAGAAAATAATGTTGTAAAAACAACTTTCTTTAAAAAACAAACTCCTTTTAAGATACAAAAACGTTTCGACATCTTTCTTGAGTACCTGTTCACTGATTCGTGTGGTCACGCGACTCTCTGCTCAAACGCCTAGCTGTGAAGAATAAAAATGAAAAACGAGTAAAACCGCAAAGCGCAACTAGCACAGAATACACAAAAAACAGAAGCACAACTCTTGTTTACCTGTCTCATTTACATTCGCCGCGGGCTAGGGCGGGCGAGGGCGGGCGGGCGGCGGAAAAATTCCAAATTCACTTATGACATCTGGCGCGTCTAACGAGTTGGTGTTTGCCGGGTTCACGCAGAGTTTACTAAAGTTCTGCTTTTGTCTGCTTCTCTCTGCGCTGGGGTTTGCTTTGTTCGGGGGTTTAGGTTGACAGACGCACTAACTACAGTATGGGTGACATAATTGACGAACTCGTTAGCGTAAAGGTTACCATGCCGGACTGCTAATCAGAAGGTTCCGGGTTCGATTCCCGGCCCGGTCAACATCTTTGTGCTTAACTAAATTTGTTGGCTGTGGGTCTGGGTTTTAAATATGTATGTATTTATATATAATATGTATGTATGTATATGTAGTATATCAGTTGTGCTAGCAACCATAATACGAACTAGAAATGGTTCAGTGTGGGGCTAACCAGCCGTGTGTGAAATTTGTCCTAATAAAAATAATAATTATACTCATAATACTTTAGTTTCGACTAGTGCCGTTATAAACATGAGCTATCTTGGTACGTGATAACAGCTCGTAAAATTTTACGACCGTACGTAGTGAGTGTTAGAAAATTCAACTGTATTACTATACTAATAATGCTTAAATTACTCAAACTCAAATAAGATCACACTCTTACTTGTGGTCTTATTTTCCTTGCTGTTTTTAGGGACATCACTTTGTATCTAGTATATTTTTGATCGAAGATTGCGATACAAAAATGTATTTAGGTTAAGAAGGTAGGTATTTCCTTAATTTAAGCTGTTTTCTTACGTGGTTGTACAATAAAGTAATATTCTATTCTATTCTATTCTTTATGAAGTAAAATCTAGTTTAAAGAACTACATTTGATTACAATAACAAAAAAATAAACAGTTAGTTTTTTTTACTATAGTTGAAATGGCAAACTTTTGAATAACTATTTTCAATGATGTAAAAATATTTTTTAATAAATATAAATACAGGTATTATTATTTTTTATCATTTTAAATAGTAACACCAATTGTTTTTTATGAGGAATTCTTTAGGTGGTGATTTTTGCGTCACGCAATTTGAGCAATATTTCCTATGGAACAAGAAACTATATATCTACGAAATCTCATAAAAAACTAATCCACCTAGAATTTGCACATTAATTGACAAGTCTTAAAAAAACATGCGGAATTTCTGTTATTTCAATTGAATGAATACTTTGCATTGCAAGATAGTTTACTGCTAGTAATTTGTACGGTGATTTAAATGAATCTGTTAATAGGATTTCTAAATGGCGTGGAATGTGAGCTGTGAAGGTTCAACTTAATTTGGCAGTATTTTTATTTAGGTACAGATTTAGACCTCAGCTAATTAACCTTCTGACTTTGGTCTAGAAACACATTTATTTATTACACGCTTTATTTTCGTAGGATTATTTGTCTGATATAATTATATTTTCTTTACTAAGTAACTTCAGACATAAATAGGGATATACCCTTGGAACCTTGGGACCTCACGCTTTGCTTTGCAATCTACGGCATATACCTCTATGTTAACTGTCAATTATTAATTGTTGTATTGTTGATGTATTTTTTATTTATGTTTGCGTTTCCTTTGCTTAACTCAAATAAGTTTCAGATCACAGCGGAAGTGCACTTAATATTTGAACTTTTCTGAAACGCAGAAGAAAATATCTTTACACCAAGTTTCGCTAAAATATTCTGACACGATCATCGAAGCTAAGCAACGGTCGATGCGGACAGTGTTTGGATGGGTGACCATGCACAAGACAGTCATTTTTCAAGTGGCATTTTCATCTGCGCGCTACCGTGGGTCGGATGAGACGTAAAATTGTAGGTCCCGGCTATAAGCCTTAGTACAAGCAGTCGTCAAGCCAAGTCAGCGGCCTTCGGGTGGCTTGAAAACTCTCGACACCAGAGCTTGGCCACTTAGCTCATACAAAGAAGAAGAAGAGTGCTTCCATTCTGATTGGTAAGAGAACTATAATTCAAAATAACTTGCGCTTTGTCTTTAGAAGTAAACAATGTCGTAAAACATAGCTGATAACGTCACTTCGGCAGCTGCCATAGTGTAGGTAACAGTTTGTATGACAGGTTATGTCACAGAATATGTAGCAGTACGTACGAAGGTGTCGCGCAGAAGATATCGGATACCAATCGCCGCTTGTTTTTCGTAGATAGCTGCTTGAATGAAACAAAAATTGGGACTTGGAATTCAATAAAAGGGTTTTTTAAAGGCCATCCAGTTGCTATAATGCTCTTCTTTACCATATAACTTAATAATATTATAAAGAGGAAATGTTTGTTTGACGCGAATAGGCTCCAAAACTACTGGCCGATTTGAAAAATTCTTACACCGTTTGGAAGCTACATTATCCCCGAGTAATATAAAGTATTTTTTTTCTCCTTGCAACACATATTATTTTAGAGTCCGTTGCGAACGGACGTGCCGGGACGGAATGCTAGTTAGTCATAAATTACTGAGGGTCGTGACTCCTCATCATAATTATCAGCCGATCTGCGTCCACTGCTGGACATCTGTTAGTAGTTCCCAGCTGTTAGTCTTAGTATAGGCAGTCGTTAAGACAAGTCAGAGGCCTTAGGCGGGTTTAAAAATTCACAACACTAGAGCTTGAGCACTTGGCACAAACGAAAAAGAGGAAGAATTATGTACAGTACCCTAAAAGAAAGCATTTCACAGGCACCAGTTCAATTTACGAGTAAAAACTTAAAAAGAAGTAGAAAACTTAAGTGTTTTTAAAAGTTGACGTTACATTGTCTGTAAGATATTCGTTCTAGAGACCTCCATAAAGTGTTCAAGAAGATATGAAGCCGCGCTCGTGGCGCTATCTCGCGGAAGTTTCGTGGCACCGCATATATCGTGAACAACACGTGGCTTTGCTCTGTCTGTCTGTCTGTCCGTCTTATTTGATGGAAAAACTTTTGCAACATTTCTCATGTAATGTTAGGTTTAAAAAGCAGGTTTTATTTATTACATTTGTTATCCATTGTAAGATTTAGAACGTAGGCAATAGCGTAAGTTCTATCACTAATTTGGGATTACGAAACTCAAAATATTGTGTTATAAAAAATCTTACATATTAATTTATCCTTACATTTATAAGCAAGAATTTGAGGAGTCAAAAGTTATATAATTTGATAACTTATTATAATTGTTTTTTTATCATATTTTATAATAAAAAAATTTGTTTCGTGATGCAAAACTCGGATGAATGAGCCAGCGTGATACTTACCGTCAAGCCAGCAACTTGCTCGTTTTGTCATGTAATCAACCGACTTCAAAAATAAAGTAATTTATCAATATTTTTGTAGGTATTTTGTTCTTTTGTCAGTCACTATATTTTGACCTATCTGTCTGTTACATAAATAGTTGATTTGTTACTTCGGTTACAATTTTTTTTAGAAGTAAGTATTCAAATAATTCATTTTTTATTTAATCTTATGAAATACGATAGCTAGAGAGTTGAATTTTCCGAAAATGATGTTTTCATATTTCCGCTATAACAACAAATTCTAAAATATAATAAAATAAATATTCACGGAAGACTTTGATACTACAATATGTACAAAATGTAAAACTTCCGTCATATGTACTCTATACATCATTTGTCTATGATATAAGTGTATTTCATAAAGTACATATAAAACAAAAGAAACATCTACTGTGAATAACAATATTATTTTTATCCCGAACATAATTAATTTCTCTAGTATGATAATGTTTATTTCAAAAATAAAAACAAAGAATACCTTTAACTTTGATTCTCGGATACTACGAAGCTATGTAATTAATTTCTTTAGTATTGGTTTCCTTATTTCATTCATTTATTCAGTTATTAAAAAGGTCTAATTTTTGCTTTTTGTATTTTGTTTTTTTTTTCACAATACTTAATCAAGATCAGAAGTGATAACTTGATAACTTGAGTTAATCGGGGGAAAAGTAGTATATGTAAATTTAGGACATAACTTACGTATGTATGTATCTTATTAAAATCATTGTAACCATTTCATCGCAAAAACTGACGTGCTTGTTCGCACATTGGTTACCATGACAAACTGCCAAACAGAGGGTCCCGGGTTCGATTCCCGGCGCGGACAACATCTTTGTTATGAACTAAATTTGTTGGCTGTCGGTCTGGGTAGTATATATGTGTCAATATAAAGTATTTATGTATATACTCGTATATGTAGTATATCAGTTGTGTTAGCAACCATAATACGAACTAGAAATTGTTCAATATGGGGCTACCTACTGTGTCTTTAAAAATATTTTTTAATGTTTCCGCGACGTAAACTTAAAATGCCAAATGACTATCACGAAACTGTGATAGATGATTTTTTGATGAATTTAATAATATTTTTCTGTTTTCTTCTCACTAGGCGGGGTAGGCAAAGCATTCCGTTTCTAAAACATAAAACAAAATAAATTGCAAAATATTAACATACATTATATATTAATGGGGTATCAAAATCAAATGCCTCCTTCATGAGTCGATTAAATCGAATCACTAATTGTTATATTAAAATGACGGGTAGCCCCGAGCAAACCCCGGAGCCCGCCTAGTTAACTCCACCCACCGTTTAGACTGGCGCCAAACACACATCAAAATTCAATACCGCCATAAAACGTGTCAAAAGTCAGTTTAGGTCCTTCCAATACATAACGATTACTATCTTTAATACGATCTCTGCGAGCAACCATCGCTGGCTCGTCTCGCATCTTGTTTGTTTGCCAGCTTAGAAAGCAGCAGTGGATGGTGACATCGATATGTGGAAATGTATGGGGATATTTATCAGTCTTATGGTAATAACCGGGGGTGATCGGGAGGGTAGGGATGGCTTGGTTCTGGTGAAAAGACGGATTCATTGTTTTAATTTAATAAGAATATACGGACTTTATGTGGTAATTAGAATTATATTATATTAGCTGACCCGGCAAACGTTGTTTTGCCTCACTTAGGGGTATGAAAAATAGATAGTGTAGCTTATATGACACGTTCGTAGATTTACCATAGCAGCGCCATCTATTGATTACTTACTCAACCCAGTCGAAAGGTATCGACATCTGTTAGAATCATTTGGAGTTAACAGATAATTGTGACTGTCAAATAATAACAGGCAATAATTAGCAATAAATTAAAATCGAGACTATAATTTGAGATTTAAACTATCCTATCTCTCAAGTTAGATCGAACTGCACATGGTGAATGGCGAATTTTATTATAATCGGTTAAGTAGTTTAGGAGTCCATTGAGGACAAACATTGTGACACGAGATTTATATATATTAAGATTTAAAAGCTGTTTAATTCGGTCATAAATAATGTTTTATGACACAACTGTTAGAAGATCAAAAAAGGAGAAAATTGAGAAGTAAGAATTTGTGTTTATTTTTTTAATTTCCCCATATTTAATATAATACGAATTAGTTAATGTTTAACTAATAATAATTAGTTAATGTTTAACTTGCTTTAAAAGAACCACACTGATAGTTTGTTCTTGTGATTACAATACAATACAAGAATCTTTTATTGTACACCAAAAACAATAAGTGAAAAAAAAAAGTTCCAGCAATTTTGCTGCACAATAGACGTCCTTATCACTTGTAGAAAATTCTTCCAGGCAACCTTTGTATGAAAAATACAATTAACATAATTCTAATTTTCTAAGTGATTTTTTAAATTCAATCGTAATGTTTTTAACAAAACTGTCAAACACTATTAGAAAAATATTTATAATGAATTATTTTGAAAGTCTCTCAATATTTTTATTACGAGATTATAATTTTACGATTCCTTAATAAGGAATGACTCTAGTGGAATAAAATAATCTGTATCTATTTGCACTACTGCCAGCATTTTGGGCACCTTTTCCTCCACCCCTGGACTTAATTTTATTTCAAAAGAAAGCTGTTTGATTTAGGTATTCTTGTGTAAGTGCTATTATAATGTAAAGGATTTCTTTAGTGATAAGATAAGTAATATGTGACATAAAGACGATTAACATAAAGAATTTTTAAAATATTATTTGAAATTTAATGCTTGTATATTAGACATTTAATTAGACATTATTATATATTTTTATTTTTGAATTTTAGAACTGACAATTATATTTTGCATACCTGACGGTTAAAATAGAGAGCTAACTTATTTATGACACCTCAATTGTAGGTACCTATTTTGCAAGTAATAAAATGATTTGATTTGATTTGATTTGACTTTTGTAGGTTAAGAAGTTTTAGTTTAGTATTTTATATCATTGTTATGTTGGTTATAAATAAACAAATAATCTGTATAACCGACTAAACCATCACAGTTATGCAGTTATATATATTAAAATGTATCCGTCCAAACCGATCCGGCATAAACTGCCCACCCCTAGAGGGGGGTTGGGGGATGTGAAGTCAGCTCCGACCATATCGCATTACGTAAATTGGACGGAACTGGGAACTATTTCATTGTGTTTTCCCCATATTCCCTCCGCATCGGAACTGTTAGCGATCCGCCGAAAGAAAAGGAAATCCGGAATTAACATTTGTCTAGTCAGACGATCGAGCTTTTTCTCATACATACCGTAGACAGTATACACTAACATACACTTATATCCTACTAATATCTTATATCTTTAATTGAGCAATTCTTGTATATACTCGTATATGTTAGAGGAATGTTTTATTTTAATTTATTCGATTAGTAGTTCCATCCTATCGAATGGCAGCACTGCGAACGCAAAAGTTTGTTATCTGTGCTGATTGAAGGAACGATTGTGAATGTACGAATGAAGTTGTTTCCTATTTGTCAGTAGAGCGTTCACTCGCGGTTTGACTTGAATGTGCTTCAGTCAGCCACGAAACAGCGCCTGCGCCATTTGTGCGCACTGACAATATTAAAACCCATAATAGCAGACAACGACGACGACCACGCTGATTCTAATCTAATTAAATCTCGGAATCGGCTCCAACGATTTTCATGAAATTTAGTATATAGGGGGTTTCAGGGGTGATAAATAGATCTAGCTAGTAATCATTTTTAGAAAATGTCATATTAAAAAAAAAATCCGAGCAAAGCTCGGTCAACCAGGACTTATAATTTTATATTTGTAGGATATATAATTTAGACTTGTTTAGACTTTATATCAACACAATATTATTATTATTAAATTTTACTTTTGTATGTATACTATAGATGACAATTTGAAATAAATAAATAAAATGAAATGTGCTACTTTTAAATCCTGAAGACAATTGTGGTTCCCGTGGGATACGCAAATAGCTTCAGAATCTATGTTACTCCTTCACGCTCCAACGGCTGAAACGATTTTGCTGAGATTTAATATAAAGATAGGTTAAACCTTGGATTAACATGTAGGCATTTTTTTATCCCGGATTAACATATTTTTGTTTCGGATTAACACGGGTAACACCGCGGGGCGCACTTAGTGTTATATATATATATATACTATGTATTTTTGTAATTAGTTTAGAATCTGAAATCCGATATAATGTGTTACAGATTTTTTTTTATGATTTCTAATAATATTTGGGTCACTTACATAAACCTTATATATCAAATGCTTATTTTTTGCCTTACAACATAAAACTATAACGACATAAAACGCGTGTAAACAAATATTTATTGCTACAGAACCCTAAACATACAATCGGGTCCACCCTTACCCGCACCTTGCAGACGTATATCATAGAACGGCCGAAGTAAACAGGCGTTACTCTTTCCTAACATTCGTCCGTTATAACGGCGTTATACGTAGCGGCGTTATTGCGTCGCCGTTATTGTGCCTAATCGTTCGTTATTTTGCTCACGGGAGAGAGGCTTTCACGAAAACAAGAGGTGCTCGAAAGCTGTATAGTAAACAACATCCGGTACACAATAATATTGTAAATAACGATAAAACTAGATTAATTTTCCTATATCTCTTTTTATATCGGTTGCTTTTTCCTTATATTGTTCGTCGTGCCTTAAGACCCATGCGTGTGTTTTTTTGGACAAAAATGGACAGCATATATGCTGATGCATAAATACAGAGAATACTCTGTCTATACGACTTTTGATGACATATGTATTATATACATATTATGTTATTAAAAGTCGTATAGACAGAGTATACGACTTTTGATTTACTTTTTCGACTATTTCGACTTGTCGTTCGAAGAGTCAGCATCTCCTGATGATGCCTTGTGGTTAGGCGAAACACGTGTAGAGTTAAGAATTTCCGAATTGTGATAGGTAACGTTAATCTTAATTAATCTTAGTTAATTGATCTTAGTTAATTAATCTTAGTTAATTAAGCTTGGTTAATTGATCTTAGTTGATTTTTTCTTTACTTGTCTTAATTTGGATTTCGGATCACAGCGGAAGTACACTAAATATTTAATTTTGTCATCTAATCATCAAAAGTCGTATAGATGACATTTTAAATTGTAGGTTCCGGCTGTTAGTCTTAGTACAAGCAGTCGTTAAGCCAAATCAGAGGCCATAGGGCGGCTTGAAAACATTCGATACTAGCTAAAGCTTGACCACTTAGCTTATAAGAAGAAGAAGACAATTGAATATCAAATATATTTGCAAATGTCGTAAAACAACTTTAAAAGTAACCATTTCAAACAACTAAAACTAAAGCTAAATAAAACATTAGCAGGTATCGATAGAGGAAGGATATAGCCATAATATCGATAGGCTAGAGGCGCGGGTACACCCCTGCCGTCAAGTTTCGCACCTAATTGTTCCAAGGTTGTGTGGAGCCAGAGCAGGTACTGTTGCCACAAGTGTACAGTCAGCATGAGAGCTGGAAATTGTGGGATACAATTCAAACAATGCTAAACAATTTCTTTGCGATAAATAATTCACGTAATGATAAAAACATTATTTGATATTTTATTATTACTAAGACACATTTCACACACGACTGGTTAACCCCATACTAATCCATTACTAGTTTGTATTATGATTCCTAACGCAATTGATATACTACACAAACATGCATACATAATTTATATCTTCTTCTTCTATATTTATATCGATATATGTATACATAATACCCATCCAACAAATTTAGCTCATCAAAAATATGTTGGCCGTGCCTGGAATCGACCCCGGGGCCCTCCGTTTGGCAGTCCGGCATTTAAAAGGCAGTAAAGGGCTAAACCGATTGGCACTACACTTTGTATGAAAACAGTTTCAATATTTAGTACAAGCATTTGTTGCGCCAAGTCCTTCAGGTGCTACCAAACTTTCGACACCAGTGCTTGGACATTTAGCTCATACGAAACAGAAGAATTATGGATTAGCACATTTTATCCAGAATAAACGCAGGCTACAAGGTGCAGTAAGGGATATAAAGTAACAATGTATTAAATCCAACATTTAACTATTAAGGGTAGGGTTGAGGAGGGCTCCCGTCCCATATGATGTTATTTTATTTTATTGTTGTTGTTTTATAAATTCGTTTGCATTGTACATTGTAATTGACAAGTCCATTTTGTATCTTGTTGGTGATATTAATTGTATTTCTAATAGGATACGTTATGATAATAAAATTATTCTATTCTATTCTATTCATACAACAAACGTAAATTTGAAGTAGTTTGTTACTCGATCTTTATAATTATATTTAATAGACCCTCAATACATTCACAGAATTTTGAATAATGTATTTACATAAAAAATAAATTATAAGATAATTAAACAAGTAGTATTTATGGGTGGCTCCCAGTCAACAATGATACTGAAACCTTCATAAGCAAGCCAAACTTGCACTTGGCCAATTATTAGGCTTATATCCAAATTAATTATAGCGTGTACCTAATAAAATCAAGCTTCATTAATCGACTCTCCAAACGGAATTAGAGGAAACTGTGACACCTTATTCATGTTTTGAAGTGTCTGTAATAAACAAATTTTCACCTGAAAATCATATTTGACGCTCCGTAATTGGATCTAAAATTATACGCAGTCAATAAAATACTTAAAACAAATAGCTTTAAAGGGCAGTTCGGAAAACAATTAAATTAAAATATTGATTATCGAATAATTTTCAATATGTTAATAAGTTTTTTAGAAGCATTTACTAATGATTATGTTTATGACATTATGTTATAAAACACTTTACAGAGGTGTTTAGCCTGATAAGTATTATAGAAATTATGTTTGTACAAATTGTAGGCTTTGCTTTGTATGTTATATTTATTATTATTACGTAAATAAAGAACTTTTAAAATCAAAATCACTAATGATTGCCTGGCTATCAACCAACCGTTGCATATCTCTATACCTATCATACCTATCACAATTATACCGCGCTGAATAGCTATGGCTAACCTCTGAAATAAGAACGTCCTGGAGCAGAAATCACCTGTGATAACCTGCCTAATACTAGCTATTTGACAAAGTTCTTCGCCTCATTATTTTTTTTTCTGAATAAAACAGTAATATATTGAACTGTTTATTAATTTACTAGCTGACCCGGCAAACGTTGTTTTGCCTTAAAAATATATAGTAGCTGATTCTCAGACCTACTAAATACGCATATGAAATTTGGTAAAAATCGGTCAAGCCGTTTCGGAGGAGTACGGTAACTAACATTGTGTCATGGAAATTTTATAATTCTTTATTGGACACATAAATAAAAAAGGCACAGTAAAAAACAATTAACTTAAAAAAAAAACCGCCAATTGTGCCACAATTGGCGGCCTTAGTGCTTAAAGCGATCTCGAAGATGGCACTGCTATGGTAAATCTACGAACGTGTCATATAAGCTACACTATCTATTTTTCATACCCTTAAGTGAGGCAAAACCTAGTTTGCCGGGTCAGCTAGTATTATATATTAGACAACAGTTTAGCTCTGAGAAGAACTTTTGCGTATGTGTAGTTAAAAGAACAAAATCAAAAAAAAAAACCCGAAAATTATTAGACTTCGCGCACGACCGCTGCGATGGGAGCCAACCTCGCGACTGAGCGGCGCGGGTACCTTACTCATAGATCTAAACACCCCTCCCCCGCACACGCCCTCTTCGCAACGGGCCGTGCAGCAGAAATCGTAATATTTTCATTTCACCATAACTTCAAAACCAAACGTCCAATTTTAATCATTTAAAGACCAAATATTATCAACACAAACTGTTCTTATTGATGAAATAATTTATTTTGATAAGGATTAATAGTGTATTGCTTAAAATCGCTTCGTAAATAAGCCATTATTTCTCGTACAAAGTAAAGGATAAAAAATGGTTATTGTGGGTTATTCCTAAGAGATAAACATATACCATCAGGGACTTTTTTGTAGACCTTTTTAAGTTGTACAATACTGTAGTAAATTGTTTTGATCTATCTTGTAGGATTCAGTCAGCGTTTGCAATGTAAGCGCAAAAAATGTGTTTTTTTTACGACCTCACATTAAAAACCTCAAAAATTGTAGCCTATGTGTTATTCTGATGTATAAGCTATAGCCTATGTGTTATTCTGATGTATAAGCTATATTGTAGTAAAATTTCATTCAAATCCATTCAGTAGTTTTTACGTGAAAGAGTAACAAACATCCATCCATACATCCATACATACAAACTTTCGCCTTTATAATAGTAGTAGGAAGTAGGCGACCATACGTTTTTATCAAATCGCTAGTGCCTTGAAAATTCGCAAAACGGACACAACCGTCAACGACGTCTACCCTCACGCGTCTGCCCGCGTTTGGGTCGCGCACCCAGCCATGAGCCACTTCCACCTACCCCGCTCTCCCCATGCCCCGTACGCCTGGCGCCGCATCCAGTATTTATCACCGAAATTGCCATGACTCTGCATTTTAAATCTGTGATATCTTCGAAAATATTTATTTAATTTACATGCTGTAAAAAGCCATATTGATCTTTATTAAATGCACAATGTATTTAAGATACTTAATTGGATAAGGATTAATACTGTATTGCTTAAAATCGCTTCGTAAATAAGCCATTATTTCTCGTACAAAGTAAAGGATAAAAAATGGTTATTGTGGGTTATTCCTAAGAGATAAACATATACCATCACGGACTTTTTTGTAGGCCTTTTTAAGTTGTACAATACTGTAGTAAATTGTTTTGATCTATCTTGTAGGATTCAGTCAGCGTTTGCAATGTAAGCGCAAAAAATGTGTTTTTTTTACGACCTCACATTAAAAACCTCAAAAATTGTAGCCTATGTGTTATTCTGATGTATAAGCTATAGCCTATGTGTTATTCTGATGTATAAGCTATATTGTGGTAAAGTTTCATTCAAATCCATTCAGTAGTTTTTACGTGAAAGAGTAACAAACATACATCCATACATCCATACATCCATACTTACAAACTTTCGCCTTTATAATAGTAGTAGGATGTCCTAAAATGTCCCAACCCCATATGCACCCCATTCGTACAGCAAACCTAACGTCTCTGTTGCCGTGAGCGCACTTATTAAAGTTTCACTCAATATACCTCCCCCGCACCCCGCGAGCCCCCCTTCCCCTGGGGGACCTAACTTAGCCCCCCCTTTCCTTGTGTCGGGGGCCCAAGTGTTTGGTTTTCTAATAATTTGCCAACACGGGTAGTAGTTAACTTGCCTTGGAGTTTGGTTGGTGTTACATCGATTTGTGATTGTTCAGTCAATAAGTTATATAATGTTTGTTACAATTAAATCATATTATAATTTATCTATCTTCTTCTTCTTCTTATATAAAATTTCCATGTCACAATGTTAGTTACCGTACTCCTCCGAAACGGCTTGATTGATTTTTACCAAATTTTATATACGTATTCAGTAGGTCTGAGAATCAGCTACTATCTATTTTCTATACCACTAAGTGATAAGGGTTGTTCAACCTTATAATAAAAAAAAAATCTGAAGAAAGTTTTTGTTTTTATTTTTTTATAATGGGGCGGCATAAAACATAAAAATTATGGTCATCCAGTACAAAGATTAAACGTCATAAATACTAATAATAATAACAAATACTGATTTAATTGATATGGTAATGATTTAATTTTAGATAGATCAAACAATAAAATATACACCTAGCGTATTTTTTTAAATATTTTATTTTTTCCTTTGCTTATATTAATTTGGTCACAGCGGAAATACGCTAAATATTTCATTTTTTCTTCTATCTACTCTTACAATGGATTTCTACAAAGTAACGCCTGAGTCAATAGGTTAGATAATTATATTTGTAAATAAATAAAAAAAGCCCTCTAGCATGGCTTACCAGCTAACACAGACGGATATAATTTAAACCGACATTTGGTGTAACACAAGGCTGTATTCGTTGAGAGTTTCAGCCACGTTTACTTGCATAATTAAGGAGAAACTGTACGCTATCGCCGAGCTGAGTGTTGTATATACCTATCTACTCACTTATATACTGTTTTATGTCTGGAGGTGGAAAGATAAATTCATTTTTACAAGTTTACAAGGGTGAGTAAGAAAAGGAAAAAGCATAGCGGCATAGCATAAACAACCCACTATACGTTCCCACAGAGAGAGAATGAGAGAGAGTTATAGGCCTAATCCACCGCGCTGGTCAAGTGCGGGTTGGCGGATGACCCGTGTCTTTGGATATGTGATCCTCAAACCTGCCGGTTTTCTCACGATGTTTTCCTTCACCGTAAAAATAGTGTATATCAACACATAACTTGAAAAACTAGTCATTGGTGTAGGGCTGGGATTGAACCAGAGGCCGTCCGATTGAAAAGCAGACGTTTAAACCACCAGGCCACACTCGCTTCTCATGTGGTCATATCAAACCAAAATCAAATTTTCTCAAGGGAATTCAGCATTATTTTATATACTGTTTTATGTCTGTAGGTGGAAAGATAAACTTCATTTTACAAGTTCGCAAGATTGTTAAAGAAAAGGTAAAATCTAAAGTGAAAAGTCAAAAAATAACACTACAAAGTATAAGACGCTAAATAAATCTTATTAATCTTAAACCGGGCAAAATTTAGTCAAGGCAATTCAGCATTTTCAAACTATCAATAGGTATTAATTTAAACTCATTAATATTGTTCGATACAAAATAAGTGGACTGTATGCAAGTTCTGATTCTCACAAGGAAATTGCGAAACTTAGATAGCACCACGTAACTTTCATCCACGACGCCACTCCCCGGGACAACTCCTCGCGTCTGGCGGCAGCTTGGTAGGTGACGATTGTCAAGTAGCCTAAGCTCCTTGTTGAAATGCAGAACAGTATTGACTGTAAACGGCACAGAAAAATATCCTCGTCGGTGAAGCGACGCGCGACACGATTTAGGATATATTAAAGAGTAACTCTGTACTACGGCGCGGCGATGAGAAGCGCGGGTTGTCTCCCATACGATTCCAGAGTGACTGCCTCAGGCCGCGACGCGCGGACTGCAGGTTTTGTAGTTCTACCCTCATCTCACAATAATACCTTTACGAGAATCGAACAAATATCATATCTTACATTTTTACAGAACATCTATTTTAGATCTGGGTCTGGGTAAGTCTGATCTGGATATTATTGATATATAGTATCTCAGTTGTGTAAGCAAACTAAAAAAAAAACTAGAAACGGTTAAGTAAAAGGCTCACCAGCCGTGTGTGAAATGAGTCCTAATATTTTCTAAACAACTTGTAAAATTGTAAGTTTGAATCTAACAGTCTTGTTACCTGGACTTGTAATATTGGTATAAGCTACGTGAGTAATAATGAATGCGAAGAGTCGCCGGGCGCGGCAGCGAGTCAAGCCTGCATCATTAATAGGGCACGAGGAGGCTAATTGTACGTCTCTATGTATTATGTCTCTTCACTGCGATACTCTATTATTCTGTTTTCTCTATTCTACATTACTCTCTACACTTTTACTTTATCTACTTGGTTTTGTAGAACCTACCAAAGATTTATACAACAGCATAGATAAAGGTATCTATATAAATAGTACCTGGTTGACCGAGCTTTGCTCGGGTTTTTTTTTAAATAATTATGACATTTTCTAAAAATGATTCCTAGCTTGATCGATTTATCGCCCCCGAAACCCCCTATATACTAAATTTCATGAAAATCGTTGGAGCCGATTCCGAGATTCCAATTATATATATATGTATACAAGAATTGCTCATTTTAAGATATAAGATAAGATACAGATACTAGCACAGGCTATAAAGTACCCGTAATCTAAGTTGCAAAGAGAAACAAAATATAGCCTATGTTAATAGGATAATATAGCTTCCCAACGGTGATATTTTTTTTCAAATCGGTCCAGGTAGTTTCGGAGCCTATTTGCGTCAAACAACCAAAAGAACAAAACCCACGCGTTTCCTCTGTATAATATAGGTATGGTAGTATACGGTATATACAGATGTAATCAGTATATATGGGTATAAAAGATATAATTTTCTTAACTGTAGATACAAGCCACTAGAATACAAGTTTTTCTTATTACCCTTGATAGGTTTACGTTTGACTACAGCTTGCCTGATGTTATGCTGCGCTGTAGTCTACGGTGTGGCGCGCTTACCTAGAAGATACCTATTAACTCTACTTTTGAAGGCCCCCGGATGATACCTCTTAGGAAACATAGACTCAGGTAGTGAGTTCCAAAGCTTCGCAGTCCTTACAATGAAGGTCGACGTAAAGCGTTTTGTACGATAGTTCGAAAATTCAGCAAGTGGTATACCAAAAAAAAAACACCGAAGCTAGATTTGCTTTGTAAAAACACACAAACAAACATCCTCTGACCCCAAAAGTTTATATACCTTTATAATATAAGTAACAAGTATAAAGCCTGAATTTATATTACAATAATTGGCCAAGTGCGAGTTGGGCTCGCCCATGAAGGGTTCCGTACCATTGTTGTATGGGACCCCCCTTAAATACTTATTTCTACGAAATTTTATAATTTAATTTGATAGCCAATAAACATTTTTATATTTTGAGAAAATTTTAAGTGTCAGCTACCGCTATTGATATTGTAGCAAAAAATACGAAAAAACTCTTTTATTGTATGGGGACTCCCCTTAATATTTTTTTGTTTTTAGTATTTGTTGTATTAACGGCACAGGAAATACATATCTTGTGAAGTTTCAGCTTTTCAGCTATTACGGTTTCTGAGATACAGCCTGGAGACAGACAGACAGACAGCGGAGGCTTAGTAATAGGGTCCCGTTTTTACCATTTAGGTACGGAACCCTAAAAAGGGAAAAGAGTAAAAGTGGTTAAAGCAGCTAACTTTACGATCTCGGTATATTGCCTACTTGATAATTTATAAGGGTTAGTGCAAAGAACGTTCCGTGAAAAACTAAATTCGCCACTCGATTATCGACAGCTGGGACCCAGTGGGGCCTGGCTCCAAATATCCAACAAATATATTTCTTCTATAAAAATACAATTCATTCGCAATACATACATAAGTGTTCGTCGTGAATTTTTTGTGACTAAATTTGTAGGACCTTAGAGCGAGCGACGGATAATAATAATAATAAATAATAAATATAAGGACTCATTTCACACACCGCTGGTTAACCCCATACTGAACCATTTCTAGTTCGTATTAAGGTTGCTAACACAACTGATATACTACATATACAAACATATATATTTTATATAGATACATATTTAACACCCAGACCGACAGCCAACAAATTTAGTTAAGCACAAAGATATTGGTCGTGCCGGGAATCGAACCCGGAACCTTCTGATTGGCAGTCCGACATGGTAACCTTTACGCCAACGAGGTCGTCGTTGGAGCAATTATTTTTCTTCTTCGTATAAACTCTGGTGTCGTGAGTTTTACAAGCCACCCTAAGGCCTCTGACTTGGCTTAACGACTGCTTGTACTAAGACTTACAGCTGGAATCTACAATTTAACATGTCATCCGACCCACGGTAGCGCCCAGATGAAAATGCCACTTGAAAAAGGAAAGTCTTGTGCATGGGCACCCATCCATATTTAGAATATGGAAAAATACATACGGAAAAAAAATTTTTTGTAATGGCTCTAAGTAAGTGCATATATATGTCAAAAGAGAAATAAATAATCTATCTAATATTTCACTTCGCACATAAATCCAAATTAATAGAAATTATTAAAATGAAGTGTAATAGATAAATAAAAAGGTAATAGATAAAAGTCAAAGATTAACATATATTTTTGTTGCTTGCTTAAATTACTATCAATCTGTCGTATGACACGTAGCGCCTGTAGCTCGGCTAGCTAAGCTGATCTGACGCGATCATCGAAGCTAAGCAACGGTCGATGCGGACTGTGTTTGAATGGGTAACCATGCACAACACTGTAGTTTTTCAAGTGGCATTTTCATTTAGCGTTACCGTAGGTCAGATGATACGTTAAATTGTAGGCTGGCAGGTTCTGGCTGCTCGTCTTAGTTCAAGCAGCAGAGGCCTTCGGGCGGCTTGAAAACTCTCGACACCAGAGCTTGGCCACTTAGCTCATACGAAGAAGAAGAAGACACGATTATCTCGTAAAATAGTGTTTTTGTACCAAATTTAATGAAAACCGAGGTAAAGTTATTTTATGACAGTGAGTCCAGATTTTATCAATTTATTGAGGAAATTGCTTCACTCCAATATTTCGCGATAACGGGACTTGTTCGAGAGCGGCACTTCCAAACTTTTAGCTTCTTACGAATATAAAACCGGGACACTTTTTTGTTGACACGGGACGATTTTGTTGCCCGTACAAGCCACTTTTTTATAACTTTTTAGACATCTGTCATTTTTGCTACAGATAAAAAAATAATATAAAGTAGGTAGGTACTTAATTTTTTCATGAGTTTTCTTTCTTTCTTTCTTTCAATCTAAATATATTTAAATCCTTAAGGAAGGCAATAACTTGGCCAATGTGCTTCATCTTTGACCACATCTTTATTTTTATCAGGAAAAATAGTTTCCGTAAGTTTTCTTTTAGTCTTAAAAATAATATTAACCACGAAACATGATGAAATAATATTGAAATATTTTTTGTAAAATATTTTCTTCCTGTTTCTATGCGGACTGTAATTACCAATTACAAATACTTCCTTAACGGACAATTCCATTACTTAGTAACGCTCGATAAATAATTTCGAGACATAGCATATATTGACATACGGCTACAGAATAAATATCACGTAACCAAAGGAACAAGTGACATTCCATAGTATTCATTTATTAAACGAATTAATTATAATGTCCAAAATTAGATGTCGTGTGAGGAGGCCTGTAATTTTTCAATAAATTATTCCTGAATTGAAAAAAAAAAGTTATTCTATATTCCTGAGATATAAAATCCACAATTGCCATAACACAGCGCTAAGGTTATTATATTTCAAGTTTGCCAATCTGGCACAACCATAGAACACAACACAGAAAGTGTCCCGTCTGTGTCGCCCCTTAATGACTTTTCGTTTTATTAGTACACCTCTGAAATGTTTACGACGCAGCAAGGTAACGTCGGACTGCCTTGTTTAATGTTTCTATAAAACATAAGGCAGCTTTAGCAAAAGTTCGCTCGTTTGTTGCTCTATACTTTATTGTTTTAACGTTCTCCATAAACTGTAGTTTTGTATTTTATATACGTGTTTTGCTTTGTGGTTGCGTGGCAGCTTATTTTGGTTGGTAGAATTAACTTGTTCTCAAAATATCAAAACATGGTACTTATTCAAAATATTGTAGTCTGTTTCCTGAGAGGTATCATCCGGGGGTCTTCAAAAGTAGAGTTAATAGGTATCTTCTAGGTAAGCGTGCTACACCGTAGACGGCAACGCAGCTTAACATCAGGCTAGCTGTAGTCAAACGCTAACCTAACAAGGATAAAAAAAGTATTTAAAAAATAACAATTATACTATATTTGGTCAACAATGAAATTTGTATCATTTATTTACACATAAAAACAGGCAATAGATTAGAACAATAATACTTAAATGTCAAAAATTAATTTTACATGTCAAATTTATAATTACTTAATTATGTAAATTAAAAACGTAATTTTTTACACTTATTGGTCAGGATCAGTAATAAAGGTAGGTAATAATAATTTATTTTCAAGCAAATAACACATAATAATAACTAAAGATACAAACAAAAACTCTAAATCTAAATATTACAACATAAGATATAATAGATACTATAAGATAAGATATAACATACTAAAAACACTGTCATAATCTTCTAAACACCCAAATTTAAACATTGAACTTTCCACGATATTCTATTTACAATTTGCCTCCAACTTCCACAGTATTAAATCCTGCAATCTTTTATAACCGTCTCCCATAGAATCCCCTCCGAATGGACCCCGTGGAGGTACATTACGGGGAGCAGAGAGCGGCAAGGTGTCGTGAAATCCGATAAACGCTTGTACCACGGCTTTAAGGAGGAAACTGAGCACACCTGTTTGATATTTTATCGCCGTTTTGCTGGGGAAGGAATATTTTTAAAAACGATATGAGATTTCTAATCTAAGAGTCTTTTTGTAGAAAATACACAGTTTCTTGTACACTTTACACACTAATTAACTCACTTCATTAATTATTTTCTTAATTGGAGTAGGTAACAGAGACTGTCGTTTATACATTTTTATCCATTCAAAGGTTGCCTAAAAGCGTTTCTTTTATGTGATAAAACTGCTTGTTTCACACATTTTCAAACCATTTTATTTTTATTTTGTATCCTATTAAGAATTTTATATCTGACTGTCTATCTTCAAATTAATGTCCTAGTCCAAGTTGGCTCCAACTAAACAAACAAAACTGTTCCCGCCTGAAAAGTACGAGTATATATAGCAAGCAATATAATGTACATACTCGTATATTTTACTTAAGGTTTGTATTTTAATACACACCAAATAAAAAGGATTCGATTTCCCTAAGAGCTTTCCATTATTCACTCCATTATGCGTCATTGCATTTTATGTACAACATTTGTGGTAGAAAATATTTGTGAAATTCTTAATTCATCAACTCATAATAATAATAATTTCGTATGAGCTAAGTGGCTAAGCTCAGGTGTCACGAGTTTTCAAGCCGACCAAGATTTTTTGATTTGGCAAAACGACTATTTGTTTTAAGACTAAGAGATGTAAATTCCACTTGTTAAATGAGTCGTTTGCATGGTCACCCATCCAAAGATTGGGCGCATTGACCGTTTCTTTGGTAATCATATACGAGAATTTGAATTTTTGGATTTGAATTTGAATCATTTTAGATTTCTTTAGTTAACCTAGCTATGGGCTCTACAGCAAACGCTATTTATTTTTCTATGACACGACACCTCATTAATAACTATTGTATTTTCACAACCATATAAAACCAAAAAAATATTGTCAAAGATTACCATCTTTAACTCTCGCAGCTGACGAGGGTCAGGCTCCCATATAAAGGCTAACCATGTCCCATGACCACAGACTACCCTGCAACAATTCTATATCTAACCACCATAGACTTTTTTACGTTTAGTGATTTTCTGTGGTATTCTTTTCTGATACTGTATTGTTATTTAGTGTATTTTATAACAGCTTTGCTTTTAACCAGATTTTGTATATATATTTTTTATTTGAAATAGGTTTGCTGAACACAACTTGCCTGATGCTAAGCAACGCTGCGGCCTACGTTGGAGCACGCTTACCTAGAAGGAACCTATTCTCGATTTGAAGATCTTAGGATGGTACTTCGTTGGGTTGGACGAGTAACCACATTAGTCAGCGAAAGCTAAATTCTTAAGTGTAGGACGTGTATTCTAGAATTTCTAGCTATCAAAGAGGCTGCCGAAACACACAGCTAAGTGCTTAGTGACAGATTTTTAACTTGAGGATGGTAGCTAATCTGGTCCCTTGAAAACACTCTGACACCAGGAACATTAAATATTTATATCCAGGTTATTTTTTGCAACATTTTCCCTGCGATACCAAAACTTCGTAGTCTCATTACTCACCAACTACTTAAGGTTGGTCAAGAATTTGTTGAGTTAGATCTGTGCACGATTTTGTAAATTCAATTAAAAATCTATATTTCTGTGTGTTAGATTAACGAATATATATATTGCATACTAGCTTTTGCCTTTATAACGTTTATCGCTAAGTAGAGTTATTACAAATAATCCTTATCTTCCCTTAATCGAATTTTTTGGACATTATAACGTTTTTTTCCAGAAATTGCTCAATGCTCGTATATTTTAAAATGTATAAATGTATAATTTTATAATATAGTGGGGAAAACGTCTAATCATTGTGTCCGCTCTAGTAAAATACAGCCACGTCAGGGTGCTTGCGCTTCTGTATAAATATATTAATAATTAAAGTGGAAGCGAGAAGACACAGCGTGAGCAACAAGGATGGTGACAATATCTAACTTCTGATTGGTCCAAACTGTTTCATTAGCGGTCTCAATTCGCTTCCATGTAAAAATGCTTTTCTATATATTAGTATAAACTTCCATTAAATAAATTATACCCTCTTTCTGTTTTCAATGGAGTTTTTACACAACAAGCTAGATGTTAAGCGGTATCTAGCCGAGGGTAGTCCGCGTGCTAAAGCAATAACCTTCCCGGCACTCCCTGGTGAAGAGGTCGCTATTGTCCGGAGAGGAGGCCGCGAGGGAACAATGCACATTACGACTTTGTCACTTTCGACGCGATTTCACATACTTTGTGGCCGGTTCAGTACAATTGCGCTTAGTGGAGAGTTTTTGTGGCTCGGTTAAGTATTTTTTGTGTTTTAGTTTTTACGAAACTTATCCAACAAATTTTTCAAAGTGAATAGTTTTTATATTTGTTACTTTAACACGTTTAAACGTATTGGGCGATTTTGATGCCATTTAGTATCAAGATAGGTTTTACACCCTGGATGGCATATAGGTCAAATTATATCTTATCTTATATCTTTAAATGGGCAATTCTTGTATCTGGGAATCTCGGAAACGGCTCCAACAATTTTCATTAAATTTAGTATATGGGGGATTTCGGGGGCGATAAATCGATCTACCTAGGAATAATTTTTAGAAAATGTCATATTTATAAAAAAAAAACGATCAAAGCTCAGTCATCCAGGTACTCCCGGATTAACGTAGGTAGTATCGCGGAGTGCAGCTAGTTGTTTTATATGATATGTCTTTATAGATCTTCTTCCTCGTATGGGTTACGTGGCCAAGCTCTTGCGTCGAGAGTTTTCAAGCTGCCTGAAGGTCTCTAACTTGGGTTAATGACAGTTTTTACTAAGACTAACAATCGGGACTTACGGCGTCATCCGACCCACGGTTGTCCCCAGATCAAAATGCAATTTGTTAAGAGACAGTCTTTAAGAGTCAGTCATCTAAGGACTGTCCGCATCGACCGTTGTTTAACCTCGATGATCGCGTCAGATCAAATTAGTTAGCCGAGCTACAGGCGCTACGTATGGATGGATAATGAGTGTAATAAATTTACTTGGTATGGATAAGGTAGAATATCTGATACAAAACAATATTAAACTAAAATAAGTATGGTGGCTGGCTCAAAAAAAAAATATAAAAATTCCTTTTTTTAAATAGCTACTTGACGTAAAATAAGAACACGGAAATCTTGAGGTTTTAATGACGAATCACAATTGCATAGAAAACACACCGGGCCATTTCATATCGAAGTTTAATTAGATGTACCTAAATAAATGAATTGTCATTATCCATACTATGTTGAAACGCTATTATATTCCTGATTCACCCTGAAACCATATCAACGCCGCCTCAAGCACATATTATTATCAATATAACAAAGCAAAAAAAACGTCCTTCTATTATCAACAGCAATATCAGATAGATACGAGTAGATATACATGTATTATACAGAGCTATCAAGAAAATATGCAAAATATATTAGAAATGAATATAATAATATCTAATATATAAAATTTCCATGTCACAATGTTAGGTACCGTACTCCTCCAAAACGGCTTGACCGCTTTTTACCAAATTTTATATGTGTATTCACTAGGTCTGAGAATAGTCTACTATCTATTTATATTTAGTGAACTTTCGCTGAGATTTGAAACCAAGTTAATACAAACAAAGACAACATCAAAATATTAATAAAAAAGTTGGCGTGTTTATTATTTTAATGTCTTCTTTGCTTATCGATGATCTTTTTCTTCGTCTTCGTATGAGCTAAGAGGCCAAGCTCTGGTGTCGTAAGATTTTATGCGCCCGAAGGCCTCTGACTTAGTTTAGCGACTGTTTGTACTAAGACTAACAGCCGGAACCTACAATTTAGCGTGTCATCCGATACACGCCTAGCGCCAAGCCTAGCGCGTAGCGCCTTGATGAAAATGCCACTTGAAAAACGTAAATCTTGTGCATGGTCACCCATCCAAACACAGTACGCAACAAGCGTTGCTAAGCTTCGATGATCGCGTCAGATCACCTTAGCTAGCCGAGCTACAGGCGCTACTTTACCGATGATATGCTGTATCGAGTCAAGCTGCACCATATTTATTTAAGCGTAACGCCTGAAGCGTGGCATGAAACAAATAATTCAAAATATAAAATCAACAATTAACAATATTTTAATTCTAAGCTCTAAAGAAGAAGTGTTTTGGAACTCTAACGATTTTTGACAATAAGTTTAAGATACACAGGATTTTATAGGATTTTTTATTTTAGTTAATAACTCTGTATAAAAAAAAATATATATTGCTATGATGTATATATCCACCATGATACGGCATTTGCAAAAAGATGAAATTAATACAATCCCTTTCTATAAAGGAAAAACTTTCGTTCAACCTGCTTCAGCAAAATGAACCTTATTTCTTTGTAGTTATGACAGAGTTTATGATGACGTCATGGGAAATAAATCCCGATGGATTTGAATAACAAAGGAGACAGTTCGCGTTGTTTTTAGATTGCCTTAGATAGATAATGCAGTACTGATGTATTTTTTTAGTTTTTGACTCAGATAAACAATGTATTTTGCTATAGCTTCTATTATTTATTCTGTTCATCATCATCATCATCATCATCAGCCTATTTAATAGTTGTCCACTGCTGGACATAGGCCTCTCCTAAAGATCGCCACAGAGCACGGTCTCCTGCCTTACGCATCCAGTGCTTACCAGCTACCGTCCGCAGGTCATCGCTCCACCTGGCCGGTTGGCCTCCCACGCTACGTTTGCCGACACGTGGTCTCCACTCCAGAATCCGCTTGCTCCAACGATTGTCAGATCTTCTGCAGATATGGCCAGCCCATTGCCACTTCAGCTTGCTAATCTTGCGGGCTATGTCGGTTACTTTCGTTCTTTGTCGGATAATTTCATTTCTGATTTTATCCTTCAAAGAGACCCCAAGCATAGCCCGCTCCATGGCCCGCTGAGCGACTTTTAGCTGATGGACTCGCTTCACTGTTAGTGTCCACGTTTCGGCTCCGTAGGTAAGTACTGGGAGGACGCACTGATCGAAGACTTTTGTCTTCAGGCACTGTGGGATAGACGATGAGAAGATGTGACGAAGTTTCCCGAATGCTGCCCAACCCAGCCGAATTCTTCTATCAAGCTCTCTCTCGAAGTTGCTTCTACCCAACCGCAATAGTTGTCCAAGGTAGACGTATTCATCAACAACTTCAAGAGGAGCACTGTTGACAATAACAGGTCCCGGGGTCACTCTACTGTTAAACATGACCTTAGTTTTGTCAATGTTCATCCCGAGACCTATCTGTCGTGAAGCATCGGCTAAGCCAGTCAGCATATCCTGCAGTTCCTGCAGCGACTCCGCTATTATGACTATGTCATCAGCAAATCGTAAGTGTGAGAGGTGTTCGCCGTTGATGTTTATGCCTTTTCCTTTCCAGTCCAGCGTCTTAAACATATCTTCTAAGGCGTTAGTGAACAGTTTCGGGGAAATAACATCCCCCTGCCTCACTCCCCTACGTAACGGGATATGTTTAGTCTGCTGGTCCTGTACTTGGACGGCCATTGTTGCGTCATTATAAAGACCTCTCAACACTTCGATGTAACGATAGTCGACTTGACACCGCTGCAGGGACTCCAAAACAGCCCAGGTTTCGATAGAGTCAAACGCTTTCTCGTAGTCCACGAAAGCTAGACACAGAGGCCGATTATATTCCTCCGTCTTCTGTATAACCTGCCTTACTGTGTGTATGTGGTCCACGGTACTGAAACCTCCTCGAAACCCGGCCTGTTCCGGGGGTTGGAACTCGTCAAACCTTCTTGCTAAACGGTTGGTGATTACCCTCGAGAACAGTTTGTAGATATGGCTCAAGAGCGAGATTGGACGGTAATTTTTCAGGAGTGTTTTATTACCTTTCTTATAAAATAAAACTACAACGCTCTTGTGCCATGCCATTGGAGTTCTCCCACTGTTTATTACGACATTGAATATCTTCTGGAGCTCCCGAAGGACAGGGTACCCCCCTGCCTTCAACAACTCCGAAGT
Organism: Mellilla xanthometata; assembly: GCA_035578125.1. Lineage (NCBI taxonomy): Eukaryota > Metazoa > Arthropoda > Insecta > Lepidoptera > Geometridae > Mellilla > Mellilla xanthometata. The sequence continues at coordinate 10,578,715 of JAPUBQ010000023.1, read as the reverse complement.
GATTCCGTCTTCGCCTGGGGCTTTTCCGTTCTTCAACTGTCCGAGGGCAATCTCAATCTCACCAAGGCTAACTTCTGGCAGGTCGTCTGTGAAATGACGCGTCAATAGAGCACGAGAGTCTGGCATTTGAGCATTAGGAGGAGAAGCTTGCGAGTCGTAGAGGCGACTATAGAAGTCTTCTATCTCTGCGAGTATCTCCGGCTTGGACACAGCGACAGATCCACTAGCTGTTGTCAACTTAGTTAGGTGACTCTTCCCTAAAGCTTGTGCAAACACTTTCGACCCTCGATTTTTCTCTATAGCTTCTTTGATAGCTTGAGTATTGAAAGATCTTAGGTCATGTCGCACAAGCTTCGAGATTTTACTATTGAGTTCACGCTGTTCCGTTAGAGTGGCATTGGCGTGTTTTCGCCTTGTGTCCATCAACCGGAGAGTCTCTGCTGAGAGTTTAGACTTTCTGCCTGGACGACGTAATTGGCAAAATTTCCTTCCCTCTTCTTGCAAAACTCCCACTAGGTTGTGAGTCATCTCATCAACGTTCTCCGTGGTTTCCAGCGCAGCGAAGCGATTTTCAAGCTGTATTCGGAAATGGTCCGATCCAGTAATGGCTTGTAGTTCATTTGGGCGGAGCGTGGATTTTACCAGACGTGATCTCTCTATTCTGAAGTCGATATTCAGGGTGCCACGGACAAGTCGGTGATCACTACCGGTTTTAAACCTGTTGATCACGGAGACATCCCTGAATATGTGCTTTTTATTCGTCATGATAAAATCGATCTCGTTTTTAGTTACCCCATCAGGGCTTCGCCATGTCCACTTTCTTTGGGACTGCTTTTTAAAGAACGAGTTCATTAAGAAGAGTCCCTCTTTACCTAGAAAGTTAACGAGCATTTGCCCCCTTTCGTTCCTACTCCCATAGCCATGAGGACCTATTTGCCGCTCGCCGTACGCTTGTACTCCCACTTTGGCGTTGAAGTCCCCCATAACAACGCTGTAGTGAGTCTTTGTGGTGTTGTGAAGAGCTTTACATATGTCTTCATATGTCTGCTCTACTTCATCATTTGGATTCGACGACGAAGATATATTCGGTGTCGGCTTCCGTTTCGATGATGGAGCATACACTTGTACCACTTTCAGACTATATCTCTCGTTAAGTTTTAGTATAAGATATACTACTCTGCTCGACACACTAGATATTTCCACAACGTTGTTAAGGAGGGCTTTGTTGACGAGAAACCCGACGCCACCTTGTGACAGTTGGTGCCCCTCGCGATAGTAGAACAGATGTCCAGAAGGTAGGGTTACGGTGTCCTCTCCCTGTCTACGGACTTCACATAACCCCACAATATCCCATCTTATCTTCTCTAATTCCGTTTCAACTTGTGCCAAATTATGGTCTAGCCTTATCGTTATTCTGTTCTGTTTTCTGTAAATGTCCTGTCACTAAAATGTATCCTACTAAAATCATTATAAATGTGAAAATATATATGTGTGTTTGTTATTTCATCACGCTAAAAATAGCATATCGGATTTTGATCTTTGGTATAGAGTTATCCCATTATGGCCAGGTATCTTGTTAAAGATTAACCACTTGTTAACAAAATAAAATTAATTTATGAAAGTAAAATAAATAATATAAAAACCCTTCGCAAACTGTTCACGTAAGGCATCTAAATAATTTTCGCGTAGAAAACTGTCACACTTACATTTCTTTAAAAAACTACGATCCTTGTGACACTCGCCCCTGAAGATGGTGCTCGATAAGCACCTAAACTGTTGGACTCATTCCAGCTTTAAGTTATTTTATTAATAGATATCTTATTATATATAAATCTCGTGTCACAATGTTTGTCCTCAATGGACTCCAAAACCACTTAACCGATTATAATAAAATTCGCACAACATGTGCAGTTTAATCCAACTTGAGAGATAGGATAGTTTAAATCTCAAATTATAGTCGCAATTTTAATTTATTGCTAATTATTGTCTGTAATTATTTGACAGTCACAATTATCTGTTAACTCTTAATGATTCTAACAGATGTCGATACTTTTCGACTGGGTTGAGTAAGTAATCAATAGATGGCGCTGTACCCCTAAGTGAGGCAAAACAACGTTTGCCGGGTCAGCTAGTAATTTATAAGGTAAGACAACGTTTGCTGGGTCAGCTAGTAATAATGTAAGTGTGACAGTTTTCCACGCAAAACTTCATATTAAAAAATCCATAAAATGGTATTTTCAGTATTCTATGTAGAATCTACAACTAGTAATCTATGCTCTCTGGCCTTTGATTCGAGCACAATGTCGGTTTTGTGGCGGCATTCCGTGGAATTGTTAGTGCTTAGTTTACTTTGTGAGGAAAATCGCTATCATTCAGACTAATATTCTCACTCGGTAGAGGGAACGACTGCGCCGTGTCACTTCTATTCTGGAAAAGTTAATGGACAATTCTTCCGTTTAAGTCCTTTTAGATATACACAAATACAGAACTTTATTGGCCATAAATCTTCTTCTTTGCCTTCACCTTTTTCCCACTATGTGGGGTCGGCACAGCCCGTTTTTTGCTTCCACACTCTTCTGTCAGCCGTCATATCTACAGTCACTCCTTTCTCTTTCATATCCTCTTTCACACAATTGATCCACATCTTCTTAGGTCGTCCTCTACTTCCACTACCTTGTACAATCATATTCATACTTCTCCTAGTCACATGCTTCTCCTCTCTTCGCATGACATGCCCATACCAAGATAACCTTCTGCTATTAACTTAATAATTAACTTACGCCATAAATAACTTACGTTAAAGGCAAGTCACACTACAATAATTACTTAAATACGAAAGACTAGTTAGATAAATTCAAATTCACTAAATAAATAATTAAACTTTATAAACGTGAAACAATAAGTTTCCTCACATTTATGGCGTCATAGCGAAATGATTGTTTTTGGGGTCAAACGCGGGTTTTAAAATCAATACTCTGAGACTCTATAAATCTGTGATGTATGTGGAGTAGTTGAGTCAAATTATTTCAGGTATAGTTGCACGTGTCATATTACTTTCTTATTTATATCGTTAACATTCTTATTTATATTGTTCTTCTTCTTATTATTGAATAATTGGCTAGGCTCTGGTGTTGAAAGTTTTCAAGCAGCCATAAGACACAGAGATCAGCACAAAAAGTAACTTGGCACATACATTATGTATATGTACATGCCGTTGTATTTTATTATATTTTACTTTTGACTTAATTTTTAAATTAAACTGTTAAATTAGACACTTTTAAATTGAACTGTTGTGGGGGCACCCCTCAACAGTTTAACTTTAACTGATGTGTATAAGTCTGTTAATTTGTTTGCTATATGAGTCTCACAAACCTGAAATAAACACTTTTTATTTATTTATGCTAAACCCTTTAGCCCTTAAGTTCTCGACATCAATTCTAGCTCACTTATCTCATAAGAAAAGACTAAAAAAGCATAACATCTCACACAGAGATCCTAAAAGCGCTGTAACCAATTAAACCTGGTTAAATCTAACCCCAAAGCCGCGAATTCTTTATAATTGTTCCCCTCAAAGGGAAAAAATACGGCGGTCCCTTATGAACAAAGTAGCGCAAAGCCTCCCCATAATAAATTACTTGACCGTGGTCGGAAAGTTTCTTTTTGTTTAGGAAGTTAGAGCTATTTTTTGCGGAAAAGTTGCGGCAAAAGAAAACGGGTCATATTCGTCGAGGGGAAAGGAAAGGAAAGGGGGGGGGGGATACGAGCGTGTGAACCTTCATAACGCGGGATCTCTATAATATACCTCTTTATACAAGGTTATTAAATAAGGACTATATAAACTGTATCGTAAGGCATATTATATATTAGCACGAAAAACGGTCACACTTACTTAAAAACATGTTCGCGCGGATCTCGTCGGTCCGTGTCCGTGTGATGCTCGTCCCCGATGATGATGCTCGTATAGATAGATATTAGCAGCCCACTTTATGTTCCCACTACTGGGACTCGGGGCCTTCTCTCACGAGGAGAGAGATATAAACCATAATCCACCACGCTGGCCTAGTGCGGGTTGACGGATGAAACACGTCTTCGGATATTGTAGTTCTCAAACATGTCGGTTTCCTCACGATGTTTTCCTTCACCGTAAAGCGAGTGCAAATCCACACATAACTTGAAAAACAAGTCATTGGTGTAATGGATCAAACCAGGGACCGTCTGATTGAAAAGCAGACGTTTGTACCATCGCGCCACACTCGCTTTTAAAAAAATGATGCTCGTAATGCGTTCAAACCCGTTGGACGTAAATCCAACGTTTTTTAAGTAAGTGTGACCGTTTGTATAATATCATATATGTATAAAAAACATTGTTCTGCGACTACTGGAAATATGCGAAACAAAAATTATTAACAATTCAGCGCGGCACCGCTACGGTCTTATTATGATGTTGAGATTTCATTTTTTTTATTAATTTTATATTACGTATATTTTTTTACGCTTTATAGTTATAGTTTATACAGTCCTTATTAATAAATCTTGTGTTAACGTTTCTGTACGAAAATATTTCGAAATGTTTCATATGAAACTTTTAGGACACATTAGTCAATCCGACGGACGCCATTTTGTTTCGAAGTTGTTACTCCGTCGTGATGAAATACTCGTATGCGACCTATTTACCACTTATAATGAAACCTAGGTAAGCTCTGCGGCGTTCCTCGTAATTATCCACTGTAAAAAAATACATAAATACTAGCTGACCCGGTAAACGTTGCTTTGCCTTAAGTAGAGTTAAAAACACTATAATTGTTAGGTAAATTACTAATATGACCATAAAAAATAGGGGTTGGTGATAAAAAAGTAAAAATTTAGGGTTGTATGTATTTTTAAATTCCAAATTGTAAAAAAATAAAAACAAAAAAATTCGTCAAAATAATTTAAAAAATTTGGGGTGAAAACCCCATATCCTTACTTAGGGGTATAAAAATAGATAGTAGCCGATTCTCAGACCTACTGAATACCTACTAAATATGTTCTATGCGTCTATTAATAAATGTAAAAAAAAGCAGCCAAATTATTTCCCACAAGGCCTTCAATATACGAGTATTGGCAGCGTTCCCTCTCTGGATTGCCAGGGAGGATGACAACCTGGAACGAGGATGCTGCCCATTCATTTAACTTCATTTACAAGAAAAAACAATATTTTTTCTATTAAAACTGTTCGTCTTCTTCTTCGTATGACCATACTACGAGTATATATACATACTTGTAATATATAATTTGTCTAAAGTGTGAGGTAAGTGGCCAGGTTCTGGTCTCGAGCCACCCAAGGGCTATTGCTTTGGTATAGCAATGGCACGGTCACACATCCAAAGACTGTCCGTAAGAACCGTTGCTTAACTTCTATGATCGCATCAGATCACCTTAGTTAGCTAAGCTTCGAGCTCTACTCTTCAATCGACAAAATTAACACGCAATAGTATCACAATAAATAACCAATTAATAAAATCATGAAACAAATTATTAAAATTATCAACATGGACCAAAACAAACAAACAAACAGCTTAAAATAGCAATCTCCATCGCCATAAGACTCTATTATCAAAGTTCGACAGAGCAACCATTCCAACCAGACAGGAAGACAAGCAATTCTAGCCTTTATTACCGAGGAATACAGTTCATTTGCATTTCCGATTCCGGCTAGAAGTAGTCGGACAATAGCCTCGAAGTTCCGCCGTGGCGGATTAAAAACTAATTTCTTAGTGCACGGGGAAAATAGTTCGTTTGTATGAGATTAATACGGTGTGCTGTGCTTTGTTATGGTTTGATAAAACTTTGTACCTGGATCCTTTCAATCAATTTTACTTCGAGTAATAAAATAAAGAACATAATTTTATGCAAATACATATTTCAAGAGAATTAATTTAAAATGCTCATCACAAGAGAGAATTTCGATATTTTAATCTTAAAAAGATATGACAGCCATGACAATGAAATTGATTGGAAATTAAATATGTTTTTTTACTCCTAGTTATTTAACCAGCATCGTCATACTGGTGAAACAACAAGGAGTAGCGACACTCTAACCTAAGGTGGAGCATGCCTTGTTCAGAATAACTGTCTCTCTAGGAGGCTGCCGGAATATACTGTTAGGTGCTTGACGACAGAAGTTTAAAATTGAGGGTGGTTGCTAGCCAGACAAGCATTAAAAAAATACCCTACCTTATTTGACTATGGTTTCTATTGCGCTAAAAAAACGTCCTTTTAGTGATTTTGAAGAAGATGCGACCTACGGAGGCGCTTGTCGTCGATCCACACGCTGGCACTTGTGTGTCAGTTGTCTTTTTCCGCTCTCATCCAGAGTCGGGGGTAGAACAAAAAAAGACATCTCGGGCAGTGGCAAATAGTGTTGTACCACCTTGATGGTGGTACATCATCATCTTATGCAATGTAAGGATCGCACAGTTACCATGTCGGACTCCAATGAGAAGGTTCCTGATTCGATTCCCGGCACGGCAAACATCTTTGTGCTGAACTAAATTTGTTGGCTGTGGGTCAAGGTGTTCAATGTGTATCTATATAAAATATGTATGTAGGTAAACGTATGTATATCAGTTGTGTTAGCAACCATAACACGAACTAGAAATGGTTCAGTATGGGGTTAACCAGCCGTGTGTGAAATGAGTCCTAATATTTAAAAAAATATTATATTAAAAAAATATTATTAAAATATGTATGTATACCACCAGTTGTGACCATAATACAAACTAGAAATGGTATTATGGGGTTTTTAACCAGCCGTGTGTGAAACATGTCAATAAAAAAAGATAGTGTTTCTTTGTTATTGCTTAAGGTAATGAACCCGAAATAACAAATTCGAAAGTTGAATGACTACCCGCAGGCCTCTAACATGGCTTAATGTAATAACAGATGGTACTATTCCATAATAACATTGTTTCGTAAAGTCATCCGCAAACGAAGTTAAGCCATCATCGTCCCGAGTCTCGCAAAATGTCTTGAAAGTGAATTAACTACAGTAACCACGATGAAGATCGACGGTGAATTGGACCTAGGGATGGTTTGGTGATAGGTGCCGGTGACTTAGTCTTGATCTTGAAAATGGACTTGCTTTTATATTTAAAAGCTATTTGATGAAAGAAAGAAAGAAAGAAAATCATTTATTAAGACATATTAAAACACAGGACAAAATATAATAATTAAAATAGTACACATAATAAACTTTAATTTGTCACAACACAGCCTCAACTCAGCATAATGCTGGTTGCTGGAGAGCAACCAACGCTGGTCTTCCGTTGAGGCTGGATGTGACGTTACGCACGATACACTAAGAAAAAGTACACGCATTAACATATTACATTACAAGGATATACAAATAAAACCGGATTATATAAGGGAACATAGAAGTAGACAGACAAAAATGCAACAAAAAGATATAATAGAGGACAACACGAAAATACAAAAACACAAAATGTGGATGAAATTATCATGATTAAAGGATAAATAAAACTAAGTACTATTAGTTTACAATATGACGAATTAAAAGGCGCTGGTGTCAGCAACTAGTAGTGCATCGTGCTTAGTGATGGCATATTCGAGTGCTCGCCTGACTTTCTACCATCTTCAAGTTAAGCACTCAACGACGTATTTTAGCCATCTCGTGAGCCAGTAATTTCAGACTACCAATGCTTTACCAGAGAGTCGCTAATTTGAATGGTTACGCGTCTTGCTGGTAAAATGCTCACCTGTACGAGTAGTGAATAATGCCAGGGGTTTTTTACTAACTTTAATGTCATAAATTCTCTTATAAATGTAATAAATGAATAAACTAATATATATTTCATACTTCTTTCATTGTAATTTTTATCGTGTCGATATGTATTTAGTATTTTGATCGATCAATCAATATTTAAAGGCTGGGCTCTTGTCTGTAGATTTTTTCCAGATAGTTCTGTCCTTGGTCAAATCATTTACTAGATTTTTTATAACTTTTAAAAATATATTTCGCTCACCTTTTATTGGATCTAATTTTCTGAGCTTGACATCGTATACTAGTCAAGAATCGAGCATGGACCCAAGATTGGATCATCAAGCCTATTTTTAATTAATCTATGCCATAATTGATTATAATAAATAATTATGATTTGCTTTAAATAATAATTATTTTTTAATAAAAAAATCAAGACAAATTTCACTTAGCAAGACCAATCAATCACATCACTACGAGAGAGATTCAATCAACTATAGCTTCGAAATCTAAAATGTGCCGAGTGGTGTTCTTTAATGAGCTACCGAGGCAATCTGTGGAACGTGGAATATACAGGGTTACTTGAAAACCTCCACCAACATGTTTGGTGGCGCCTATCTTGGGCTTAATATGTATCAGTGTATGTATTTTTCTAATCATGCCCTTTCATTTGATACCTATATTTGGAGAAGAGTAAAAATATGTATTCTGACAATTTTCCGTTAACGCTGCGGTGGTTGTTTTGAAACGTTTTTGTGAAACACATGTTAACCATGTTTGACGAAAATCAGCCCATGTTGGCATAACATTATGGCAATGTGGGAGCAAAAAAGCATACAAAGAAAAACTAAAATCCTGTGTAAGCAATAGAGCTACGATTTTTTCAGTTTCTTACCTTTACACCAGCGTCAAGAATTATGAGTTTTGAAACAATTACGCACAATATCTTTATTTTTGAAAAACATTTTACTTTTGTATTGATTTTAGATCTTATAATTTCAATATTTTTAATTGTCGATTTTATATGAATTAATTTCGTGAATTTAGAACTGTCGTGCGTATGGCGATCCGCTTAAATTTGTATGGCGTAGCTATACCTAGTACAATAGCGTCTTTAAGATTGAACATGATCAATAACCCTGAATACATTGTAATGCCCACACGGTCTATTTGTAGCAGAAATAACAAGATCTCGGCTCTGAGCAATTATACGAGAGACGATAATAACTCTATTAATGGAAGCTTGTTTGATTTGCAATTGTTACTCGTATTATCAACATCTGCTTAATTAATATGGAAGTTGTAAATTGTTACATTTACAGTTATTCTTTTCCTTCTGAGAACTAAGTAGCAAAGATATATCAAAATAAGTATTTAGAAGTAATAATGATTTACAAAAAGATTGTTACATAATATATTTAAATAGATTTGACACAAAATTTAAGTCTACAATTATTTATTAGTTATTTGATTATGAAAGGGGGCTAGACGGAAAAATCTTACGAAAGTTGTCACGACACTTTTTGCGCCCGGTATGGCAACGTCGCATCTCCAAAATTTGTTCGGAAGTCAAATACGGCTATCAATGAAAGTATTCACTATTTGACAACAGCGCCATTCGTTTCAGGTGGAGTTGCGATTGAGCCTACTGATTAAGTTTATATTACATTATATTTGTTAATATTAAAAAAATATATTATTAAAACTTAAAAAAAAAATGGAATTTTATTACAATTCCTTTACTAATTAATCGAAAGGAACTTAGTTCCATCCGAGTGCCCCTTGACACCTCTCAAGTTTTTTTTTTTTGACTATCACACATAGTTTAATCAAAATTATACGTGTCAAAAACATTTAATGTTAGGACAACCCACCCATGACCGTACCTGGTGCAAAGGTGCCCATAACATTTGACATTAGAAATAAACTTGGTCTTATAATAGCTTAAATGCCTCAATATAGATAAATATATAGAACTGAACACTTAACACTTCAATCACTGAACACCTGAACACTTTTTTTAAAACACTCATAATGACAAAAGTAAAAGAAATTTAAAAGCTTGTGCCTTAACTGGCTACGTTATTTCTAAAAGCGATCTTTTCCAGGCAACCAATTAAAGACAGGCTCTGGCTATGGTGTAGGGGAGAAAGGGGTAATGGGAGTCACTTAAGCAATATATTCTCCAAATCAAACATTATTGTAGTTATGGTGATAGTTATTTATTTTTAATGCAATATACTTCATCAACTATCAGTCTGATAAGTTTCATTAGCTGTAAAAATTATACTTTTCTATTTATAATTATTTTAAAAAATAATGACTTTGACTACCATTGCCCGCACATGCGGGTAATAATAATCACTATATTTGGTAATGGGAGTCAGCGAATCCTAGCAGTTGTCACGCACGTAATCTTCAACTGAATCCCATCCGGTGCAGCTTGCGCATGCCCATAGCCCACAAGATGTGCATCTGTACTAAATCTCGTTGTTTCGGCCAAATTTACGAATTTTATGAAGTTCTGCGCTCTGTTCGTTGTGTCAGAAGACAATTACGCTTTATTTGTGCTCCTCGGTCGAGTTTTCGGCATCTGCCAAATAAAAATGTACGATAAATTAATCGTTTGCACGTTATAAAAACTGCGAGTAATAAGACATGGGCGATGGTCGACTCCTATTACCCACAGACGCTCGACTCTCATTACCCGAAAGAGACTATTTGAATATTTACAGTTATAAAATAATTATTTTAGACTTTATTACATTAAACGATTTACAAATCCAATCTCAAACGTCATAACTAAAGTTTTAACTTGAACTAATGATTAAAATACATCATAGTAATGGACTTACGTTTATTTTGTTCACGTAAAAAATTATATGAAATTGGCGCGAAAACGTTATGCGGCAATATTTTCCTAGCGCTTGGCGTGAACTCAGGGAGCTTTGGGGACCGGTGCGGGGTGCATGGAGTGATGTTGATTGCGAGGAAACAATAACTCTAGGCTTTTGGTTTCTTTAGTTATTTTAGTGACTACGATTGCCCGACTCCCATTACCCCTTTCTCCCCTACAGAGATTTCAAGCCACCCATGGCCATACCACTAAGAGTTTTAAATCTTGGCCTCTAATAACTAGTACCACCGAGTTTTCGTTACACCGTGGAGGTTCCAAAGGCACGCACTAAGCGGTTTGCCTCCACCTTCATAGTGCGAACCGCGAAGGTGTGGAATTCTTTGCCACGCTCCCTGTTCCCCGAAAACTACAATCGAAGAGAAAGAGTGAATCGGTTTTTTCTGGGTAAGCGCGCTACACCTTAGATCATAATGTCGCTTACCATCAGGCGAATTGTGATCAAGCGCAAGCACATTTTTTGTAAAAAAAAAACCAACATACGTTCGTTTATAAACAAACATACTGTGACACATATGTATAGTGAAAAATGTAGTTGATAGAGACCACTTTGCTCACTATGTCCATTACTTAAGCAAGAAACAAAAGCTTAACGAAACTAGAAACAATCTATATGAATTGTAAAATAATCAATAAAAGAATAAATAACAGAATTTATTTTATTTATAGAATCAACTCTTTTACTAACAAAGCTCCCGTTCCAATCTCTTAACCGTCTCAATCTTAATTGATACAATCTCTACAAACAACACAACAATACACAAAATATACATATATGGATACAAGGTGTTCTTGAAAAGAGAAAAATGCAGTAGTACCATAATTTTATTAAAGTTCTGTAAATATTTTACTGTTAAATATTAAACCATTACGCCAACGGTCATCAATAATAATTTGTGTTAAATTTAAGTTTTAACTGTGGTCTTGTTTTAGAAAAGTTAAAAATAATAATAAAAAAATGGTTTCTTTCAGGCGTGGTGGCCCATACAAAAACACGTTTATTAAAAAAAACAATAATAATTAAAGTACAGTTAAATAAAAACACGCTGCTAAAAATAATTAAATGTAAACAGTTACATAAATCAAAACATTTGGATTAAAGTGAAGAATTCCTGGAATTTGAGGTTGGAGCCTCGTCATGAAACGAACTTCAAGTCTTTTGTGGTGCGGGTACCGACGCATTGTCTCGGGAGATTCCTTAAGGATGAGTTCTGACCGAAAGATTACCGGCGTTTTCGAGGCGAGCTGCGCGGCACCAGCCAGCGAAACACGACGCCGCCTCTTCGTGTGTAATCCTAATATATATAAATCTCGTGTCACAATGTTTGTCTTCAATAGACTCCTAAACCACTTAACCGATTATAAAAAAATCGCACACCATGTGCAGTTCGATCCAACTTGAGAGATAGGATAGTTTAAATCTCAAATTATGGTCGCAATTTTAATTTATTGCTAATTATTGTCTGTTATTATTTGACAGTCACAATTATCTGTTAACTCCAAATGATTCTAACAGATGTCGATACCTTTCGACTGGGTTGAGTAAGTAATCAATAGATGGCGCTGCTATGGTAAATCTACAAATTTTTCATACCCCTAAGTGAGGCAAAACAACGTTTACCGGGTCAGCTAGTAGTTTATTAGTCTAGTTTATAGATGATTGATATAATTATATTTATTTATTTTTAATTATTATTTTAATGGTATGTATTCTATGTTAAGGGTCATAGTCGCCTGAAATAAAGGTATAAATAAATAAATAAAGTTAAGGTTAATAAATGTAACGTTTCCGAAACACGTTGTACAAGTGTATGGAGCGAAGTGGTTGGCGGCGCGCCAGAGGCCGAGTCTCGCGATATATCTCCATGTGTAATGTTTATACATGAGACCAGAACATCAATCCCCGTATCGAACGGTTTCTTCAGACGCATTCTACTTCTAATATATGTATATAACAATAACAACAATCTACAAATATGTTCTTTTTCTTCTTCGTATGAGCTTAGTAGCCAAGCTTTGGTGTCGAGAGTTTTCATACCGCCTCAAGGCTCTACTTTTCACTTGGCTTGACGGCTACTTGTACTACGACTAATAGCCGGGACTTACAATTTAACGTGTCACCCGACCCACGGTAGCGTTCAGATGTCTCTTAAAAACGATAGTCTTGTGAATGGTCACCCATCCAAACACCGGCCGCAGTGACAGTTGTTTAGCTTTGGTGATCGCGTTAGATTATAACAAATTTTAGTAATACAATACTTATACAAAAACATTTCCAAGGGAAGACGTAAAATACAGAAATATTCGTAACATTCTAAATTCTTAATATGTACATACTATAAAAAATATCAAATTATTGCAATGTTAAATCCATTTCGCTACATCGCTCGCTAAGGGTCAGACAAGTATGAAAAAGTGCCAAAAGTACTAAAACTTTATGTCAAGTTATAACTTAGTGGATAACACTTTATTTTATTGAATCTCTCGCTTTTAGCATAACACTGTTTTAGGTTTTTTTTTCTTAAAAGACGTTTCGTTATTGCTATTGTTTACAACTGATAGCACATTGGCTTAATGCAAGGTTTGCAACCACTTTCTTGTTGAAAAATATATTATCTTCTTCTTAGATAGATAGATATATTATGTACTCTTTATTGCAACACAAAAGAAAAAACAAAAAAGAGAAAAAGAAAACAACTTATAAGTAGTGGTACAGGATCGGCCTTATCACTGAAAGCGAACTCTTCCAGGCAACGAATGTATCGCGAGGAAGTGTATCCTCACGATGTTTTTCTTCACTGAAAGCTCATGTTCATTGACTAGAATCAAACTCACGACCTTTGGGACGTAAGGTGGCCGCACGCCCGACTTATCAGTCATCGCTTTAATTTTATTATTATTCTTTACGCGACGTCCACGTCAAAAAGCGAGTGTGGCTCAGTGGTAATGACGTCTGTTTTCCAATCAGACGGCCCCTGGTTCGATTCTGGCCCTACACCAATGACTTGTTTTTCAAGTTATACGTTGATTTGCACTCGCTTTACGGTGAAGGAAAACATCGTGAGGAAACCGGCATGTTTGAGGAACACAATATCCGAAGTCGTGGTTGATTAGAAAGAAGAAAGAAAGAAAGAAAAAATAATGTATTATGCACAAATTAAAAAAAAATATGTACCAACAAGAATTAACCATTTCATGTGTGCACAAAGGGTGCTGGTTCAGCATAATGCTGAGAGCATAATAGCATAATGCTGAGATTATGGCCTATATCTCTCTCCTTGTGAGAGAAGGCCCCCAGTCCCAGCAGTGGGAATGTATAATGGGCTGCTTATGCTACGCCACGTCCTGCGGCATTGCTTACGTTAATGCGATATTACGAATACACAATAGCCTATACGCTAATTCAGAATGCTTTCACAGTCCTTATTTTGTTCAAGACAATGTTCCGAAATAGAAGACAAAATTAAATATTTAGTGTACTTCCGCTGTGATCCGAAATCCAAATTAAGACAAGTAAAGGAAAAGTTAACTAAGATTAATTAAGATTAACGTTACCTATCACAATTCGAAAATTCTTAACTCTATACGTGTTTCGCCTAACCACAAGGCATCATCAGGAGATGCTGACTCTTCGAACGACAAGTCGAGAGTCTCTCGGCTTGTCGTTCGACGAAAGTAACGCCTGAGTCAATAAGTTATTTACAATGTTCCTAAACTCCCGGATAGAGAATATAAAAAATGGTTGCCTGTAAAGTCGGTTTTACGGGCGAAGATTTTACGTGACAACGTCTGCCGCGTGCTGCGCGCGCGGCAGACCGATCATAGTTGAGTGGGAGAGAGACGCAAGGCATTCGGCGGGCCTCTCTCTCGTTCGGTGACTCATCGTAACGTTACCGGGCGTTACACTTTCTCATAAGTGACTCCCAGCCGCAACCTAATTTAAGACGTTGTCACGTCAAAAAAGCTTACAAAATAGATCCCCAAACAATGGCTGAGAGTCACTAGCGCTGGTCCCAAGGCCAAGAAGCGGCCATTAAGGCTAAGTTAGTAAGGAAAAGAGGCCTAAAGTCCGCAATCCGGCCACAAATACCGGCGGAATCTTATACGGCTTTCATTCGTCGAGACCTCCAGAACAAATCCCTAGGAACGACCAATATAGCTCCACTGACCGCTACAGACAGTAGCGATAGCAGAAACATTCTAAATATTCAAATTTATCATCATCATCATCAGCCTATGCTCGTCCACTGCTGGTAGGCCTCTTCAGAGGTATTAATATTAAATATTATTTAATTTAAAAAAATATATATTAGGACACATTTCACTCACGGCTTAGCTCAATACTGAGCCAGTTCTAGTTTGTGTTATGGTAGCTAACAAATCTAATATACTACATATACATACAAACATAATTTATATAGATTGACTATTTATGACTATATGACGACCTCGTTGGCGTAAAGGCTACCATGCCGGTCTGCTAATCAGAAGGGTTAGCAGACCGGCCGGAAGAATTCCGGGTTCGATTCCCGGCCCGGTCAACATCTTTGTGCTTAACTAAATTTGTTGGCTGTGGGTCTGGGTGTTAAATATGTATGTATTTATATATAATATGTATGTATGTATATGTAGTATATCAGTTGTGTTAGCAACCATAATACGAGCTAGAAATAGTTCAGTATGGGGCTAACCAGCCGTGTGTGAATGTGTCCTAATATTTATTTATTTATTATTTATTTATAGATACATATTTAACACCTAGACAAAGGATTATATTATATTGGTAATGTTTAATTTTGTTTTGAAAATCTGAATATGAGATAAATTTGCACAATGAAAGGTTTAAAGCGATGTCGTGCGGCAGCTTATAATTACAGAATTGTAAAAGTTTAAGGATTATTGTACATAAGCAGCCAACTATACGTTCCCTTTTTAATTTAGGATAATAAAAGTTATTTCAAAACGTACAAAAAGTCATTCGATCATTTAATTAATTATAATTGTTAAGCGCATTTAGCTGTCACCAAAAATGTCAAAGTCAGATAACATGGCGGGGAAACTCTATGTCTCTGACGACAGTTGCATCAGTGAATTCACTCACATTCATGAATAAATCTCATTTTTTGACAGTCCCAGGCGCGTTGATTTTTGAACGAAATTCACTAAAATTTAAAACATTTTTTTTTAAATAGTAGACAAAATTAAATATTTAGTGTACTTCCGCTGTGATCTGAAATCCAAATTAAGACAAGTGAAGGAAAAATTAACTAAGATTAATTAAGATTAACGTTACCTATCACAATTCGGAAATTCTTAACTCTACACGTGTTTTGCCTAATCACAAGGCATCATCAGGAGATGCTGACTCTTCGAACGACAAGTCGAGAGTACATGAGTAACATTTTTTTTGTTCTGTTTCTGTATCTGCGATCAGTGTTTTAAGTTATGAGTGCTGTCATAATCTAAAGTAAGTAACCTTGATGTCGAGGTGCAACACTTTTCAAACTACCCTCGAATGTAGTTGACAAAAAAAAGTGAAGCCGTCGTTTTTGCTAACGCTCCTAGCAGTACATTCAATCACGCCGCGCAGTGAACCGAGCCCCAGACGGGCGAGTATTTTGTTGCCGACGGTACCGAGACATGCAGCGCCAATGCAGATTATATTTTAATTTAATATGAGAATGCCTTTGTTGCTTTTGTGCTCGTACCAAATGGAAAGAAGATAGAATTTCGCTTATCAACCCACATATCCCGGCTGCGCCTTGTTGTAGCCAGGTCTCTTGTTTAAGATTTCCCTCTCGTCAATAAAAAAAAGGATCAGCTACTTTTTAGGGAAAACGGGACCCTATTATTTAGCCTCCGCTGTCTGTCTGTCTCCAGGCTGTATCTCAGAAACCGTAATAGCTAGAAAGCTGAAATTTTCACAAAGTATGTACATATTTCAAGATAACAAGATAAACAAGATAAACCATTTATTGATAATTATTCAATTATACGTCAAAAATTAAAAATGTCTATATGTAATACAATCAATTTGTAATAAATGTCAATGTTTAATGATGTCAATATTAATAAAATAATAATATTATCAAACAACTTCCAACCTTTCCCGTGCCTTTATAATAATAACAAATACTAAAAATAAAACTATTAAGGGGGGTCCTCATACAATAATTCGTATTTTTTATATATATTAATAACGGTAGCTGTTTGACACTTAAAATTTTCATATAATATATTAATGTATAAAAGCTATCAAATTAAATTTTAAAATTTATATAAAATAAATATCTGAGTGGGGCTCCCATACAACAACGGTAAGAAACGCTTAATTTGCGAGCCCAACTCGCAATTGGCCAATTATTTATTCCAAATTAAAGAGTTACGTTTGAAATAATATAATTAATTTCATAATATTGTATGTTCGTAAGAACGAAACACCATAATATTTACAGTTTGACAATAAATGTATCTGAATCTTAAATCGGTCAATAATAAAATAACAGACAATAATAAATAATAAAGCGTCCCTTTACAAAAAGAAGCCTCACAAATAAATTTCCAAGTGAATATTGGATCCCGAAAGAAGAGAGAAAGGGCAAAACATTAAGCTTTATTTGTTTTCACTTAAACCATTAGGATTTGGATAAAAATTGAAAACGCCCTTCAATTTCGAGGTAAAAAATATTATGTCCAAAAACAAACAGGGCTTACCTACTTATCCCGGGGTAGGGAGGCGCCCTAGGGACTGGGGACTCGATAAAACTTATGCTTATTTATTTTTTTAGGGTTCCGTATCTAAAAGGTAAAAAAACTGGCCAAGTGCGAGTTGGGCTCGCGCATGAAGGGTTCGTTTAATTTATTGTATGGGAGCCCCCCTTAAATATTTATTTTTACTAAATTTTATAATTTAATTTGATAGCTAATATACATTTATTTATTATGTAAAATTTTAAGTGTCTAGCAGCTACCATTATTGACAGACAGACACACAGACAGAGGAGTCTTAGTAATAGGGTCCCGTTTTTACCTTTTAGGTACGGAACCCTAAGAACGACTGTAAAAACTGTAAACTGGAATTTTCATAAGTTGCACCTCGTGCCGATATAACAACTTATACTGAAAATAAAAATAAAAATATATGAAGGGGGGTCCATATAACCAATAACGGTAACAGGTTGTCGCTTTAAATTTTCACAGAATAGGTTAATAAATGTATATTAAACTTCGAACCTAATAATTAAATAAAAAGAAAATATTTATTCGAGGGGTGCTCACTGCTCCAATACAACAAACGTAATTAAAAAAAATGTCTCGACCTTTATAAAGACATTTCTTAGACCTCTCAGCATTCACATAGTATTTAGTTATGTATTGACTTAAAAATAAATTGTTAAACTGAAATAAAATAACAGTATTAAAGAGGAGCTTCCATACAACAAACGCGTTTTTTGCCATTTTTCTTAGATAATTCAATTCAAATTCAAAAAATTATTTTCAAGTAACAAGGACTCATACATACATGTTAAAGAAAATACATACATAATGTCAAAAACAATACAATTATAAAATGTCAAAAAATAAAATAAATTAAAAATGAGAATTAAAAATTACATAATGGTACGGAACCATTCATGCGTGAGTCCGTTACCCACTTAACCAGTCATAGAGTTGTGCTAACAAGTATAGGTCATGTATCGATAAGAAAGCAGGTCCCTCCCTAGCGCCAGTCGGCTGGTAAATAATTCATGTCGCTCGCTGATTGGAGAACACTCGGGACCTGATGACGAGTTAATATCGCGCGGCTGTGTGATCGTACCGCCATCACATCCGATACACATTACATTGCAAATGAAGATATAGCCGGTCGCCCCGGCTTCGCACGGCCCATAAAATAATCTAAGTTGCAAAGACAAACCAAATATTTTAATTTATTGTTATATGTTATAATATTTAAATTTAGTATATTTTATGTAGTTGTATATTAGTAGGTATATGTAATATATGGTATGTAGTATATTTTTTTTATATACTTTTTTGTACTCCCTTCTCTCGTTTTTTATATCACTGTCCTTCCTCTGGTTGCCTGGAAGAGATCGCTTTCAGCGATAAGGCCGCCATTTTCGGCACTAGTTATAAGTTTCTTCTATGTATAATTTAATGTAATTAGTGGGAAATACAAAATTTATCTATCTATCTATCTATCAAATATAGCCTGGCCTAGGGATAATATAAGCATTTTTTTTATAAATACTAGCTGACCCGGCAAACGTTATTTTGCCTCACTTAGGGGTACAGCGCCATCTATTGAATACTTACTCAACCCAGTCGAATGGTATCGACACCTGTTGTGATAATTGAGACTGTCAAATAATAACAGACAATAATTAGCAATAAATTAAAATTGCGACTAAAATTTGAGATTTAAACTATCCTATCTCTCATGTTGGATCGAACTGCATATGGTTTGCGAATTTTATTAGGAGTCCATTGAGACAGGAGGACAAACATTGTGGAACGAGATTTTTATATATTAAGATTAGGACACATTTCACACACGGCTAATTAACCCGATACTGAACAATTTCTAGTTCACAAGTGATAAACAGACCCACAGCCAACAAATTTAGTTCAGCACAAAGATGTTGGCCGTGCCGGGAATCGAAACCGGAACCTTCTGATTCGCTGTCCGGCATGGTAACCATTACGGCAATGAGGTCGTCAAAATTCCTGTGTTTATATTCTTATAGTGCGATTTATATTAATATTGTTATTTTTCATATCAAACCGTGATCTAATTTATTTAATAATGGATAATGTATGTAGTGTGAACTTGACGAGAACATAAATTATTGTATCTTTTTATTTATAACCTCTAATTTGTAATAAGTAGGATACGTTATGATGAATAAAGGATATTCTATTCTATTAATTCAAATTCAAATTCAAATCATTTATTTCAGACATAGTCCATATTAATAATAGGTTCCCTTTGGGTACAAAACTCCTAAAACGACAAGAAAATTAATTTGAAAACATATTTTATTATTTCATGTTGTGGGGACAAAGAAATAT
Organism: Mellilla xanthometata; assembly: GCA_035578125.1. NCBI lineage: Eukaryota > Metazoa > Arthropoda > Insecta > Lepidoptera > Geometridae > Mellilla > Mellilla xanthometata. The sequence goes on along the minus strand of JAPUBQ010000023.1, from coordinate 10,558,967 downwards.
ATCATCAGTGAATATTATCATATTCTATAATCTTGTTCTAAATTAAACTTAATATCTGTACCCAAATACAACTCAAAGCATCTCACTTCGCTTTAAATTATCTTCAGAAGTGAAACAGGATTGCAACTTCCTTAATATACATAGCTACGTTTAGTTATATAAGCTGCATCATAGATAAGATAATCTATAGAGATGAAATATAATAGGTACACATAAGCTGAACCAGATATAACCTATTGACTCAGGCCTTACTTATCTAAAATCCATTGTAAGTAGAAGACAAAATTAAATATTTAGTGAACTTCCGATGTGATCTGAAAACGCTCTTTGTACTTTCCGCTATGATCACAGCGGAAGTACACATAATATTAAATTTTGTCTTGTATGAACCAAACATATTTAGGCAGCGTATTATTGAAGTTACAAGCAGGCCTGTGTCACTCCGCGTGTAGGTGTTAAAAACATACCTACGGGCGGCGGCCACTGCGCAAGGGTCAATCTAGTAGGCTGCCACAAGCGAACGAAAACACACGCGTGCGCGCTATATGTTCGACCACGTTCAACTTAATTATTTTATTGATTCATATAATTGCAAGATGGACACAAAACGAATAAAAGCAAAAAGATACTGTGCAGTATTTAATTGTTTAAATGCGGATCGTGATCGAAATTTAAAATTTTTTGGTTACCTAAAGACGCTGACAGGTAAGGGTAAAATCTATTTTGATTACATTATGTTCCTATATGAAATGAAATTAATTCAAACTACAAACCGTTTCTCCCCGTACTATTCCAATATCCTAAAAGTACAATAAAAAAGCGTCGAAGTAAGTAACCCTAGTCCGCGGCTCTTTCAATACGTATAACCATGTACAACTTATTATGAACCGTAGTATAGTAAATTAAGGCCCATATTCCTTCGAAAAGAAATTGGTAGGTATGTAAATGAACACGTGTTTGACTGGACCGCGAGCTAAATTAAATCATATTGTTTATCAGATTGAGTTCATATTTCTTTGAAAACCATTGCGAAGTGAAGCTTCTGTACGTAGTACTAGTTATTATTCTGTGTCACAGGGTATTACAGTGTAAACTCTATATAACGACACTGAAGGAACTGTGCATTTTATAGCGTTATCTCTATAACGCTATATACAATGATACATTCTCTCCATTTAGCGACCATTCTCTATAACACCATAAAATACACAGTCCCTTCAGTGTCGATATTTAAAAATTTTAGATAATCGAGTTTTTTTTAATAATTTACTGTCTCTCTGTAGCTTATATAGTCTATGGCGCTCAGCTCTCGATGGGAATTCCCTGTAATTCCGTGTGCCGTGAGGACGCTGGCGTGTGTACCGAGGCGGCGCGGTCACGTGACGCGACAACACACATCCACTTCTATTATATCTGAGGAACTCACTCGATAAAGATAACATTAATAATCAGCCAAGTGAAGACGGGCGCGCGTATCAAAGCGTCTTCATTTTTTTTTAATTCTTAATATGCTTGCGCTTGACCACAACTTGACGACCTAGTTTGCGTAATGGTTACCATGCCGGACTGACAATCAGAAGGTTCCAGGCTTGATTCTTAGCACGACCAACATCTTTGTGCTTAACTAATTTTGTTGGCTGTGGGTCTGGGTGTTAATATGTATTTTAAATATGTATGTATGTAGGTATATGTAGTATATCAGTTGTGTTAGCAGCCATAATACAAACTATAAAAAACGTTTTAATATGAGGCTAACCAGCCGTGTGTAAAATGTGTTCTAATACCTTTTCATGTATTTACAAAAAAAACAGAACCACAGTTTAACAAGTTAATTGCCTTTATTTTAATTGCAGGTTATCTTTGTCCCTGTTAAAACAGGCGGCCAAAATCCAGCATCAAACTTTCCTTCCTGAAGCTCGCGCCAAAAAACAAAGAGCAACTCGTAAATTAAAGCAAAACAGTCAAACAATCTTACAAAGGAATCTCTTTATAAAGAAACCACGGGGAAGAAAAAATCTAGCAGATTGCACAAATTTTCACCCATCCAAATGCTAATTCCCTTCCACAAAGCCTCGGGAATATTCTCAAATCATCTTTCCCGCTACTATTTCCCTTTTTCTCGATTACATTACTAAAACGAATCATTTACTCCGCCCAGTGAGGGCCGGCTGGACGTGGAGAGAAACTGAAAAGAGCGGTTATAACCGGTACGTGGATTAAGAAAATTGTTTAAAGGTTTTTGTTAATTGGGTTATGGTTTTTTTTTACTTTATTTAATTTCTGTAGAAAAATATGGCAACACAAAACTTTACGTAGTTTTGTGTACTGAAAATAATTTTAACTTTTACAGTGTACGTATTAAGTGATATAACTATAAGCTGTCACTGAATCAAACCGCTAACACCGAATAAAACGACACTATGACAATTCTGTTGTACAATTTATTTTATATTTTATCAAGGTGCCCATACCAAGGGTCGATATTCCATTCTACGTCATAATTGCAATATTTTTATTGTTGGTGTGTTTGTGTGAGTTAGTGTGTGGTTGATATTTTTCTGCGCTCAGCCATTAGAGCGTGGAAAAGCCACCACAACCACACCCACTGATTTTATTAAAATTTGGGAGTGGAGATAAGCTAGTAACACTAATAATCTGACTAACCACATTTTACCCACGTAAAAAATAAGCCTTTGTTTGTTTTTAGCCCGGATTAACACTGGTATAAATTAATATAGTAAGTAGAAGTATCATAAAATTTAATAAATCGGGTAATCAGTCCCCATTTCTCTTCACCACCAAACTTTCTGTTCACATTGTCAGCTGAAAAGCCATTGTTATTGTGTGTAGAAACTAACAAGACAGCGCTACAGGGGTAGGTATTGTGACATACCGCTAACAAGCAGCGGTTACTGTCCGATCATATTTGAGATTTATGAACTATTTCATTAGATCTCTGGCTTGGATGTCTTCACACCGATTGGGTGACATTAAATTCAGTAATGAAAAATAAATTTATTGTGAAATATTAATTCATACTTTACTCTTATTCTTCTTCGTATGAGATAAGTGATTAATCTTTCGAGTCCAAGGAGTTGACAGTTTTCAAGCCGCCCGAAGGCCTTGCCTTATATTAACGACTGTTTACGACTAAAACAAACAGCCTACTTAATATTTAGAAAACCACACGTTCCTACACATACTATAAAATTTTTGAATTACTTACACTTTTAATTTGTAAAAGAAACTAAAATAATATTCAAATATTCGGTATAAGGACAGTAATAACCGCTTATTAAACCCTAACGCAAAAACAACGAGGTGTCTGTGTCATTAGGTTCCTACTAGGTAAGCGTTCTAAAACGCATAACACTGCGTTGCTTTACATCAGGAATGCTGTAGTCAAACGCAAAACTATAAAGTTAAACAATGGTTTACGTGTCTGTGTGTTTGTAAGTGTGTCTGTTTGTGGCATCACAGCAAGTCAAATGGCCAGTTAAAAATAACTTGCCATTTTACTTGCTTACAATTTCCTTAATATGGATATCTATGGGCTTGATTACTACTACTAATTTCAAATCATGTACGCCTAGAGTTTTTAACTTTAGTTTAGTTATTTACTATTGTTTTTCAAATTTAATTATCTCGAGTTAGTGTGTCAAATCTTAACTGATAGCAAAATCCAAGGTGTTTAGTGCTGACAATAGAACATATGCACAAAATGAACCAGTCTTAATAGAGACATTAGTAAAAGTTGCTAATGAGCACATTTTTAGAAACTTTATGTAATTAGTAGAATATGTTAAAGTTATTACTTTAAAGATTTTTATTAGCTAGGCTAGATTATAGTTTTAATAAGGAATGACCTCGCGCATTCCCTTATTTATTGTGATATTGACGAGAACGTACTGTATCCTTGTATTAAATCTGTAAATTGTTATAATTAGGATACATTATGATGAATTAAATGTTATTCTATTCTATTATTCTATTCTAAAAAAAAAAAAAAAATTAATACTAAAAAATCGAACATAATAAATGTTACCATCCGGTGTAAAAGCGGCCTGGGCGCGTTGAGTCGGGCGAGCGTTGCATTATGCATGTCAGTATATTTTTACTGTTCGCGAGTTGACTTGATAACGTAATCACTTAGCGGGACGCCGCTAGCGTTCTACTGGACAGGACACTTACTCGCTGCTTGCCGAATGTGCAATTACCATGTTGGTACGTGATAACAGCGAGTGTGGCTTGTCGGGAAAAAGTTGGGCTTCAACCCTTGACACACCGGTTTGAATCCCGCTCTGCACCAATAATTTATTTAAAATTATGTGCGGAATTCGTTTTTGATTCTATAAAAGATAACATCGACGAGTGTCATCCGCCAACACGTGCTTCGACAGCGTGGCGGATTTTGGCCTACATTTCCCTTTTAGTCACTATAATAAATATGCTTTTATGATATAAATAAATAAATATTAAGAAACATTTCACACACGGCTGGGTGCTAGCACAACTTACATATATACTACATATACATACATAAACACTTTATATCGATTCATATATAGGTCTATATCATCTTCAATATTATAAAGAGGAAAAGTTTGATTGTTTGTTTGTTTGACGTGAATAGGCTCCGAAACTACGGAAACTATTTGAAAAAAAATTCACCGTTGGGAAGCTACATTATCCTTGAGTAACATAGGTTATAATTTGTTTCTATCTACAACTTTTTAGCTCGTGCGAAGCTGGGACTGGCTGATAGTATATTATAAGTTTAATACGTGGTTTGCAGATAGCAAGAGACTTGTACAAACAAAGTTTTTGGTTACAAAATTTCCTTAATTTTAAAATTAATGTTATAAATTGTGAAACATTTAAAGAAATTTAGGCAATTAAATCTTCTCCAGAACACCTAAAATAGATTAAAAATATTTTTGACGTGACAACGTCTTAAATTAGGTTGCGGCTGGGAGTCACTTATGAAAAAGTGTAACGCCCGGTAACGTTACGATGAGTCACCGAACGAGAGAGAGGCCCGCCGAATGCCTTGCGTCTCTCTCCCACTCAACTATGATCGGTCTGCCGCGCGCGCAGCACGCGGCAGACGTTGTCACGTAAAATCTTCGCCCGTAAAACCGACTTTACAGGCAACCATTTTTTTTTTCTTAATTTAGTATTATTTCGGTAAATAAAATTCAATATTTAATACAAAAGCTAAATTTAATATTCTACGTTCACCGATTTTTCCATTAACCTTTTGCTCCTGTGGCACTTTCAAGTTTTTCATTACCAATTTCTTTTTTTTACATCACTTCACATTCTGAGTTTAAAAAAAGAAATAAAGCCTTCAACTTTTATAAAACCTTTTTCTGAAACATATCATCCAAATGATTTCATCTCACATTCTCCAAGCCACATTTCAAAACCTTTCTTTCAAGCTAGAAAATAAATAGAAAAACATTTTTTTCTCACAAAAAGCATGAAAGTTGCAATTTTTCAAAGAGCAAAGATAAATCGACTCAATGCTTTCTACGGTATGAATGGATGGATTATTTTACTCGAGTACTATAAGGCTAGTGTATACATACGTATTTTTGAATGCGCAAATCACACAAAATGGCATCTACGATTTTTTTAAATGATACTCTTACGTTTGATCTCAGCTTGCCTGATGTTAAGCTTTACTGTGGTCTAAGATGTAACATGCATGCCTAGAAGGAACCTATCAAATTATAAAATGTATATAAACTAATTAGGGGGGACCCTACAATGATTCAAAATTCTTAATGCGCGAGCACAAATCGCCATAAATAAAATAATTGGCCAATTATTTAGATTTAAAAATTATAACAATTTGATAGACAGATTAGATTCAACATTTATGTGAATTCAATTAAATTATACTGAATTAGGAGAGGTATAAATACGTCACAAGCCAGACGCTTAAGCCGATCGTGCCTCTCTATTGTACCTAAGCACTTTCGCTTACTCATACGGAATGTGTCACTTTTCTAAGCGTACAGCCGACGATATACATATATCATAATCATAATCATATTTATTGGTAAAAACAATATTTTACAGTTCAATTCATACGTCATTTTAAAACATTATAACAAAAATATATATAAATATACATGTGTACCCGTACATTTCAGAGTTTAAATAACCGTTATATTAATATGGCGTTATATTACGTCAAAAGTCGTATGAGTCGTCGGCAAAAAGAAGTAAATTTAAAGAAGCCCCGTCTCTTTTCATCTTAGGTGGCCAGAAAGAGACGGCACGTTCTGAACCACATACCAAACAACTAAAATCACGTCAAATATGAAAAATGTAAGCGATTTTAGAGCGCACCCAATTGTATCAGCTCTAAATCTGACGTGTCTGACGTGATGAGCAATCCCCAATCTGCCGCGCGCAATACCACCTGAACGCTCTCAGTGTCTCACATTCGCAAGCAGATGTATTTGCCGACAAACCATCTGTGTTCGCTATAGCCTCGCTAAACTATTGTGAGAATGTTCAATAGGTTTATTTTATTATTATTTTTTTCAATGTGCCTAATATGTTTTTATTTGTTATATATGTTTTTTATATCCACTGAATTTGTTCTTTGTTTCATTTTTATAATTGTAAATAGTTCGTTTAATCTTTGTAGCATTTAAGCCTAGTCATAATAATAGTTCTTAGTATTGTAATTTATTTTATTTTTATTTTTCTACTAGTCTAAGTGATACGTTTGGATTATCTGTAAGTGTCATTTATGTAAATAAACGAATTTGAATTTGAATTTGAATTTGTGATTTTAGATTTTTTGTCTATTGTTTAGATCGTACCATCTCTTCTTGGTCATTTTTATGGCGAAAAGAGACAGAGCTACTTCAAATTTTGTTTAGTCGTGTATGCCGCTGAATAGTAATTTGCCTAGTTTGTTACTAACCTCTCCGTACTTTATGAGTCGCAGCACGCGGCGCCCCCTGCCGGCAGTCAAAGGCAACTCTGAAAAGAAGTGCAATATTATAAATGCAAAAGCGAATGGTTCCCAGCTTACAGTTTATTTGCACTTGTTAAAGCCTGATAGAAACGTTAATGTAGAATATTTTTCTTTGAAACGATCTGTATTTCCATTGAAAAACACGCTGATTGATGGTTTAATCTTTTTAATGGTTTATTGGAAGTTTTCTAACCATTTTTTTTTTATAAATAAAAGCAGTTTTCATCTCTTTGCCAGGGTGCATCTTGGAAGTGCGTTTTATATACGAGTATATAATTAGCCTAACGCGAGTCAGGCTCGTATATGAAGGGTTCCGTACCATTGTTGTATGGGGACCCTATTTAACATTTTAATTTTATTTACTTTTTGTATTTGTTATTATAGCGGCACATAAAATGTATAACTTGTGAAAATTCCAACTTTATAACATACATGGTTTCTGAGATACAGCCTAGTGACAGACAGACAGACATATTTTATGTAGCATATGCAGCCCACTATACGTTCCCACTGCTGGGACTCGGGGCCTTCTCTGACAAGGAGAGATATATAGGCCATTATCCACCACGCTGGTCAATTGCGGGTTGGCGGATTTCAAATAAACTTACTCTGTTCTTTTTTATAAAGAAAACATTAGAACGCGTAAGCAATAAGACGCGAACTTTCTTTTCTTTTTTTCCTAAATTTACTAGAGTTACCTAAATATTAGCAAAAATATAATTGTCTAAATTTCCACAAGGGAGTCGGCGCTTTTTGTCACACAGAAGGCACTGACTCCCAGCTTGCAGGTTCCTTTGATCATGTCACATAACTTGCAAAGCTCACTTACTGACTAACTTACACCACGCACAATACTAACAGTATGGACATAGCAACATGTATAGATTATATTAATGAAGATAATAATATTGTAAATTGACATTCATAAGTGTACTTTTGTACCTATATTGAATAAAAATAATCTGATAATTTGTGTTTAATAATAGAGAATAAAGGTAGATGACTAAAGATTTTAGAATTTTGTTAGTTGTTCCTATTAAACTACAAACTTACTGTATTCAAGGCCAGAGTGAATCAATTTATTCAAGGTAAGCGCGCTAGACCGACCGCAACGTCACTTCTTCGTATGAGCTAAGTGGCCAAGCTCTGGTGTCGAGAGTTTTTCAAGCCGCCCGAAGGTCTCTGACATGACTAAGCTTAACAGCCGGGACCTACAAATTAATGTTGTATTCGACCCACGGTAGCACCAGAATGCATATGCCAGTTGAAAAACGACAGTCTTGTTCATGATCACCCATCCAAACACTGACCGCATCGAGCTTTGCTTACTTCTATGATCACATCAGATCATCTTAGCTAGTCGAGGTACGCAACATCACTTAAAATCAAGCGAATTGCAGTCAAGAGCAAGCTTAACACATGTAAAAGAAGCCAACCAATCACAGCTGCCCAGTTGATCAGATGCACTCTTAACTTAAAAAAATCCATGCTATAACATTTTTTTAAGTAAGTTCCACGTAACAAGTCAACTATCTCTACTTACTACCTGTTACCTGCCTAAAACCACGTTATGTCTGTATAGGGGACATAACTATATTGAAGAATTTTCAGCTTTTATAATATAACGAAGGTCTGGGCGGCGCGGGCTCTTAAACCAACCGGTCATGTCAATGCTCAGAGAAATTCTCGAGATTTAAACTATGTAGTTTGGGATAAAAAAAAAAACAATAATACATTAAATAACAATAAGGTGAAAATAATGACAGATATTTAGGATGAAATACAGTCATATATAAGAAGATCTCATACTGCTTATACAGCGAGCCAGGCAGAATTAGTTCTAAATACAAACTACATTTATTAAATCATACTACAGAATTATATAAGGCACACACTAACTTACATGCGCTTGTTCTTTGACGATGTGATGTTGCTGGCAAAGCGGGAATTCAGTACTCTAGTACAACGTGAGTGAAGTGAATCAATTTGGGGGAACTTTTATGAACTTGTAACGCTTGTTTTGACGTGACAACGTCTTAAATTAGGTTGCGGCTGGGAGTCACTTATGAAGAAGTGTAACGCCCGGTAACGTTACGATGAGTCACCGAACGAGAGAGAGGCCCGCCGAATGCCTTGCGTCTCTCTCCCACTCAACTATGATCGGTCTGCCGCGCGCACAGCACGCGGCAGACGTTGTCACGTAAAATTTTCGCCCGTAAAACCGACTTTACAGGCAACCATTTTTTTCTTAAGCTTAATAGTCTAGTCAACAAGTGCCTTTTTGGTCAACTTTTTTCAGCAGTCTCCGAAAATTATGATTGAGGTGTTTAAACTTATAAAATATGAAAATTGAATGAACAGGACAGAATCAATAAACAATAATCCGTGGCCAAAAATTTAAAAAATTCTTTTTATTTACTTAAATAAAAAGAATTTAAAAAAAAAAACTTTTTTTTATTTGCGGAACTTCATTGTTTTTGTTCACTTCATCTTCACTTAACTAACATCAGGTGAGTTGTGGTCAAGCAACCGCAACTCACCTGATGTTAAGTGATATTAAGCTTAAAAAATAAGCCAATAATAGAATATTGTTGGCTAAATAAGGTGAAGATGATATGACGCGATTATGAAAGTTAATATACTGTTGATGTAGGCAGCCTTTGTGATAATGATGAAGGTTGTACAACATTATTAAATTTTAAAACGACTATTTTTCAAAAGTTAATACGAGTACTTTCAGTTTTAGATAATCGTGTTTTAGAACTATAACAATTCTTAACACTGAATTTGATATAATAAATCTGAAAAAAAAAACAAATGAACGTAGGATTTCATAGAATTTTTCAATATATGCCATTTTGCTTCAACGCAAGCTAAACTAGTCATTTCAAGAACTGTCCAGGTAGCTCAGTAGCTCAGCTAGTAATTGCCCGCGACATAGTTTTCTCATGTAGGTACCGCTCGGTGTTCCGTATTGCTGTTCTAATATTAGTATATTGTTTGCGTTTGACAACATGACGAACTTAGGACGCGACGCAGATCTATTACCGAGTAGATGGAACAGATGAGGAAAAAAATAAAGATATTACTAAACAGTGTTAAACATAAATATAAAGTAAAAATAACACGAGAATATTTAAATAATTTTGGTGCCAACCACATTAACCAAAATGTTTTTTTTACACGCTTTATATTAGCTTCACCTGTATGTTTGTTTGTAACCGACTTCTTTGGGCGCGATTTTGACCCACTTAAAACGGCCAGATAAGCGTGTTTTTTAGTTTTTTTTTTAAACTACTATTATTTATTTAATATAAGATTTTACGAGCTGCGCCCCGCGGCTTTGCCTGCAGTTTATGAGATAATTAAGAAATAAGGCTTTGAAACATTCTCGTACTCGTGAAGTTATTGAGGATGGATTTGAGTTTAGCGCTAATGTTTAAATAAAAAAATACCAGGACACATTTCACACACGGCTGGTTAGCTCCAAACTGAACCATATAAAGTTTGTGTTATGGTAGCTAACACAAGTGATGTACTACATATACATACATACATAATTATTATACTAGCTGACCCGGCAAACGTTGTTTTGCCTTAAAAAATAGATAGTAGCCGATTGATTCTCAGACCTACTGAATATGCATATAATATTTGGTTAAAATCGGTCAAGCCGTTTTGGAAGAGTATGGACATTTTATATACTCGTGTAAGAAAGATATAGATACATATTTATTTGCTTAATTAAAACATGTATACTTTCATTATGCATGGTGGTAGAGTATTTTTTCTGATCACCTGGCTAGCAACCACACTCAAGTTATTTATAAAATATAATAAGCAATCTTCATCCCAAATTAACAGGAGACCTCCACAGGGTTCAGAACACACAATACACAATACAAACAGGTGCCTCAACAGTGTTGTTTTTGACCAACAACGTTGTAATTAATAACTTTATGTCTTCTCTATGAAAAAAAAAACAATATTAAATCGATGGTAATTTATGTGTTGTTGTAGGTAACAACTATTGTAAGTTATGTGGTACAACTAACTTACGAACAATTCTCCATGGAAAGGAGGGGGTGGGGTTCCAATCCCCCCTACCTCCTAAGGTAGGGGGGGTTGGAAGGGGAAGTATGATGGATGGAGGCTGGAGATGAATTAATAGACGTCCATAAACATAAGTCGTCTATGGAAGTTTTTGTTTTAAGATTTTTCTTTTTTCTGGTGCCACATCGTGTTGGAAAAAAACTGCTTTAAAAGAAAAAATATATATATGGAAAGAGACATTTTCGGTTTAAGACATTTTTTTATTTTTAAGGCAGGGCTATTGTTATTATTATATATTTAATTTAATTATAATAAATTTAATTTATTTATTGAAAATATACTTAACATAAGCAACCCAATACACGTGTATTGGGTTGCTTATGTTAAGTATATTTTCATGTACTAGATATGACTTATTCTACTGAAAAGATACTGGTATAACCTACACAATATACCTACATATTTTCTAACTCACTGAGAAACATTTAATGTTATTTAGAAGCCTTCTATGACGAAACAAGGCAAGGCTAAATAGGTATAAAAACTGTCGGTTTCCCTCGCAGACAACACACACGACTAATGAGAACAAAAACGTGCTACAGACGAGCAGGTACAAAGTACAGGCCGCTAAATTAACGAGGTGGAAGATAAGTGTATTTTTGTTCAACTTTTTGCTTGTGTTGCTTAAAATACATATTATAAAGGTGCGTTGGTTATCTTTTCTGTTTGAGATATATTTTGGTAAGCGAATAGGAACCAGTTCATATGAAATTAATAATAAAACTAATAAATATTATTGTATTTAATCAGCATATTATGTACCTTACCTTCTGATACAGATTTAGTTATATTTTTTTATTTATAATTTAGGTTGTGATTTTTTAATTTAATAAATTGATTATTGTCATTTCAGGATGAATGAAATAAAAAAGTTTTTATTTTAGATTTTGCTTCTTAGGTTATAATTTTATAGAGTTTTTTTACCACTAAAAAGTTTTTTTTGTGTAATTTAGCCACGTCAAACATTAGGAACGAAGCGCCTAAAGCGCGGTAGTAGATTTTTCACGAAATAAATTAATATTAAATCAGCAATTAACATTATTGAAAATATAAGCTGTACAAATTCTAGTATTTATTATATTAGTCAGGATAATTAACTGCCTATGAAAAGTAAGTTTGTTTTAATTTCTTTATATTTTTAAGTAGCACAATAATATAGTTAAGTTTTAAAGCAACTATTTATCAAAAAATTATACTAAGGAGCGTATTTCACTTATGAAGATATCTAAACTCTATCAATTTATCAATTATTGACACTAAATTAAATATCATGGAAGTGAAAAAAAACGTAGGCCTATGATTACGCAGTGTTTTATATATATTTTCAAAATATGCAATTTGGCTCGAACTTTTAAGCAGCAACATTGTTGCCTTTGTTATGAAACGTCGTAGATTAACTTTAAGATATTTGTCAAGAATTCGAAATACACTGAACACTTGAAAGATCTAAAATTACAAATACAAATTAAAAATCATTTATTGACAACACCAAAGTTACAAGTCAAAACATACTTTAGCTAGTTTACCTACGTTAGTTATCAGTCCAGCTTTCATGTACTATATTTATTAACAATAGCTTAGCTTTGGATACGACCATAGTACTATGTACTAGTACTATGTACTATGGTCGTATCCAAAGCTTTAGTAAAGCAAAGCGAGCTTGTACAAAGGTATTGTTAATTTAAATTCATAACCGCCGGTCGTCGGTCGCTACTATAATAACTACATACTCCGTAATCACGGGATATTACCGCGCTTACTTACTCCTACTAGCTAGCTCAACTGAGAGTAAGGATGGGAAATCGTTAGTCTTGAAAAGGACTGTAGTATAAAATACGATCAAACGAACTTACCAAGTGAAGTTCGATCATTATTATATGAGTCAATTCATTTGAAGATATGGTATTATTTTTGGTTTAACAAGGTAGTCCCTTTATCCTACAGGCAAAATATTACACGCCTTAACTTATTGCCTCTACCGTGTATGTATATAAGTGATGTTATTATATTTATAAGGTCTAATCCCGAACTCTTCAAAATGTGGCCCGTTGAGAGTAGAAGAGAAGGCAAAATGCGGCACTTTGTTAGTAAAAAAACTTATCTATCAAATAGTGTATACAGTTTGGTGCCATTAATTTATAATAAGTTACCTAAAGATATTCGATGTAACACCAACGTACATAATATATTTAAATCTAAGTTGCATGCCTTTTTGTGTAAAAAAGCGTACTATAGTGTTAAACTCTTCCTTAACGATAAAGAAATTGTATAAATATGACTTATTGTTTTGTAAATACTAATTTCAGACTAAATATAAAACTCATGTCTGTAAGCCCTACGGGCAAAAACTGGAAGAGCACTACATACATTTTAGTTGTAAATAGTTTTGACTTTTATGATACCATAGGTGGTAGTTACCTAGTTTTATAGACAAATAAATCATTCATTCATTCATTCGTTCATTCAACATTTCACGGTTTTCAATGATATTTTTTTTTATTGACCTGGCAATCCCGCCCCGGCTATCTTGCCTTCCTTACTTTAGAGCTTTTTGCAAAACAAAACTCTCTGGTTGGCAGTCCGGCTTGGTGACTATTACACCAACGAGGTCGTCGTGAGCGTAACATTGTTATTCAATAACCAAAATTTAATGCAGTTGATGATAAATGTTTGCAATAAAGTGATATTAAATGAACCAAACACTATTATACTACTTTAGCAACTCTCAACCAATATTTTTGTGTGAAATTCACTCAAAAAATATAATTTCGAAAACATTCACTAGCGAATATAGAAATAAAAAATTAAGTTACCTGGACAAACTTAAAGTCTTTTATACACTACACAGTAAAGAAATAAAGAAAGAAAATTATTACATTGTGGCAAACACAAATATTAAATATAAAAATGTAAGCCTGTCGAGTCTTAATTTAAAAAAAAACAAGACTGCCATAAACTTTTTTTACTAGTCCTGCACCGTGCATCACAAGGCTACCAGTAAAGTCTTATTTTAATACACAGTTAAGAAATAAACAAAGAAAGTTAATACTGTGGCAAACACAAACCATAAATATAAAAATGTACGCCTGTAGAGTCTTATTTAAAAAAAACGAGACCTTTAATTCCTTTTAATTACCAGTCCAGCGGTGTGTTTAACAATGACACGGAAACAAGATCCGATCGACTCAGGCCGAATATTCGATTCGAAAGTCTTTATGCGATTCACAATGCCGGCTACGGAAACTTTAGACATTCTTATTCGGATTGACAGCTGATTTTCGATCGGTTGGTTTCCGCGAGCCAAAAGCAGCCGGATTCGTTTCCGAAATAATAGTTCGTGTGTTACACACAGTTAATTTAGTCAAAAAATATTTCAAATTCAAACAATACAGGTTTACGGTACCTATCTGTGGTTATTATTTCCTTTTTCTTTTGATATTTCTGTTGTGAAATTTATTTTGAGGTTATTGACCCTATTTGTGTTTACCAATTTCAGTGTTGTAAATTTGATGGAGTTTCTTATGAAATTAACTTCGCGCCGCAATAGACTCAGTGAACTACAGCGACAGCAAACATTACGTCTCCACAACGCCATACGAGACGTAACTGATCCATTCAACGAACCTGGAGCGCCTGTAACTTTATCTAAGGTTTCAGAGACTATAATATTCAAGAGAGGATTTCCCATCCCTACGCTGGGTAATCCCGGGGTAATAGCGACACGTCGTCACTAGCCGTCACGCGCGGGTTTGCTCGCGCCAGTGTGCCGACACTTTATACCGCACCCAAGCCTTCAGCATTAAACCCTATACTCTCAAATTACTGGCTAGAACATACATTTAAATTCAGCTTCCTATATAAGCATGACAACCTCGTTGGCGTAATGGTTACCATGCCGGACTGCCAATCAGAAGGTTCCGGGTTCGATTCTCGGCACGGCCAACATAATCATAATCATATTTATGGGTAAAAACAATATTTTACAGGTCAATTACATTATAACAACAACAAAAAATATTTAAATATACATGTGTACATTTCTGAGTTTAAATATGTCATATGTACAACATCTTTGTGCAACTAAATTAGTTTGCAAATTATATTACGCTTAAAGTTTGGGGATTTTTTTATGTCAATATTGGTTTTATACATGTCACACATTAAAAATGAATACTAATACTAATCAAATAACCCGCCGCTGCTCGCCCCCGGTGCAAAGGTGCCTATCACGCTCGCTGCATTACCGCGCTGAATAGCTATGGCCAACCTCTGCACCAAGAACGACACGGAGTGGGAGTCACCGGTGATGCTATTTATTCTTAGACCCAGCTCTTGAACAAAATTCTTCGCTAAATTCTAAGTTTGTTGGCTGTCGGTCTGGGTGACAAATATAAATGTATGTATGTATATGTAGTATATCAGTTGTGTTAGCAACCATAATACGAACTAGAAATGGTTCAGTATGGGGTTAACCAGCCGCGTGTAAAAAGAAAATAAGCATAAGCGTTCTCGGGATTTTGCCGTTAGCGTTTCCATAATAGTTTTCGGGATAAATAAGCCTATTTGTCAATCTAAGGTCTAACCTAACCTAAATTTGACGTGTAGGTAACACGCCAAATTTCATCAAAATGGGCTCAGCCGTTTGAGCGTGAAGAAGTAAAAACACACACAAACTTTCGCATTGATGTATTACTAGCTGACCCGGCAAACGTTGTTTTGCCTTTTTACTAAAAATACAATAAAAAATTAGGGGTTGGTGATAAAAAAGAAAAAATTTAGGGTTGTATGCAATTTTTGGCATAAATATAAAAAAATAAAATAATTCGTCAAAAAAAAAGTATTATAATGGTGAACAACTCTTATCACTTCGGGTTATGTAAAATAGATAGTAGCCGATTGTCAAACCTACTGACTACGCATATATAATTTGGTAAAAATCGGTCAAGCCGTTTCGGAGGAGTACGGTAACTAACATTGTGACACGGAAATTTTGTATATAAGAAAGAAGAAAGATACTAAGCATGTGACTAGGAGTAGTATATGTTTGTAAAAGAGAGTGGAAGTAGTAGACCTGAGAAGATGTGGATGAATTGTGTGAAAGAGGATATGAAAGAGAAAGGAGTGACTGTAGATATGACGGCTGATAGAAGAGTGTGGAAGCAAAAAACGGCTGTGAGAAGAAAAGGTGAAGGCAAAAAAGAAGAAAGATATTAGTAGAATAGCTAGCGTACGCTGAATTTTCCATAAAATTGTATAAACACCCGAGTCACTAGCTGGGATGCGGGTGACCGTAAACTTGGTGGGTAGGGCTGATTAAAATGACTTGTTATCGCGAACAACTTGTTAATAGAATTAACTGTCGACCGCGGAACTTGCCAGCCCTAAGTAAGGTCGCAACCGCACCTCTCAAGTTCTAACTTGGACGTATATAAGTATGGACTTGTCGTAACTCGAACCAGTAAAATAGGGTCAAATGAGTAAAAGATTTTGTAATAATAAGTATAATTCTTATTGTTTTAAATTAAATGTACATAAGTATATTTTTGGTATGATTTTTTTTTTTCACATGATTTTGAAAGTTTTAAAATTTTTATGGATAACTTATAGTTTACCCATTTAATAAACTACTAGTACAGTAACTTTCAAGACTTAAAACTTGATAAATACAGAAATTTCCATACAAACTTTCAACCCGTATTACAAGCCCTTACGTACACTCCTGGCAAAAAATTGATGTCATTATTTTTAAATTTTCATAAACTATACATATTATTTCAAATTTCATCGCTAGAGGTTCAAAAATAAAGAAGTTTCATACAAATTATTTTACCCCCTTTTACTCCTTTAGGGGTAAGATAACCAAAAATTCGTTCTTAGTACACGTCTACTTACAATAAAACAAAGACTCCCGCCAAATTTCAAATTCCTCTGCATTGCCTATATATAAATGATTATACTTAGAATACAGAATACACAGATTTATTGAAAAATTTTAAATAATTACAAGTCAAAATGATAGAAAATAAATAAATTAACAATTATTACCACATGTAGTAGAATTATCTTCATAATATTCTGCTAAACAATAGTATGCTTTTCTTTTTTAATTTAGAAAGAAAGACTTTCTTTCTGACTTTTATTTCAGACACAAAAGAAACCTACATTATTTTATATTACATAAAACGAACAGGAAAAAAAGAAGAAAGACAGCATAGTGACGGAAAAAGGTTTTTTTTTACTCATAATGGGCTTGCGCTTGATCGCAGTTCACCTGATGGTAAGCGAAATTGCGATCTAAGGTGGAGCACGCTTGCCCAGAAGAAACTGGTTCACTCTTGCCTTGAAAACTGCTAGATTATAGTTATCAGGGAACAGGGAATTTGGCAAAGAATTCCACACCTTGGCAGTACGCACAATGAAGGTGGAGACAACCCTCAGTATAAAGGCTACAGATTTCTCTGCAGCACTGATTTTCAGGACCAACCTTTAGAGACGCGTTAGACTTACTTTAGACAATATAGACTACTTGCTTTACGTTAGATGTCCATAGACGTACTAGTCCTTGCACAAGTGACATGCTCTAAAATTCCCCACTATGATTATTTATTCGTGGCCACGAGCAGAACATGTCAAAGGTCTCCAAGTTCGTGACATGTAGCTGAGGGCTTGATTGCGTCTCTCTGACCTTCATTACTTAGTACTAGACCTCGGGTTAGCTCTATATACATACATCCTACTAATGTTATTACTAAGTTCAATGATAAGGCTTGAAAGTAAGATATAGCTTGATAGCTTATAAATAAAAAATAAATAAATAAAAAGTCTTTATTGCAGGCTAATTGTACCCATATGATTGCATAAAGTTAATGTTAAATTGTTGACACTGTAGAGGGGTGCCAGTCAAATTTTAAATGTATAAAATAAAATAAAATACAACGGCACGAATATGGTGCCAGGTCACTTTTTGTTCTGGTCTCTGTGAGCAGAGATCCAGCGGTTATACATGGGACTCTGGACGTCGTCAGACACAGCCACGAGAATTTTATTGTCAGAACGGCGCAGCCCTTGCCAAAAAGTAGCAATGCGAGATCTGAGCACTGCAAAAAAGTCGGTTTATGTATCTATTGATGTTGTGAAGAAATAAATAAATAAACTACTCACTGTTATTATTCTTAAGTTATATGAATTTATTGTCATCGTTTTTATTCGTGTTAATTTGTGTATTTACTTAACTCTTTAAGTTTTTCGCAATAAATAATATAATAAATAAATTACCAAATTTTTTCATTCATTATTTTTAGATATGACCATAATAAATACAATTAATAATTATTTATTAACTAATCTGTAATATTTTGATTGTAATAAAGACATTTTCAATGAATAAAGCCTATATTGATTACCAAAATGTTATAAAAACCTAAAAGATAGCATGGCCGTAGCAGCTACAGGGACATGAACGCTGGCCAAGTGCGGGTTGGCAAATCGTTAAGCGAGTGCAAATCCACACACAGCTTAAAAAAACAAGTTTTTCGTGTAGGGCTGGGATTAAACCAGGGCCATCACATTGAAAAGCAGACATTTATCCCACCGATCGACATTCGCCTTATCTAAAGCTTGTCTAAAGGGCAGCGTTATTTAACTTAACATGTCTGAAACATGAGCGTTAAATCTCTGAATGTTATAACTTGATGTTAAGTCCCCAACGCGTAATAATTCTCGAGCGGGTAACTTCATAACGCCAACCTAACTTATATTATAACTCAACTTGCGGAGGCTCACTAGCCTTGTACTTGACATGTACTTCATTTTGTTTACGAGATTTCATAAAACTCAGCTCGAACAGCTTTTACGAAAATATTAAAAAAAAAAAACAAGTTAGTATATATTTTCGTAAGAATACAGAAGTATGATGGGATCATGGGATAGAGAGTAGAAATTTGAAGACGCTCAATTGTGTGAGAAATGTGTCATAATATTAAAAAAAGCATAATTTTTCCTAAAAAACTTCTGATGTATCTTTATTTTTTTTTGGAATAAAAATTAAATTAAAGAAAAGAAAATTCCACCATCATTTTAAATCTATTCAATATTTATTTATTTCATGATTTAAAATAAATATTTGATTCAGATAAATATTTATGTGTAAATACACACACATAACACAGGCACGTCAAACTTCCATCTGTCTAATTTACAGGTGTTAATACAACTCTTTTTGTTGCATTTTATGGCAAATACATTTATATTTATAAAATCTTAAACATATTTAATACAATAATTGGGCACACTTTATCAAAATAACTGAACACGCTTTTACGTTCTTCAACATCTTTCATATGCATAGTTCTATACAAAAACATTGTTAAAACTCTTAAGGCTAAGATAAGAGCAAAATCTTGGTTTTACAGGTTTATACTATAACAAAAAAAAAAACTTGTTCAAAAAACTTAATTTTAGATATTTTGATAGACATTTTGATAAGTCTGATATGTACCAAACTAAGTATAAATAATCTTAGAGTGGTTCTTTAGACGGTCTTAACCTATTTTTTCGATTGTTTTTCCGTTTACGATTTATGGCAAAAAAAAATCAGTAAAATCAACTTTTGCTCTTATCTTAGCCTTATGCATACATCTTTTAAACTATTGAAGTAAATATTGCTAACAACGAGTAATCAAGGACACCTTTTTGGTGTAACCCTAAAAGCTGACTGAATTTAATCTTGACCTTGCGCCCTCTGGCTTGTAATCCGAGCACCGCCCCCCGTTAACCTCAAATCTCTGTCCGACTTGAATAATAGATGGCGCTTACTCAAAGAATCGCGGTGAATATTTGATGAAGCGTTTTGTGCGGCCCTTGCGGGTTGCGAGTAACACTTTTGACTTCACATCTCTGGGGAGAACATATTTTTGAGCAACGTAAATAGTAAATACGTTAAGGGAATTATTTACTTTTTGACTGAAACGTTCCGGGATTTGGGTCGGGTAGGAAGTTTACACACGAATTAAAGACAGAAAACAATGTTTTATTATAGACTCCGATTTGGATTTGGGAATTATATTATGTGTACAATTTAAGCGTGTAAGAAGTAGCGGAAGGAGAGGTCGACCAAAGAAGACGTGGATGAATTGTGTGAAGGAGGATATGAATGAGAATGAATGAATGAATGAATGAATTATTTATTGTCTATGAAACCAGGTACAATAGGTGTTATATAGGATGTCATAAAAAACTTATAACTAAATTAAATATTATTACGCTAGTTTCTACCCAAAGGGTTTATAGACATGAGGAAGTAGGCAAGTAGTATAAGACATAACTTATTTATCATTTAGAGAGAAGGGAGTGAATGTGGAGATGACGGCTGATAGAGTGGCGTGGAAGAGAAAAACAGGCTGTGCCGACCCCACCTAGTGGGAAATGGTAAAGGAGAAGAAGAAGACCAGGTACTATGTTACTGTTACTATAAAACAATATTTACTTGACATAAGTTTCAAAAAAATTGGAATCCAAAGGCTTCCAAAGTATTTGTTAGTACACTTTAAAACTAGCCTATTTTTATCGCCAAACCAAAATAACCACGAGGTGTGTGTGCGTTTGTCTGTGATATGGTAGCTCGCGGTCGAGTGAACAGACTTTGATTAAATTTATTTGTTTTCGTTTTTTTTAGTTCCTAGCTACGTTGGATAAAAATACATCTAGGATGGTCGCTGGTACAATATAAAGATAGACCTATATATAATTTGTCTTAGTATATCAATATATTAATCAAATAGAAGGGCTTGATTACTAGATTACTTACATTATAATAAATTTCTTATCCAAAATGGCTCTAAAATTTACAATATTTGAGTTGAATTGTTCATGTATTTTTTTATTAATAGCATATCAAATACATGAAGAGAAATATAACATCCGATAGCAATATAAAAATCCAAATATTTCGATACAGAACATTCCAATTTCCATATAACATAAAGTATTTGTGGCCATATTTTAGTACACCTGGCAAAATCTCTTCCACCCCGAGAAAAATGAGGTCTCTCTCCTCCACAATCCATACAGAGTTATTACAAATAGATCGTGACTATTTTATAATCCCTCACGCAAAAACGAAGGGGTATTGTAAATTTGATGTGTATGTGTGTGTCTGTATGTTAAATTTAGTCTTCTTATTCTTCGTTTGAGCTAAGTGACCAAGCTCTGGTGTCAAGAGTTCTTAAGCCACCCGAAGCCAAAGCCACTCAGACTTGGCTTAACGACTGCTTGTACTAAGACTAACAGCCGCGACCTACAGTTTAACGTGTCATTCAACCCATGGGAGCGCCCAGATGATATTGCGACTATTAAAGCGATAGTCTTGTGTATGGTCACCCATCCGAGCAGCAGCTTTGATGATCGCGTCAGATCACCTTAGCTAGCCGAGCTACGGGCGCTACTGTACTATATTAAATTTATCTTTTGTCCTCCAATTGTTAAATATACGTAAATTTTATTACGTATCGATTTTCTTTCACACACTCTCAATGGTACATTCAATCAATGCAAAAAACTTTAATAGTAAGCTTAGTAGTCTGTTTCATTTTCGTTTTCTTTTAGACGCAACTACCTAATACTTTAATCTATACTATAAAAATAAGTTGGGCTTACCTTCCTGCCGCTATTACTTCAGAACGCATGAACCGATGTCCACGGTACAGCATTCGTTGGAAATGTCAGAGAAAACTTCATTCGCAAAATGCCGACCTACACACCGTCGGAGCCGCGGGCAACAACTAGTATGTAATAAGTTTGATGGTACGAGTAATTCTATGTGCTATATTTTTATATGTTTTGCTCATTTCCCCCTCTTTTTCAGGCTATATAGGCTTATCCCATTCTAGCCCCATACTAACTCTGTATAGATTACATGTGGTAAAAATTCCCTCCCCTCTCGTTGGCCAGGCAGTAGTGTATAACGCGGGAGCTGTGTAACGCAATATCTCTAAATCCTATGAATACAGGATGACGGAACTACAGCTTTTCAAATGTAACGGGCTGTGCCTGCAGTGCGAGCGACTAGCGGTTACATAAGCGGGTAGCGATTTGGTATGTCGCGGTGTTAACAAATGCGTTGAAAGGTCCTTTGCAAAATACAAAAAATATTTTATTTGCCGCAGTAAATAACAACAAAATGATCAAGAATCCAAACTAGTTAGAACAACTGTATTTAGGAAGCCAATATAAAACAAAAAATACAAAATAGTTGTTTTCTGTTAATTTTGAATAATTAACTGTGTTAAAAAACGGGTCTAAGAGTAGGTACATGACGTGTGATTTTTCTGCCTATCATAAAGTTAATAATAACTATCTGTCTTCATCTAAAAAAATTCTTAAAGAAATCGCTTTAAGCGATAAGGCCACTAATTGCGGCACGCTTATTTGCTTTTAAACTTGTTCATGTCTGTGTCCAATAAAAAAAACCCATCTATTTGTCTATAACTTATTTCTCGCTTCATACCCGCCCCCACCCACTCCCACTATAACAAAGCAGCTGCGATTTCAGTTACATTGCCACCTGTCATGTCCTGGAGCCACATTTTGCCACACAATATTCAACTCTATTCCGACCACATAACAGCTAGAATATGATGAAGTGAGGTACTTTATATTTTCAAACCAATGATAACTTCGACGGCGAAGCTTTACAACGTGCTAACCATGGGATTTTATAAATATTGGAAAATGTACTGATAGAGATTTTGCAGAAATTCTGATACAAAATTATGGACAGTGTAGTGTTTGTTTTACAGATCGAATGAAGAAGTTTTTAACCTTTTGAAACAAAGATCGGTACTTACGAGTACATGCTTTAGGAGTGAGAGGATGTTACCATTTATCTTTACCTATTTGATTCGGTTTTCATTAATCGGTTAAAGTAAATTTTGAGATAAGCGTCCAAGTGATAACTTACCAGCTAAATGGACGTAGCAGCTAAAATAAAATATTCTAAGCAATATTATATACTGACCCTTCCTCTTTCCATCTGATGATCTGAAGAAGGTAGCAGGTAGTGGATGGCGGAGAGAAGCACAGGATAGGGCCAAGTGGCGTGCCTTGGGAGAGGCCTATGTCCAGCAGTGGATGAGCATAGGCTGATGATAATGATGATGATCCTTCCTCAAAAGGTTTTGCGTTTGTCATCATGCGTTACAATTGTTAAAATCTACTTTAATAATTTTATTTTGAAGCCACTTTCATTAAAATTAGTTCTCAATTCGACTGCATACATTTTGAGCTCGTTTCCCTATAACCACATTCATTTTTTTTATTTATTTATTATTAATTTCTAATGATTCCATGTACATTTTATCAGTAAAGTAGTATTTTATTGTTTAAAGTCAGTTTTTTAACCTTTGGCTTAGTTGATAAATTTCATTTTATATTTTGAAATAAAATATTTCCAAGGTGTTTTAATTAAACATTCTAACTAAATAAATGCTAAAACATATGCAAATTATATAAGATCATGCTCAAAGCGTATAGAATCCCCATTCTTAGTGTAAGTAACACCTTTCAACGCTAATAGAGCTCACTCTGCCTTTGAAGAAGACTTCTTAAGTATATTGAATTATCTTGACACGATTTCAATCCGCTTTGAGCTGACTGTTTACACAGGCATAAACATAAGCACCCACTATATGTTCCCACTGCTGGGACTCGGGGCTTTTTCTCACGTGGAGAGAGACATAGGCCGTAACCCACCACGCTAGCCAAGTACGGGTTGGTAGATCAATTGATTCACTGTTCATGTAAGTAAATTTATTTAGAAACGACGACAGATCAGTCGAGCGTGCCGCCTCAAGTTCCGAGGGTCTTGGGTTCGATCCCAGCCAATGAGCTCGAGCTTTTGATGAAGAGAACCATAGCATGGTGGTAAGACTTTTTCTAATTCTTACCAATGACAATATTTTATATAAAATACAAAAAAAATACCAAAAAACACGTTCATTATGTGAGGACCCCTATTAATATTTTAATTTTTTTATTTTTAGTATTAGTTGTTATAGTGGCGCGGGAAATACATATCTTGTGAAAGTTTCGGTTTTCTAGCTATTACGGTTTCTGAGATACAGCCTGGAGACAGACAGATGGGCAGCGGAGTCTTAGTAATAGGGTCCCGTTTTTACCTTTTAGGTACGGAACCCTAAAAATGTTTTAAAACTACTTTCCTTCCTACTTTTTTGCTTATCGTACACAACATTATTGAACCTTGTGTAATTTCTTCAGATAAAGTAAAAGTGCAAGTGCAAATTCCACACATATGTAACTTGATAAAAAGCCATTAGTGCTAACGACGGCGATATTGACCGTGACGTAGCGAGCCGAATAAACGCTGGGTGGATGAAATGGCGATAGGTCTCAGGAACGATGTGCGATCGAAAAATGCCCCTTAAACTTGAGGGGAAAATTTACAAGACGATCATTAGATCTGTCGTATTGTATGGATCTGAGTGTTGGGGAACAAGAGTAGGGCATGTAAGAGGAGTTCATGCGGCTGAGATGCGAATGTTGAGATGGATGTGTGGAGTGACAAGAATGGACAAAATAAGGAATGAGTATATTAGAGGAAGTTTGAAAGTAGCACCAGTGAGTGAGAAACTAAAGAGTGGGAGACTAGCGTGGTATGGGCATGTGATGCGTAGAGAGGAGATGCATGTTAGTAGGAGATGTATGGAAATGGAAGTGCAAGGAAGAAGGGCAAGAGGCCGACCGAAGAAGGCATGGATGGAGTGTGTGAATGAGGACATGAGAGTGAAAGGAGTGAGTGTAGAGACGACGGCTGATAGAGGAGAGTGGAAGAAGAAGATTTGCTGTGCCGACCCCACCTAAGTGGGATAAGGTTAAGAAAAAGAAGAAATTGTCTTTCTTTGCTGGCACCGACTCCAAGAATACAGGATTAATAAAAATTTAAAATAGTTTTTTATAAGTACATGAAAATATAAACTCTTCTATTCTATTTAAATGTTCTTGGTTTGATGGAGGCTTAAAATTATTTTTCCCTTTTTAGTTGTGTTTTGAAGTCGGTTGTTTGTTTTTTAAAACAATTTTATTTTTACATTTTTAGTGGTTAGTCATGATATTTTTTTAAGTTTTAGCTATGGAGAGCCAAATAAACTACACGATGAAAAAATCTGGGTGCTGGGCGGGATTGGATCCGGTGTATCAAGACCTACAGTCAAACACACTCCAGACGAGACACTCTCGATCTTAATTATGTATAAATCTTAAGCCAATTTTTTTGTGTGAAAATCGAATTAATAATCAGAACTGAATAACTAAATCTTTTCGAGGAATATTAATTAATAAGTCAAGTGAAGTCACCGGCTCCATCTATGATTAAAAAAATGTGATAGTTTTTGCTTACATTATAAGGTATATAAAAGTACTTATTAAAAAATGAAAGCCTAATTTCAATCATCTAATTAAATCCATAAGAGATTATAATAAAATAATTAAAACAATTATGTCTTACTAAGCGGCGACGCTACTCCAATAGAAAAGCCCGAAAACAGACTATTGAGTGTAAATTTGATAAGCAATAAAAAAATTGAATACTAGTTGCGCCTTTCAGAGTTACCCGCGGATTATGAGATAATCATCTTAGGTTGTGAAACATACTGGTAATGAAATATATTATAGTAATAAATATATTATATAATATATTATACATAGGTCCTTACATATGAAATTGGCGTTTTGTATGGGAGGAACAAAAAGTCGAATATGTTTTAATATAATGTATTTAATTAATCAAAGTATGAACCATTATTTTCCATGCACTTTTGCCATCTCATAGGTAGTTCATTTATCCCTTTACTAAAAAAAACAGTCGGACAGGAATCAATAAAATCTTTGAAGGCGATTTGGACGAAAAACGCCAATTTCATATGTACGGACCTAATATAACAGCTATATGGAGTTATTGTGGATGGATTTGAGTTCAGTGTTAATGTTTAACAGAGTATTATCTCCACCTTTTAAGCAATTTGAAACCGTTGGGCGAAGTGAAGCGATCGCATAAATTTATTTGCACATAAATTAAGACTATGAGTCATACACAAACATAACAGCTATAATATTTTTTTACTAGCTGACCCGGCAAACGTTGTTTTGCCTTAAAAATATATAGTAGAAGATTCTCAGACCTACTGAATACGCATATGAAATTTGGTAAAAATCGGTCAAGCCGTTTCGGAGGAGTACGGTAACTAACATTGTGTCATGGAAATTTTATAATTCTTTATTGGACACATAAATAAAAAAGGCACAGTAAAAGACAATTAACTTAAAATTAGTGTACCACAATTGGCGGCCTTATCGCTTAAAGCGATCTCTTCCAGTCAACCTTTGGATGGAAAGGAATTTATAAACGACTAAAGAAGGACGTAGTGTACAATAAAGAATAATAAAAAACATACATATAATATTAATAATCATATCTTAATCTCGTGTCACAATGTTTGTCCTCAATGGACTCCTAAACCACTTAACCGATTATAATAAAATTCGCACACCATATGCAGTTCGATCCAACTTGAGAGATAGGATAGTTTAAATCTCAAATTATAGTCGCAATTTTAATTTATTGCTAATATAATTTGTTATAATTTACTGTAAGTAACCTATCTATATAGTAATTGAATTATCAATGAAGTAATTCGTAAAAATGAAGTATCTTTTTGTACGTGTTACTCCTAACCAAAAAGAAACCTGGCAATATCTAACCTTAGGCCTATATTACTTAAAGTAGGCGACCACACGTTTTTATCAAATCGCTAGTGCCTTGAAAATTCGCAAAACGGACACAACCGAGGAGAAGTCTGCCCTCACGCGTCTGCCCGCGTTCGGGTCGCGCACTCAGCTATTAGCCGCTTCTTCCCCACCGCACGCCCCGTTCGCCTGGCGCCGCTGCATTTTAAATCTGTGATATCTTCGAAAATATTTATTTAATTTACATGCTGTAAAAAGCCATATTGATCTTTATTAAATGCACAATGTATTTAAGATACTTAATTGGATAAGGATTAATACTGTATTGCTTAAAATCGCTTCGTAAATAAGCCATTATTTCTCGTACAAAGTAAAGGATAAAAAATGGTTATTGTGGGTTATTCCTAAGAGATAAACATATACCATCACGGACTTTTTTGTAGACCTTTTTAAGTTGTACAATACTGTAGTAAATTGTTTTGATCTATCTTGTAGGATTCAGTCAGCGTTTGCAATGTAAGCGCAAAAAATGTGTTTTTTTTACGACCTCACATTAAAAACCTCAAAAATTGTAGCCTATGTGTTATTCTGATGTATAAGCTATATTGTGGTAAAGTTTCATTCAAATCCATTCAGTAGTTTTTACGTGAAAGAGTAACAAACATACATCCATACATCCATACATCCATACATCCACACGTCCATACATACAAACTTTCGCCTTTATAATATTAGTAGGATTAGTAGGATATTATAGGTAAAAGGCGTAGCGTGGAGTCGTGTATTTTTTTCGGGATGAAAAGTAGCCTACTCGTATACAAATACAAACAAATACAAATCATTTATTGATAACACCAAAGTTACAAGTCAAATAATATAATATCAGTACCTACAAAAGTTTAAGTGATATGTATCAATGTCAATTTTCAATTATATTCTAATTATATAATATCATTACAATAGTATTTGATATGAATCAAATGTCAATTTTCAATTCTAGATATTCATTTATATTATAAACAGTTTTATCTAATAGCCTAACCCTGAGTGTAGTCTTAAAGCTGGCGGTGGAAGGTGCATCCCGGACAGTCGCAGGTACGCGGTTGTAGATCGCGGGCCCAACACGTAAACGGACCTCTCCGATTTCACAAGTCGATGAACCGGCGTATTCAGTTGCATCTTCTTCACGTTGCTACGTAGATCCCACGTTTATTAGCACCCCCGCGTTGAAATAATTTAAGGTGCGTGTGTGTGAAAAGTGCAACTTGATATATAAATTCACATGGTAGAGGCAATATATCAAGGTATGTGCAAATTCAAAGTCTAACCCTATTGACGTACCAAATGTCGTTAAATTCGGTTAAAGTATTTGAGTAAGAAACATACACACACACAAACTCGCATTTATTGCTTAAGTAGAAAGTAGGATAACACATATACGAAATAGTATTTAGGAATTGCTTATTAAAACGAGTCCGTCCGTCGAGCACAGTTAGTCTTAAAAAGGTGTTCTGAATAGCGAATTGAAATGAAATATGTCCATAATTAATTAGACTAAAGTCTAGACTCACTATTTTCGAGCATTGATAAAAAACTGGTGACATACTGACCGGCATTATTCATTCATTACTGAATTTATTATGCAACATTTATCCCGGCATTGGGACAAAATAGCATATTGTCTAATCCTAAGAAATCATTTTTTAATGATAGGTATACGTATTATTGTCAGTAAAACTAGTTTATGTTGTGTCATTTATTTATTTTAACATTTAGATAATAATTAATATAGTACCTACGAGTATATTCAGAAATAAAATTGCTGTAAACAGTGTAAATGACGTACCAAAAATAGCGAATGTTATTATGGCTAATAAAATATCTGAATCAGATTCTGTTCTTAGATTTGTTTTAAAGTAATTCATGATTTCTAGCAAAAAAATAACTGTAATTTTAAAGCATTGCACTTCTCATCGCTTTGTGAAAAATACTTGTTTTAAATTTTTCGAAAATATGTGCTTCAGAAAGTTAATAAAAAAAATAAACATCTTAATTTTTTTGTAGGTTGTCATTTCAAGATTTCTAATGATTGATTTTATTTTATTATTTTTAACATAAGTACACCTTTTTTTTAAAATACCTGTTCAGCATTATGGGCGTATGTATCAATACACCCCTTTCCATCACACGACTGGAAAAATAAACTTGTCCAGTTCTTAAGACGTGTCTCCAACAGCTTTCTATGGACTCGTTACCCCCTCCCCGCCCCGCACTTCCGCGTTACACCCCCTCTCCGCTACGGGGAAGGCACTTCCGAGTAGGCGATGTACCTTCAAGGAGAAAAGTCTTACAACTATCTTAACAAAATAATAATCCATATTTGTTTTGTTAAACTTAGTTAATACAGTGTAAACTCTATATAACGACTCTGAAGGGACTGTGCATTTTATGGCGTTATAGAGAGTGGTCGTTTAATGGAGAGAATTTATCATTGTATGGTATACAAGCTAAACTAACGCTTTCGAGAGTTTGTCGTTAATCGAGTGATGTTACATGGAGTTTACACAGTTTCATTTTTAAGCAGAATAAATGCAAAGTAGTAGTTGAAAAAAATTGATCGCATGTACCGTTTGTAATTTTATGTACAATTTTCTGAAAAACAATTTTAACTGCGAAACTACAGTTGGAAAATAAATAAATATTCTTCTAGTTTATTAGCGTCATTTGACTTGATTTATTTATTTATTTATTGCATTGATTTTTTACACATCATTTGACTAGCTTGGCGCATAAACGGACATGTGAGCGTCACTCTGGCCTAAAGTGTAGCCTACCTTTTTGTTTTTTTTTTACGTGATAAAATGCATTTACACATACCCACCACACTTGCATACTGGGAATACAAGTGTAGGGAGTGGCCCGCCTCAGGGGCCTTCTCGGCTTCACCGTGGGTGACCAGGCGAAGGTTACTGAGCCCCCCTGCCTCGAAAATGCGGGGCCCCACGGGGGGGAGGGGAATTGAAGCATACCTAGTCTAGAATATCTGGCTTTCAAGGAGGCTGCCTTACTTTTACCAACTAGTGCAAATCTTTTGATCTTTTGTTATAAAAAAATACGTCAAAAATAAATAAAATTGTGTGTCACTTGTGTACTCGAGTGTACGAGTACATTGCAAGCGAAACGAACACACAGCTATTATAACTTTTATTTACCAACAGAATTAGAGAAATGTCGCGAGTGGCCTCACGAATGGAGCGCCCTCTACACTCGCCGCCGGGGACGGACTTTTTACTATTTTCACTTCACTTTACCAACGTGCTGACGTCATTTTCACTTGATCAGTAGTGACGTCATAAAGAGAAACTTTGTAAGATCTGTCGTTATGCTTTTTGCTATTTTTATTGAAATTGTTTTAATATAAATATGTGTGTTAAAATGTTTTGTTGTAGGCTTCTGTAGTATCTCCTTTTTTGTATGAGCCCATATATCTGATATTTAAATTTATCGGTAAAAGCTACATTGTCTGGTGCGTGAACAATCAATTGCTATTTTAGAAATATCAGTAGTTTATTTATAGCTTTATTTAAAATCTTTTTTACAAGAGTACGTACCAAGTTTAACACTACGTATGTTTGTCGGTTTTTCTAACAATGTTTTCCTTCGCCGTAGATGGTACATCTAGTTTCAAGTTACGTAACTTGAAAAATAAATCTATCTATTGTTTATGTAGTATCGGGATCAAACCTGGGGCCGCCAGATTGAAAAGCAGACGTTTTACTACCGAACCTCACTCGCATTTAGCTGTTAGTTTATATTCATTTAAATGATCTATATTGCAAACAAGCGTTGTATGCATTGCATAGAGCTTCACAGAATAATCACACAGAAGTATAACTTGCGATTTTATTAAATACAGAGATTTATAGTAAAGAAATTAACAAAGGTTTTAATTCAATAGTAAATTCAAATAAAAATGAAGTGATGACAGGCGTCTTAAAATTGATCATAGTGTAAAATATTCTACTTATCAAGCATTATCATTTATTACCAATGTAATAATAAATAACAATGGAAACTGAGTGAATGAAATTATACGTTATTTTATTATTATTTCATTGCATGGAGTACTGCTCGCACCTTTGGGATGGATCAGCGAAATACCAGCTTGAGGCGTTGGAGTCTATTGAGCGGCGTGCCAAGAGGTCATCGGTCAACCTTGTCTCGCCAAATCAAGACTTCATAGTTTGGATCACCGGCGTAAGGTTGCCAGTCTGTCGGTGTTTTATAGATTACATTTCGGGGAGTGCGCTACGGAGTTGCATAATATAATACCACCATCTCCGTTCCATTACAGAACGAGCAGAAACTCAGCGAAGAGACATAGGTATACAGTCGAAATCCCTAAGTTTCGCACAAGCCGTTTCGCTTCTTCCTTTCTCGTGAGAACTTTGGAATTCTCTTCCTGAGTCTCTGTTTCCTGAGAAGTACCACCTGGGGGTTTTCAAATCTAGAGTTAATAGGTATTTTCTAGGTAAGCGTGTAACATCGTAGGCCATAGTATTGTTTAACACCAGGCAAGCTGTGGTCAAACGCAAACCTATAAGCTATAAAAAAAAAAAAAAAAAAGCGGTCTCTTTTTTTACAAACATGAAAATTTCCGCCTAATGCACCTTTCATAAGAAAATCAAACACTAAATTGGTTCATCCGTTTGATAGCAACCGATAAGCCACGTCAAAAAAATTAAATCTTTGCCACTACATCGTAAGGTAAACAAAACATTTGAAAATCCAATCATTCATAGCCATATGACTATGACCAGAGATCAGAATACTAGTAGAGGATTGCTGATCCCCATACAATATAGCGTGGCGCGGAAGTTTGCCATCATTACCGATGAAACCTAGATGGCGCCACTAACCGAGCGAGCTTTGCTGCTGCCAAACTCCCAAACGCGCTGCAGTTGCATAGTGATATAACGATAGTAGATTGCGTGACCTGAGTAAAGTCGTTTTAAGAAAATACGAATAGATGGCGCTACGTGTACCGAATTAATAACAAAAAAAATCTCACTCGAATGTAACGAAGTTCTTTTCGATTAATTAGTGCCTGGAATTGTAATAAAAAAATATTTTAAAGTAATAATATTTTTTGTTTTATTATTAACAAATATAATGTAATATAAACTTAATCAGTAGGCTCAATCGCAGTTCCACCTGAAAAGAATGGCACTGTTGTCAATTAGTCAATACTTTCATTGATAGCCGTATTTGACTTCCGAACAAATTTTGGAGATGCGACGTTACCATACCGTGCGCAAAAAGTGTCGTGACAACTTTTCGTAAGATTTTTTTGCATCTCCCTTTCATAACGCGCGATAAGGAACTTCGTTCCAATAAGAGGTTGTGTGTCTAATATATTAACCTAATTATATGGTGTAAGCAAAGGGGAAGCAGACTTTTAAATGTTTTCTCTACTGACGCAAGTTTAACAGTTCAGTTTGCACAAGTGAGTATACTCTGTGTATATTTCCTCCGTGCGGTACAAAGGGAACACAGCTGGCTACAAGCTCGCTCCTTGCGCCACTCCATGAATAGATTGTGAAGCGCGTTGCACTACGCTTATATTTTGCTTACATCCAGTATATGTAATAATGTATATTTATACAGGGTTGCTTAAATATACATTAGTAGCGCCTGTAGCTTGGCTAACTAAGTGATTTGACGTGATTATTGAGGTTAAGCAACGGTCGATGCGGACAGACTTTGAAAAGGTGGCCATACTTATCACCTTACGTCTCACAGGACATGGGTTCGGTGATCTCGAGCTTTGAGTGAAGGAAAACATCGTGAGTAAACCGACATGTTTGAGGACCACAAAATCCGAAGACGTGTGTCATCTGCCAACTAGCACTTGGTCAGCTAGGTGGATCATGGCCTATATCTCTCTTCTCTTCGGAGAAGGCTCCGAGTCCCAGCTGTGGGAACGTATAACGTATAGCTGCTTATGCTTATGCTACAATCTGGTCATGACCGTACCTGGCACATAGGTACTCATAACAGTGGCTGCGTTTCCACGCTGAATAGCCATGGCGATCCGATCCGATCCTCTGCTCTGAGTACGATTGAGGGATCCCCAGTGTTATTCACTAGTCTTTGACTGAGTTCTTTATATATTACTCGCAGATCGTCCCGGCTTCACACGGGCTATAAAATAATCTAAATTGCAAAGAGAAACAAAATATAGGCTTATGTTACTCGAGGATAATGTAGCTTCCCAACAGTGAAAGAGTTTTCCAAATCAGTCCAGTAGTTGCATAGCCTATTTGCGTCAAAGAAACAAAAATTCAAAGTTTTCCTCTTTATTGACGACCTCGTTGGCGCAACGGTTACCATGCCGGACTGCTAACCCGAAGGTTCCGGGTTCGTTTCCCGGCCCGGCCGACATCTTTGTGAGTAACTAAATTTGTTGGTTGTGGGTCTGGGTGTTAAATATGTATCTATATAAAATATATATGTATGAATATGTAGTATATCTGTTGTGTTAGCTACCATAACACGAACTAAAAATGGTTCAGTATGGAGTTAACCAGCCGTGTGTGAAATGAGTCCTTATAGTATTTATTAAAAAAATATATTGTTTAGATTACTTATAATTTTCTTCATAAGATTATAGTACATTCATTTGTACTTTACCCTGTATGAATTCTAAATAAATATCTTAAATTTACGTTGTTAGCAGTCGACGTCTGGATCCAGTCATGTTATAAGCTGGTTTGCAAGAAAAGTGAATGCCAGAGGTTCAGATCTTGGTCTCGATCTTGATCGAAGAAAATAGAATAGTTTATACAACGATAGTAAACCGTTACTAGTTTTTACTCTCCAAAAACAAAACATTACATAGAATACACACACACACACACACGGCTGGTTAACCCCATACTGAACCATTTCTAGTTCGTATTATGGTTGTTAACACAACTAATATACTACATATACAATTACAAACATCTTAATATATATAAATCTCGTGTCACAATGTTTGTCCTCAATGGACTCCTAAACCACTTAACCGATTATAATAAAATTCGCACACCATGTGCAGTTCGATCCAACTTGAGAGATAGGATAGTCGCAATTTTAATTTATTGCTAATTATTGTCTGTTATTATTTGACAGTCACAATTATCTGTTAACTCCAAATGATTCTAACAGATGTCGATACCTTTCGACTGGGTTGAGTAAGTAATCAATAGATGGCGCTGCTATGGTAAATCTACGAACGTGTCTTATAAGCTTCACTATCTATTTTTCATACCCCTAAGTAGGGCAAAACAACGTTTGCCGGGTCAGCTAGTATTTTATATAAATACATATTTAACACCCAGACCTTTTATAGCTTTTATTTTAATAGCCAACAAATTTAGTTTAACACAAAGATGTTGGCCGTGCCGGGAATCGAACCAGGAACCTTCTGATTGGCAGTCCAGAATGGTAATCATTACGCCAATATGAATGTCTATGTAGTATATCAGTTGTGTTAGCAACCATAATACGAACTAGAAATGGTTCAGTATGGGGTTAACCAACCGCGAGTGAAATGTGTCCTAATATTGATTATTAATAAGGGATAACACCGCGCAGTCCCTTAGAAAAAAAGAAACATCAGAGAAATATATTTTCTTCTTCTTCTTCTCCTTTACCATATCCCACTAGGTGGGTCGGCACAGCCTGCTATTCACTTCCACGCCACTCTATCAGCCGTCATCTCCACATTCACTTCCTTCTCATTCATATCCTCCTTCACACTATTCATCCACGTTTTCTTTGGTCTACCTCTCCTTCCGCTACTTCTAACAAATATATCCATACTTCTCCAAGTCACATGCATCTCCTCCATACGCATTACATGTCCGTACCACGCTAACCGTCCACTCTTCACTTTCTCTGAAACAGGCGCCACTTTCAAACTTCCTCTAATAAACTCATATCTTACATTTTTCATTCTTGTTACTCCACACATCCATCGCAACATTCGCATCTCTGCCGCATGCAATCCTCTCTCATGCACAACTTTCGTCGCCCAACACTCGGATCCATACAAAATACGACAGGTCTAACGATCGTTTTGTAAATTTTCCCCTTCAGTTTAAGAGGAATTCTCCGATCGCAAGTTGTTCCAGAGACCTGTCGCCATTTCATCCAACCAGCGTTTATTCGGCTCGCTATGTCACGATCAATATCGGCGTCATTTTGGAAGAGAGAGCCAAGGTACTTAAAATTGGAGCAGGCTGGCAGGGATACACCATCTAAGGCAATTGGAGTATAACTGGAGGACCCACCAAAGTCACAGAACATCTGCTCGGTCTTGGTGCGGCTAAGTTTTAGCCCGACTTCCTCCAGTCTCTCCTGCCATTTTACCAGCCTCCTCAGAGAAATATATTTTAATTTGCTTTAAGCAAGATTCGAACAAAAAAACAAAAATCGGTTCATCTTTTTAAGATCTGTGATGCCACAAACAGACCCGCGTCAAACTTATAACACTCCGTCGTTTTTAGTTAGGGATAAGAAACTATCATGCCTCATCTTCAAATCTTCGCATGAAATTTCGCAAAGACAAACAAACAGTAAGTAAGATGTCAAACACAGACATCGATGCAAATGTAGATGATGCTTGTCACTTAATGTAGCGCCTATTTACAGTTTGGCTATCTTGAGTGGTCTGACGCGATCATCGAAGTTAAGCAACGGTCGATACGAACGGCGTTTGGATAGGTGACCATGCACAAGATTGTGGAAAATGCCACCGTCTTGTGCATGGTATTTTAAGCCTAGTTTACAAGCCGCACGAAGGCCTCGGACTAGGCTTAAAGACTGCTTGTACTTAGACTAAAAGTTAGGACCTACAATATTACGTATCATCCGCGTTAGTCTAGATAGACCATGCACAAGACGGTGGCATTTTTCACTCTCGACACCTGAGCTTGGCCACTTAGCTCATACGAAGAAGAAGATGATAATATACCAATTATTCGTCAAAATTGAGTATGGGGCTAACGAGCCGTGTGAAAAAAATATAAATAAATACTAGGACGTGATTATTAAAATTTTTGTTTATTTATTTACATATTATTATCCCTCTCATCCTAAACATATTAGATCATTGAGCTATATATAAAACATCATTGTATTAGATTGTCAAAAAACTTGCATCATCTATGACATATTTTAGTTCAACGTCTGTGTCTACATTTGCGAGTAGAAACAGACAAGTTTGTAGACAATTAATAAAGAGTCGTGTTACTTGGAACACTCTCTCAGTTCTCAAGATGTGTTTACTTTGTCGAGTGAGCTCAAGTGCGCTCTGAACCCTAAAGGGTTTTACTAGTGACGCCAGACACCTAATTAGAGGCACTAAGCTTTCAAACAAGTAATATAACCTTTTAATTTTTACGTTATAAATTGTAGTGCCATACAGTGATTAAAAAATAATATATTATATTGTATACCAAGTGTACCTAAAGAAAGAACAGTGTTCTAATTCATTCAAATAAAATTTTCTAAAAGGCTTCCAAATCATGTTAAAAGTGAAATAAACATGGTAATAAAATATTAGGATAAATTAACACTAATGTTTTGTACTAATTTAAGTTCTGTAAATAAAGATATTTTTTAACACACATCTACTCGTAACTCGTATAATATAGTTGTTTTCAAGGCACGAGTGAACCAGTTTCTTCTGGGTAAGCGCATTCCACCTTAGATCGCAATGACGCTGACCGTCAGATGAATTTTTATCATGATCAAAGCCAGATGGATTTGCATAAAAACAGTAAAAAAGTATCTATAACTTTTCGAGACAAATGAACGAAGTCGCTCCAATTCACTTCGCGATTGATTCTAGATTGAATACATCGGCTACTGCCACGGCAATGCTAATTATTCTTTTATTGAATTTGAAATGAGGTTTCCTCTGTCGCAGGAATGAGGTTACACATTAATTAAGCATACAGAGTATGAAAGAGCTATTATACTGCACAATGCGAGTAGTTTGACTTCAAAGCAACACTAGCGAGCTTTGTGCTTCGCGAACGAACGCGCTATGTTTCATTCATTCATTTCATTCGGTCTTACTTCTACATACAGTTATTTTGCGATTTCTCTCGTTAATCCAGGATTTAAATTAGTTTGTGTGTTAATTCTGGATCAAACTTATTTTAGCACAAAGTTTATTTCCAATGAGATCAGTCGCTAGAACTTGAAAGAAGTAGAGTTATATAAAAAGAAATAAATACTTCATATATATTTAATTTTAAATTCAACATAAAACTTCTTCTTATGAGTTATATGGCCAAGCTCTGGTGTAGAGAGTTTTCAAGTGTCCCACGGATTATTTTATTAAGACGTGTCATCTGACCTACTGTAGCACCCAGATGACTATGCCACTTTTTGAATGACAGTTTTGTGCACGGTTGGACCCATCCAAAGACTATCTGCATGGACTGTTGTTTAACCTCGATGATTGCGTCGAATCACCTTAGTAAGCTGAACCACGAGCGAAATAAGGCGAGGTTAATATTGAACTGTAAAACAACTAAATCTTATATATAAAATTTCCGTGTCACAGTGTTTGTTACCGTACTCCTCCGAAACGGCTTGACCAATTTTTTCCAAATTTTATGCGTATTCAGTAGGTCTGAGAATCGGCTACTGT
Source organism: Mellilla xanthometata (assembly GCA_035578125.1). Taxonomy (NCBI): domain Eukaryota; kingdom Metazoa; phylum Arthropoda; class Insecta; order Lepidoptera; family Geometridae; genus Mellilla; species Mellilla xanthometata. Next base: position 10,521,387 of record JAPUBQ010000023.1, on the reverse strand, counting down.
ATATTTAGAAATAATGATTAAAGCAAGACAACGTTTGCCGGGTCAGCTAGTATGTATATAAAAAAGTAAACCACGTAAAAAGAATTGATAAAAAAACCTTTTTTAAAAACTAAACAAAAGGAAAAATGTTGCCCGATACAAAGTTATTTCCCAAAACTTTTATTCCTTGAAATAAAATAGCTTGGATCCTGAATAAATAAACGTAGGTTTGTTCAGGTAGACCGAAAGGAAGCTAAAACACCTAGATCTGGCACAGGGTGTCTCCAATCAATCCTATTATATAAAAGAAGTAGAATAGAATGTAGACCGTCTTCACATCCAAGCCACGTCCAATCTGCGGGAAACGGTCTGTAATAGAGTTAATAATTGTATTAGATTGAAAAAATATCTTCTTCATCTTCTTTGTCTTTATCTTTTCCCACTATGTGTGCACTGTGTTTTTTGCTTCCACTCTCTTCTGTCAGCCGTATTTTTTTACCTATAATAGGCTTGCTCTTGATCCCACCTCAACTGATGTTAAGTGACATTGCAGTCTAAGATGAAGCGCGCTTGCCTAGAAGAAACCGGTTCACTCTCGCCTTGAAGACAGTAAGGTTGTAGTTCAGTAGGAACAGAGATTCCGGCAAGGAGTTCCACAGTTTGGCCGTCCGTACTAGAAACGTGGAAGCGAATCGCTTAGTACGCATTTTGGCATTTCCACTGTACATAATATATCGGTGCCTCCTAGCAGTCTCCCTGATCGTCCGGTAGTGAAAAGGGGACGGGGAAATCAGATCGTGGTAATTTCGTATCTACATTCACTCCTTTCTCTTTCATATCCTCTTTCACACAATTCACCCACAACTTCTTAGGTCGTCCTCTACTTCAACTACCTTGTACATTCATATTCATACTTCTCCTAGTCACATGCTTCTCCTCTCTTTGCATGACATGCCCATACCAAGATAAACAGATAGATTGAATTTTTTTTATTTATTTCCGAATAAAAGCCATTGTAATAAGCTACGAGTAACTGACTTATTAAAATGGCTTAGCTAGCTGACTGACCACGGCTTGCCGATAGTTAAAAGTTGTACGATCAAAAACTTCGCCTGATTTTAAGGTGGTTTAAGAGAGTTGGATGAGAAAACTAAAATTTGAAAAATATCTGTAGACTACAGATATCGCTTCGCCTTTGACTACAGTTTCTGATGTTAAACTACGCTGTAATCTACGACGATGTGGCACACTTACCTAATATTTACCGGTATGCTATTTTTAAAGACCCCCGGATGATACCTCTCAGGAAACAGTAACTAGAAGTGAGTTCCAAAGCTTCGCTGTCTTCACAATAAACATTGAGGCAAAGCGGTTAGTAAGAAAGATCTCTGCATCGGTAACTCTTCATTGAGTTTTATATTATTACGATTCCCGATAATAATAATATTGTACTTTGTAAACTGTAAGGCATATTATATATTTGCACGAAACAAACGGTCACATTGACGACCTGGTTGGCGTAATGGTCACCATGCCGGACTGCCAATCGGAAGGTTCCGGGTTCGATTCCCGGCCCGGCCAACATCTTTGTGCTGAACTAAAGTTGTTGGCTGTGTTAAAATGTATCTATGTAAAATATGTATGTATGTATATGTAGTATATCAGTTGTGTTAGCTACCATAACACGAACTAGAAATGGTTCAGTATGGGGTTAACCAGGCGTGTGTGAAATGATTCCTAGTATTTAATATTATTATTAGAGTAAATAATTTCCACCATTCTAGTTTCGCCTTACTCGTCTTGAAATGATGTAAAAAAAGAAACCTAAACATAATTAACATAAATATCCAACAACTTATTCTAAGAAGAGTAACAAAGTACGAGTATTATAAGTTCTATGGTTTGTACCAAAAAAACTCCGCAAATGAAAAAAGTTTGTAGACGAAAGAGTGAGTTTGTTTCCGTTTCCGAATCAACGTAGTTTTTATTTCAGTTGGACTTTTTTTTTTTTTTATTTGATCGCGTGAACGGTCCGGGCGACGTTTAGGTGAAACATCAACATACACTTTTGAAGCTGTCAGACAAAATAGTGTGTTATACTTTGTTGCTGTTGCTACCTTTGGCTCGGTTGCACCAGTTTACTCTAACATTAAGGCAAAGGCAAGGCAAAACATGGGCAAAATCTTGATTTTTAAAGGTGTTTTTGTTTTAAATCGTAAACGGTAAAAATATCAAAAAATAGCTTAAAAGCGGCTAAAGAACAACTCTAAGAATATTTTTTATTGGATTCATAGTTTTTTGCTATAAATCGTAAACGGTAAAAAATATCGTAAAGTAGCTTAAAGACCGGCTAAAAACCCACTCAAAGAATGTTTATACTTATTTTGGTGCCAATCAGACTTATGAATTAGACATAAAACTGGTTCAAGAATTAAGTTTTTTTAACTACCTATTTGCTTTTTAGCCGGCTTCAAAAAAGGAGGAGGTTATATATTCGATTGCATGGATATTTACAGTGGTAAGTCTAATTGGACAGGGCCATGTTTTTTCAGTTTTGTTAACTTTAGTTCAGTGTTGAGAGTTGTTAAAGTTTCAAAACACAAATACGTAAAATTAGCTTGAAAGTCTTTTTTTTTAATAAATTTAACGTTATAAAATTTAAGAATGTTTTGCTTCTGAATGTCATAAATAAATTGAAACAAATCTTTTCTTTTTTCTAGATTATGATAAAATCTAAAATTGTTAGAGCTTATAATTTTAATATTATTCTTGATAATTGTTGATTTTATGTGAATTTATTTTGTTAAATTTTCACTTCCACACCGGGCGGCAGACGCTTTGTTGAAATATATTTGGCGCGGCTAAACTGGGTACAATAGCGACTTAACAAACATACACGGATACAATATTTAGTGTATAAAATTTTAGTAGAATGTGGCATATTCTATCTATAAAGCACATTCTGAAAATTATAAAATTTGATACATTATAAAATGAAATACGCGTCCTTATGTCTAACATGACCTTCCCAGGTTTTAACTAAAACAATTCAACTATTTTTTTAATAAAAATAATAATAATTTATCTTAATTTTTCATATGGCAAATGTTTATGACCTAACTTACAGTAAGTAAATTGACGTTATATAAATACAGATGCATAAAAACAAATAATATACATATTAGAACAAAATCGAATATGTTTATTATTTGTTATCTGTTTGTTGTTTAAAAATTAATAAAATAAAACAATAATAAAAGCACACACATATCGCTCTTGATTGAGTTAAATAATACAATATTCAAAGTCACAAATAAATTCCAAAGCCTCGTAGCATCTTGTCCCCGTAGCCCCGCTACGCCGTAGAGGCTCTACGCGCCGTCTACGAGTCTTCGTAACCACGTTAGCCTGTATCGCGAAACCTCCATATTGTAATTCAATAAGTGTTCCCATCAACTATCGAAGCTCGTCAGCGGTACTTGTTCTCTCCGAACTGAATTATTCTACAAAATGTAATTTGGATAAAATTGCGTTTGGTACAAAATCAAATTTGGATAAAATTTGTTTCGGGTGGTCTTGAGAATATTAGTATTTATTCTGTTTAAGGGTCTTTTTTGTACTGTTTAAAAGGTCGTGCCGTGATAGCTAATACCAAAAATGTATTAGCTATCACTAAAGCGTACATAAACTATAATTCAAATAATGTAAATTAAAAACAAAC